>CM076570.1:1626871813-1626977038 GCA_034641835.2 Pinus albicaulis
CTCACTGGTTCTACATTTCGAATCAACGAGCACAGAGTGTGCCTCTATCACAAACCTCTTACAAGGGATTCTTTCTACCAGCAAGTAAGCATTGATTCTACTATCTAATTTTTAGCAGAAGGGGGAGATATCCCCACAACTTTAAGTGCATGAGATCTTGCTACTTCCTTTTGTAAATATTGTATATAATTTCTGATCAGGTGATCATGTCCTAAGAGAAGAAAATGCTCAAAATTGGAACTACTCAGAATTGATTTAAACCGGAACGACTGGATAGGCCTCATCGATACGATCCTGTAGTCATGAACGAAACTCAAATCCGACACTGTATGTGAAAGTTATTCAAGTTTGAAAATTCACAATTTCATGTAAAAGACCAGTTTGACCAGGGTTGACTTTGATTAAAAAATATTAAAAAAGAATATTCCACAGAATATTCCAAGAATATTCCACAAAATATTCCATGGAATATTCCTTCAGCAACAAGTCACAACTCGAAACTTGGCAGCTTCGGATTGGATATTGGTTTGACTATGTGTTTTTTGGGCCAATCAGTATCCGCCACGTGGCAGGCCCAAAGGCCACCACGTGACCCCAAGACTGAAGAAATCACAATGGCAAAAATTATTTGAGTTGGCAGGATTCGACCTCGAGTCAGGTGGCCGCCAACCCACAGGCCCAACTGACGTGCTCACACTATAGTTCTTAACCACTATGGTCTTTGAATATATTTAAAGTTTGATTATCATATGGTTGGGGCGGAAAGGGGGCCAGCCCCTTATCCATAAGACCAAGGATCGGAGCCTCAGGCCTAGACCGGTGGTTAACGCAAACCCCAACAGTTATGTATACAATTGTGTTCACATGTTTATCGTGGCGGAGGTTACATGATGTTAAATGCCACGATTTTATAATCGTTGGCTCAAACGGTTCCGCCGGCGGTGGTGTAGTTGGTCCATGTGACCACTACCACCAACAATTAATGCTAATGCTAACAGTTCTGACGTTTTAGGTGGAGCACGCCATTCTTGGGGAGTTTGCCATAGTTAGCGGAGCTAACTGCAGTTATTCCAAGTTTAGTGGAGTTTCTTTAGGCCAAATTGGACAAAACTTCAGTTGGTCATACATTTCACATTAATGAACCTTTTGGAGTGAATTATTTTTTGATTTAGGGTATTCTTGGAATTCTGGAGCCATTGGAATAGGTTGTAGAGCCATCAGAGGTGTCTTTCAGCCATTTTTACTTCAGAGAAGCTTGGGGAGCCATCAGGGCCTTGAGGGAAACAGAGCTGCATTGGACTACACTTCACTATTTTAGGTGAAATCAGAGTCATTCTTAGCTTCTTTCTGTGTTTTGAATTCATTTTCGCAGCTGGTTTGTTCTTTTTAGACCCTTTTCTCACTGTATTACCAATTTGGGCATCATATTATATCAAGGGCATGCCCATTGGGAGCCTTGGACCCGCCAGATGTAGCCCAGGAGGGGTGAACTGCCTCATCATGTTGCTTTGTGTTTATGGTGAAGTTATTTTTCTGTGGTATTCAAATTAAATTTGTTAAACAGTAAATTAAAACAACACTCCCTCACACCAAAATTCATAAACAGTTATCAAAAACACTTTGTTTCACTTGCAAGACTATCCAAACACTTTGCACACTTAATTTATTGGAAATGAATACTTTGAACAACCAAATGAATACTTTAATTTTTAGATTAGTTGGTATCAGAGCTCGGGATTAGAGGCTTAGAAGTTAGAGTTTTTACTCAGCATTTTTTTGTGCAAATATTCAGTTATTTGTTTGCAAGTTTTGATGCTTACTAGGCTAAAACTAAAGAGAGGTGAGGAAACTTGGTTAGTGCACAAACTAATCCACAACCAAGAAGGGTCAGAGAACCACCTCCAAGATCCCTAGAAGAAGCTTCAAGCATTTCTTCAAGAGAAGGAGAAGCTCCTGAAGAGATGGATCCCAAGGAAGAAGAACGGTTTTCCGGAAAGATTTCGGGATATGACTGAAATGGTAAGGATCCTCTATCAAGAAAGAAATGATAGGATTGTTGGAGAAGGGTCTAAAAACCAAAAAGAAGGAGAGGGTTCCTCAAGAGGAAAGAAGAGTAATGATCAGTCTAAGAAAGGACATGGAGGAAATGGTGATCCACCATCTCCATCTTCATCCTCTTCCTCGACATCGTCTTCCTTGACTTAAGTTGAAAACCACTAGTAAAAATCCTTTTTTAAAGCTTGATGTCAAATTTGAATTTCCTATGTTTAACGATGAAGTCAATGTAGAGAAACTTGACAATTGGTTCAGACAATTGGAAGTTTATTTAAGAATTCAAAACCTTCATGATGACGACACCAAGATACAGTTAGCCTCGTTGAGAATGGATGGAGCAGCATTGGTATGGTGGGAAGCCAAGACCAAGGATGAAATTTGAAAACATGGTAAGCTTACTTTATCTTGGGCTGAATTTATTTCTGCAATTAAGAAGAAATTTTATCCTCTTGCTCATTTACAAAAGGCTATAATGAATTGGAAAAGTTTTAGACAACTTAAAGGACAAAGTGTTCAAGAATACACTCAAGGGTTTAGGAGAAAAGCATTGTGGTTAGGAGTAGGCTTACAAAGTCAAGATACTTTGCTGAAATATATAGGTGGTTTTCATAATTACCTTATACATACTATCCTTATGTTCAATCCTACTAGTCTAGACAAAGTTTGTGTACAAGCTACACATTTAGAGGCTAGAGGGAAAAACACTTTTGATGTGAATGAGGATAGTCATTTTAAAGGCAAAGGAAGAAAAAGGATTGAAAACTCTAGAAAGGAAAAAGGGAAATTATTTTGCAAGAACTCTTCAAAAACAAGCCATGATGAAGACCACTGTTGGAAGCTTCATCCGGAGCTGAAACCAAAGAAATATAAAAACAAAGAAAAAACCAAATAAAAGGGAAAAATTGTTGCAACAGTTGAACAGGACTTAGGGTCTGAATCAGGTGATGAGACTAAAAGTATCACCATGGTATTAAAGAACATAAAGGGGAAAGAGGTTGTACAAGAAACAAATCCTAGTTCTAGCACTTTAAACTGTCACTTAGAAGCTCAAAATGAAAAGAGGAGGATAGAGCTATTTCATGTGAGGATAATCTCAAACCACACAAATATAGACACACTTTTTGATAGTGGGTCTCAAGCTAATCTCATCTCAGAAGACTTGGTAAAACAGCTGAAACTTGAGACAATTCCACATCCAAAGCCTTATCCACTTGGGTGGATATGCAAGGATGCAAAATTACAAGTCTCAAGAAAGTGCATCTTGCACTTCGCCATAACAGCTCATTATGTTGATTGGGTTGAACTGGATGTAGTACCGCTTGACATTACAGGTGTTGTGTTGGGTAGTCCATATTTATATGACAGAAAGGCAATCTTCCATCGCCATGAGAACAAGTATCATCTGTTCAAGGATGGCAAAGAGTATATTGTGAGAGCACATAAGAAGAAGCTAGAATCTTCTTTAGTCCATGTAGGGTAATTGAAAAGGATAGTTAATGCAAGTCAAAATCTGACTTTGCTAACGGTTAAACATCAAGATTTTGTACATTTTCCTTTTCATGATATTGTTGATATAAATGATGATATGTTTCACTCTGATAATAGTTTGTCTTTGAAAGAAGATGACAATATGTTGCACAAGGTACCTTTGGTGTTGATTGGTGCAGAGAACAAAGTGTCGATGCAAAGAAGTGCAAGATTCCATGAGATGGAAAGGCATGCAAGAAAAGAGGGCACATAGTTCATCAAGGTTCATTGTTGGTTTCAGAATGACAAATTGGTATGGCGAGAAAAATTAGTCAGGATTTGGCACAAGTACCAGGCTCATTCAGCAACAATTCGCCATGTGGACAGTTGGCAAGGTGAATCTTATTTTCAGTCTTCTTTGAAGTTTGACCATTGTAGAAACAATATGTATTTTGCAAAATATAGTTTTTGTTCAGAAAATTTCAAGAATTTGCATCATGACTCAGTCAATGTTAGCAACGGTCGGTCAGTGGATTCAAGAAACAATTTATCTTTTTATGAGAAGCTCAATTTGATGAAGTCGGGAAGATTTCAGTGGTTCAAAGTTGGAAGAGTGGAGAAGCAGTCTCTTCATCTTCATTTTCTGTAATCAGAGAGCTTTTTTGGGTCCAAAAGCTTCCCATTTGGGAGGTGTGATTAGGTGATCATGTTCTAAGTGAAGAAAATGCTCAAAATTGCAACTGCTCAGAATTGGTTGAAACCAGAACGAATGGATAGGCCCTGTCGATATGATCCTGTAGCCGTGAACGACACTTAAATTTTACACTGTATGTGAAAGTTATTAAAGTTTGAAAATTCACAATTTCATGCAAAAGACCAGTTTGATCAGGGTGGAATTTGATTAAAAAAATATTTTAAAAGGAATATTCCACAAAATATTCCTTCAGCAGCAAGTCACAACTTGACACTTGGCAGCTTCGGATTGGATATTGGTTTGACTATGTGTTTTTTGGGCCAATCAATATTCGCCACGTGGCAGGCCCGGAGGCTGCCACGTGGCCCAAAGACTAAATAAATCACAATGGAAAAAATTATTTGAGTTGGCAGGATTCGACCCCGGGTCAGGTGGCCGCCAGCCCACAGGCCCGACCAACTTGCTCACACTTTAGTTATTAACCACTATGGTCTTTGAATATATTTAAAGTTTGATTATCATATGGTTGGGGTGGAAAGGGGGCTAGCCCCCTATCCATAAGACCAAGGCTCAAAACCTTAGGCCTAGACCGGCGGTTAACGCAAACCCCAATGGTTATGTATATAGTTGTGTTCACATGTTATTGCGGCGGAGGTTAGGTGATGTTAAATGCCATGGTTTTATAATTGTTGGCTCAAACGGTTCCGCCGGCGGTGGTGTAGTTGGTCCATGTGACCACTACCACCAAAAATTAATGTTAACGCTAACGGTTCTGACATTTTAGGCAGAGCACGCCATTCTTGGGGAGTTGGCCATAGTTAGCGGAGCTAACTGCAGTTATTCCAAGTTTAGTGGAGTTTCTTTAGGCCAAATTGGACAAAACTTCAGTTGGTCATAACTTTCACATTACTGAACCTTTTGGAGCAAACAATTTTTTTATTTTTGGTATTCTCAGCATTCTGGAGCCATTGGAATAGGTTGCAGAGCCATCAAAGGTGTCTTTCGGCCATTTTTACTTCAGAGAGGCTTGGGGAGCCATCAAGGCCTTGAGGGAAACGGAGCTGCATTGGACTACACTTCATTTTTGTAGGTGAAATCAGAGTCATTCTTAGCTTCTTTCTGTGTTCTGAATTCATTTTCATAGCTGGTTTGGTCTGTTTAGACCTTTTTCTCACTGTATTACCAATTTGAGCATCATAATATATCAAGGACATGCCCATTGGGAGCCTTGGACCCGGCATATGTAGCCTATGAGGGGTGAACTGCCTCATCATGTTGTTGTGTGTTTATAGTGAAGTTATTCTGCTATGTTATTCAGATTAAAGTTGTTAAAAAGTAAATTAAAACAACAATCCCTCACACCAAAATTCATAAACAGTTATCAAAAACACTTTTTTTCACTTGCAAGACTATCCAAACACTTTGCACACTTAATTTATTGGAAATGAATGCTTTGAACAAAAAAACAAATAATTTCATTTTCAGATCAATTTCCCTGCAAATTTTTAGTTTCTTATTTTGTTGTAATTTCTTCATAATCACAATTGCATCATTTTCCTTCCTCAACCCTTGCATTTTTACTTTTTTTGTTCAAATCTTTGAACGGTTGTTGTTCAAACGGATTGAACATTTGTTGTTCAATCATATTGAACAATCATATCCTTGTTGCGCTTTTTCTTTATTGTTCAAATATTTGAATGGCTGATGTTCAATCCAATTGAACAACTGCTATTCAATCGGATTGAACAGCCATGTTTTTGCGTCTTTACTTTTGCTATTCAAATCTTTGAATGGCTACTGTTCAATCCAATTGAACAACTGTGTTTTTGTGTTTTTTATTTTCTGTTAAAATCTTTGAATGGTTGTTGTTCAATCCAATTGAACAGCTGCTGTTCAATCGGATTGAACAACCGTGTTTTGCATCTTTACTTTTTCTGTTCAAATATTTGAATGGCTGCTATTCAATTTGAATGGCTGCTATTCAATCCAATTGAACAGCTACTGTTAAATCAGATTAAACAACCGTGTTTTTTCATCTTTACTTTTGTTGTTCAAATCTTTGAACGGCTGTTGTTCAATCCAAATGAACAACTGTTGTTCAATCGGATTAAACAACTGTTTTTTTGCATCTTTAATTTTGTTGTTCAAATCTTTGAACGACTATTGTTCAATTGGAATGAACAGTCATGTTTTTTCGTTTTTTATTTTTTTGTTCTAATCTTTGAACAGTTGTTGTTCAATCCAGTTGAACAGTTGTTGTTCAATTGGATTGAACAACCACACCCTTTTGCGTGTTTATTCACTTTTGTTCAATCAGATTGAACAACTGATTTATTTATTTTTTCCCCTCTTTAAGTATGATCCTTCTTTCTTTCTTTTTTATGATCTCTCCTCACAAAAACCACTTCTCATCCCACACCCTAGCTGTAAAAAACATTTCTGAGTGGGAATTGGCATCGGAAGAGGAGAAAAGCAGTAATATTACTAATATGATGATCCTTTGAAACTTTAATGGAAATCTCTACTCCAAAAGCTGACATGGTACATCTATGCAATGAAGGACTAAGACATTTCCTGCTCAAACATATTATCACACAATACATAGTCTTAAAATGGTATATCTTTCTACACTGTCGAGTAGTATTTCCCTTTGACATAAAGATTTAGGAATAAGAAGTATTAATTGTATTGGCATTATTTTTACTTCTCACACCATTCCTAACTCTTAAGGATTTAATGAGCCTCCCTTCATGTATAAAGAATAAAAATTATGTTTGCATGCAAATTTTTTAAGAGAATAGGGGGTCTCATAATGAGCCAACCTACCATGATCATAAGGGTTTAACAGGTGACATTCCCACAATGGCCAACACACTAGGGTAATGACCTTCTTGTTAGCTCCAACTTCTTGAAGGACAGGAGGTCTCATCACGAACCAACCTGATCACTTTGTTACAATCCTAGTGAATGGCACTGTGACTATCTGGCCACCACACCAGCACAGTGGCATATTCATAAAATAAAGCGAAATTCCTGCTTTTCAAAAATAATTATTATGTCTATATGCAAATTTTTAAGAGACAATATGGGGTCTCATCACAAGCCAGCCTACCATGATCATAAGGGTTTATCAGGTGACATGCCCATAATGGTCAACACACCAGGGTAATGACCTTCTCGACAACTCCAACTGCTTGAAGGACAGGAGGTCTCATCACAAGACGGCATGATCACTTTGTTACAACTCCACTGAGTGGCACAATGAATATCTGGCCACCACACCAGCACAGTGATCTCTCCATAAAATTGGAAAAATATCTACTTTTACATAGAGGATTATGGCTCATTTTTCGGGTTAAAATAGCAACCCTGTCGAGGCTATGAACGCCTGCTGGTAGCAGTGGCTCTGCTTGTGGTATGAGAGTATTTTCTAACAATAGCCAATTAATCTTATATATACCTTATCTCCTATTTCCATCCATTTCTGAGATAAACCCACTACTCGAATTAGTGATAATACAATTTTACTGCATAAGTAACTATAAATGAATTATGATTGCATGTTTAAATTATGGGATGCGACACCAATCATTATCTATCACAATCATGATTTTTTCACAGCATACCATTAAATAAGGACATCCTATCATAATAATTTTTGTATTGCTTTCTGCCCTTCTTGGGTCAATTCCGCATGAGATACACTTAAGATAAATTCCATTTTTGACCTTTACACCACATGCATTCATAATTTTTGCAATCGCTCCTCTTTTCTTGAGCTCCAAGGCCATGAACACCGTTCTCGCGTATAGATTGTGATTACTGATATATGACATTTTCCCCCATATGCATTCATGATTGATCAAATCTCTCTTGTACTTAGGGACGTGGATGCTCTCATTTCGAGAGAGGGGGTGTAAATATCCATAAATATTAAGCATGTGAATTCGCTACACAAATTCCTTTGGATACGCCGATAAGACCAAAATATCATTGCAATTATGATATGAGTTTACTTACATTTACGACAGAAGACTACAATTTCTTTTTTCTCTCCCATGCAGTGTTTATTCTAACCAACAGGGCTGAAAGAAACGCAGAAAGAGAGAGAAATTAGCTCAGATAACACATCAACCATGGGAGGAAACTCTTTCCAAAATGAACCTACGACCATCCCAATATTATACACAGCTCACACCATTATTCAGCAAGTTGGTTGGTTACCATACCTACACAAATTGCAAGAGTTTGACATAGAGATATCAGTTGAATTCCTGTAGAACCTATAGGAGGGACATACTAGATTCAGGGGAAGGATTATACTGGTCATAGAGGACATCATTGTTGAAGTCTCGAGAATACCGGCAGAGGGAGAAAGTTGGACTGAAAAGGACCTTCTTCTACGAGAGGCAATCACAGCATACCAGGATCCAGGAGAACCATTGGAACGGAAAGGAAAATGGTTTAACCCTGCCTCCCTACAACAACCGTGGTAGTAATTGGCAGCATCCATCCAGAAATACATCAAATGAAATGGACGCCAAGATGTGGGAAAACCCCGTCAACTCAAATTGTTAGATGTTATTAAACAAAATATTTCAATTAATCTGCCTTCTTTATTGAATTCTCTATTACACGACACTATTGTTCGAATTAGAAAGGCTAAAAACACCCAATCAGTCATCAGCCACCATGGTTTAATCAAGTTAATTATCATTCATGAGTTAGGAAAACAACAGACATCCTAGCATAGGTTTGTTAACCTTGTCGTGCATGTCCCTGAGGAAAACCTTGTCGAGACCAAAATTGAGCTTCCTAGAATGAACATACCTAGAAGCGAAAGAGGGAAAAGGACCAGTGCTTCAAATTCAGAACCAAGGAAGCGAAGACAAACTGAAAGACTGCAATTACAACAAGAAACCTCGAAATTTCCAGAGGAGGCAGGGCCCTCCCATACACCACCTTCAAGCCCTCAAAACATACCCCTACAAGACTATGAGGAAGAGATGGCTCGAGTCCTAGAGAAAATGAGGGCATCCTAAGAAACTAGAATCCCATCTGAATAAGATGAGTATCAAGAGGAACAGTTGAATCAATCTGCCACCGCCAACAGCTCTATACATGCTGAAATATTACCCCACCAAGATGAATCACAGGCTTTTAGGGCCTTATCTCCTCCCGAGAGTGATGGGGTGAATAGGGAAGATCAGGCAGAAGGGATAGCCAAATCTGAAAATCAGTCAGGAGACGTCATCCCCTTAGAACAAAATGCAAGCATAGAGACAGACCCCTTAACACCTGAAGCGAACAATATCTCACCCAGCCGGGAAAACAATGTAAAAATAAACTTCAGAGTACAGGTAGAAAATATCATCACTAATAACCTTGAAATCGGCACAACCATTCTTGGAAACGAGGTTTTTTCTCCTCCATCCCCTGCCAAAACCATGCCAAAAGAGAATTTAGTTGAAAATAAGTTAAATAAAATGAGCATAACCTGAAAAAGGTTAAGGAAAATGATAAAACATTTGAGGAAATAGTTGAGGGAAGTAATCAAGGCTTGGAAGCCTAATAAAGAATTGGTCACCACAGAAACCCAAAAAAAGTTTGTCACCAATTTGATAGACACTACTCAGATTGAGGTACAGACTGACCTAGTAGACACTGCTGAAGCCTCTATGTAGACTAGGCTGAAAATTATGAAAGAAAAGGAAACACAAACAGAGGAGATACCTGACTACACTCCCCTAGTAGAAAAGGCTTCCACTCAAAATTGCACAATGAATTAATTCAAACACAACATGAATTGGCACAATGCAGAAAGGAAGTAGTACCCGCACAAGAACATCAGGCACTATTGAAGAATTTCAAAGACCTTTCTACAACAGAGGATGAGAAATTTGATAAACTCGGAGAATAAAAGGCGAAGGTAAAGAAAGCACAGGATCAAGTGGAACAAGCCAAGAAGCAAACCAGTATGGTTTTCTCTCTGTAAACTGATGTGCTAACATGCAGGGCACCAGCCACCAACTATGCCCTATTTTTAGTAGAATGGTATCTATTACTATAGATAAAGGTTGTCAAGGTAGAGAAACCCACAAATTTTAAAACCATAGAGGAATTCGTCCATTTCTGCAATGAACAAAATGAGCAGGTCCAACACCTTTTGTGTAAATTATACATGCACAACTTCTTCCTAGAAGAGGACAGGGACAGTAATCCTAGCCCCTTTATAGGAGACATTCAGTTCCAAGCTTTCCTCTCTTTTGCTAAGAACCAGACTTGTTGGGCTAAAACCTACAATGTTTTCCAAAAGAGGGATCATGGCCTAGACCTGTGAGTTAGAGGGGAGCCTACTAGACCCCTGCATCTATTCACCCAACATAAGAATTTCATGCAGAGAAAGGGATTAAGGACTAAACTGGGGCCATCCACAAGGATATTATACAGCATGGGCGGGAGCACTTCGAAGACATTCAAGAAGTAGCTTTGGCAGCAGCTAAATAGAGGTGGATGGCCTCCACAAATAATGTGAAAAATAGAGAGACATTTGGCTACATAAACTTCAAAGCGGCTGCCTCCAGATTCCTTTTATACAACAATCTAATCCTCAACATGGGCCTTACATCGATAGGATGCAGGTACAGATGCCCTCTCATCTGGTACCCCCCTAAGGGTTATGATCATGATTACGAGCTGCCAGAAGGGCACACAAACTCTACCTTTGCAAAGGTAAAAAATAAACATGGCTTTAGATGCTATAAACAAGAATTTTACCCTGAATATTCTCTGACCCAGTTACACCTCAATCATTTGCTTGCACGAGGACCTGCAAATAGGTAAGCGGGGGAGTATGTTGGATCAAGAATAAGGTACTTTTTCACCCTACCTTTACCATGATTTTTTATGCACCTTTATGAATTTAACCTCATCTTAACAGTAAAGGAAAGGAAAATTAATGTAAAATCAAGGCAAAATGAATTGACAATAAAAGTGATGTTTAACAATGGGAAATTAACCTCTTGTATCTTTATTTACAGGGAAACAAAGCAATTGAATCAATGATAACCAGAAGATGTCATATATTTAATTTAAAAGAGAATTCCATTGCAAAATTAGATAAACAATTGATGTTCAATTTATAGAAGTTGTTGTTCAATTCATTAGTGTGTTGTTCAATCGTAGGTTGCTCTTTTCTGCGCTTGCATAGACAGAATAGTTCAACAACATTTTATAATTCCATTTCACTTTGAATTGATTGAACTTCAAGAATTAGATAGTCCCCTTTATGATAATGTATAGTAGCTGTTCTTTGATATCACTGCATATACTGTGCTCACTCTCTTGAAATAATAAAACTTGCCCTGGGTTGACAATTGAATGAGAAGAATTAAAGTTGCTTGTAACAGTCACCTTTATGAACCAACAGTACTATAAAAAAATTTGGTCCCTATCCAAATCCTATCAAAAAATGACATGTGTTTGCTCAGGTTGTGCAGCGGGAGTGCGAGGGTGGCACTATACTAGGCAGAGTAGAGAGGAATTAGTACCACTGCCAAGTCATTTGATATCGATTTGTAATCTTCACCATAATTCTAGGTCAGATAGGAATCAGTACCTTCGTTGAGTCATTTGATATCGATTTGTAATCTTCGTCATAACTCTAGCTCTACAGGGAATAAAATATGGCATAGGTATTATAAATTATTATTACTCCCGCATGCCAGAGTTGGCTAAATTTGGAGACTCAGTTAACTAAGTCAAGTCGAGCGATTTCGAGTTAATTTATATTTTGGGAAAATTCAAATTTAGAGTGTGTGTGTGTGCATGTTGAGTTATTTTGGGCAAGTAGCTAGTCCAAAAAGTATAAATACCCTTCACTAGGTTCATTGGAATCAATCAAGTTTGTGTGATCAATAGATGAAGAGTAGAAAATCGTGTTATTGTGTGTGAATTTTGTGGTAATTTGTGCTTTCCTCCTATGCCTTTCCAACAAATCGGTATCAGAGCGAGAAGATCTAACGATCGAGAGTTTGCAGGCGTAGCTTACAGAACCGCAATGTAACACTCTGAGACAAATCACTAAGCTAGATTTATTTACTTTGTTTTACTAGTCAGTTAAGTTAAGTTCTAAAATATTAATTAGCTTAGTTAAAAGAAGTAGACAAGTTAAAAGGGTTAATTATTATTTCAATAAAAAACATATGTGTATAGTTTTATACATTTACACTCACATTCATATTTCATTGCTAATATATAATTACGTAAAGTTAGTAATTAATGAAATTTGATTGGATAACTCAAGAGAAGAGATGCTGTAGAAGTTACCTAACTACCAGAAAATTAAATGGTTATGGTTCTTGGCTTCTCTTCCCTGGAGATAAGAAGGATCTCAGTGGGAAGGAAAGGAGTTCTAACCTCAGAAGAAGTAAGAAGTAAGGGAGAAAATACCATAGAAAAAGAATAGCAACCAGGAGTTGCAAGGAAGGATTATTCCTGAGTTGGGATCAGACCCAATGGAATACCTCCACACTAAGCTTAAGACTGAACCTGGAATGTATTTTGAATTCTTCAAGAGGTTGAACTAGTCTTGAAAATTTGAACTGTGTTGGTAGTAGGAGCTCGGGGGGAGATTCAGACGTGATTTATAATCTCGTGGAAGGGTGGTGGAATCCTATGCTTGAACTTTCCAAGTAACTATCATATAGTAATAGATAAGTAGTTGTAAATGTTAGTGTTAGTTGTGTATTATAAATAGCTGCAAGTGTTGGCAAGTGTGTGGAATTTTATTCATTGAAATGAAAAAATTATGTCTGTTATGAATGTATATACATATATAAATTTATAGGAATGTTGGGATGAAGTCGCAACTTGGAATAGTAGAAATTAATCTTGATAAGGAATAGTAATCTCGAACAGCACAAGAAGTTGAACCCTGGTTGGACAGTCTGGTGGCCACCCTGGCACAATGATACGAGTCGGTATATGCAAATTTGACTAGTAGGATTTTGTAGCAAAAGATTAAAAAAAAGAGGAATTGTATCCGAAGCGGGAAGTTTACTGTGATTATATAAATTTTAGCCAACAAGATATCATAATATTATTATTACAATACTGGACAAATAAATTATACAAAAAATATAATTGCAGTAGTTAAACTAAGTGTACATCAACTTACAGGGCAAGATAGCCCGAGAATATATATATATATATATAGAGAGAGAGAGAGAGAGAGATAACCCATATGAACAACAAGAAATGTTGAGATAAAATAATTTTGTATGTATACTGGGCATTATAAATTAACCAAAACAGTCCATAATTGTAGATAACCATTATACACTTCCAAAATAATAACCCAGGAAAAAGAGTCAACATAGTTCTCACTGTAATAATTCAATTAAAATGCAGGTGAGCTAAATAACCAGAAATTCGAGCCCATTCTCCAGCGTGGATTTCTAAGTGATAAATTATCTCATTACAAGAAAAATAAATTAATAAGTTTAATTACACAAATTCTGGAAGTTCTAAGAAGACCAAACAAGGGAAGCCTTAGGTGATCCAAGCCCTCATATTTTAAACCATAACATTTTAAAAAATAAACTTTTAGGATGGAGGTTATGCCACCCTGAGACTGCCATAGGATCCTCAGACTTAAGGACTTCATGAACCCAAAAACGAGGTAGGACCTCATGCAAAGGTGAAACAAGGCCCCATGAAATACCTGGAAAAATAAATGAGATGATTCCCTGGTAACTTGAGCACGCCGATAACTGAGTAAATAGGCAAGGGTTCATGATACTTGCTATAAAACCCAACAATGCAAAAAAAAAAAAAAAACATTAAGACAACATATCTTTCACTGTGGTTAAGGCTTGGAAAATCACTATGAATAGGAGTTTCATAAAGATTACTTGTGGAATTTGACAGACTGCCTGAAGGAAGCCAAAGCCTGTCGAAGAAGAGTCTTTCTTAAGGCTCGAAAAATTAAATTATACCAATTACACGATAATAAATAACAAGAAATGGGCTCATATTTACCTGTATCATACTTTTCTTCATTACCAACCAGTGAACCGTTAAAACCTTGTTCATATTGTGCAACCAGATGTATCTTGAGGTAGAAACATAACACTGAGAACCCAACATTAAAATTCATGAGGGAATGACAAGGAAATCAACCAGTAGAACCTACAACTTTCCCAGAACAGAAACCTAACAATGTTCATATCCCAGGCTTAATAAATTTTTAATACTGGGCACCCTGCCTGCGATAATTTTGCATCGCTCAGAAAAACCCCAACATAACCCATAATAAGCACAAAAGGAAGAAGGTAATTTAAAAACCATCTTTCTAGGGTTTCATTATTTGAGTGAGAGCATTAAGATGTAAACGAACCTGGTGGCCCAAACATACCAAAGGCAACTTGTCCAATGAGATGCAGGTCAAGAGCTCGACATGAACACAACAAATTCCAGAGCAAGCCAAAAAATCGGTACAATGGGAGAAAAACCCCGCGGAAAGGGAGGGAATTCACCTCTATCCGTTCTCGGAAAACTCCAGTCCTCGATGAAAATCCAACTCTATAGTATCTTCGATGGAGATTGTGATCCCAAGGAGGTCCATTATTGTTGGATGCAACAATGATCACACGGTGAGAAAGGTCCCAAGTGGCTACACCACTGATCTATCCAGAAGACTCTATATTGGGTTTGCAGAACTTGAGGGAAACATTAATACTAAAGTGTATATAAAACTATAAACTTGACAAAGTAATGTAACACAATTATAACCCATTCAATTACCTTGGGGGTGTACAATTTAAGAATGTAAATAACATTTATTTTTACCCTTTTAAAATGTATTGGTATTCTATATAGATATGATGATTGATCCATGCTAAATTGTGTAATGGTAAAAGATATAATTTTTTTTTTATGTCAAGCTTATAGGTGTTACAATTGGTATTAGAGTCCAGTTTCAATATTGAGGCCTGGATGGGTGTTGACGGTAATGGAAAATGTGTTTAACTATGCACAAAGAAATGGTAGGAGAAAATATACACTACGATGAGGAGAGGAGCTAGAAGTCAATATTTAGCCAGACCAGCAGTGGGAACAAGTCCCATGCCAAATCTGGAAACAAATCCAGAAATGTGGGTATAGTTGGGAATAGACCAGCAACAAAAAACAACCAGATTACTAGTATAACAACAACAACAAACAACAAGACTACTTGAAACTATCCAACAACTACAAACTGAAATGGCACATATGAGGATCGAGAATGAGAGACTGATGCATGAACAAGGAAGGGTTATGAAGAGTCTTTCCGATAGACAAAAGCAACGAACTTACCAACCCAATCCTGAGCATGAAGTTTTGGGCGTAGGAGAATAACACCAACATCTGGAAGAAAATTCAAAAGAAGATCATACACAACAAGGTGACATAAATAGATCTAATAACGAGGAAGAGTCAGGAAATGTGGTAGATTTTTGGAAAGCAAAGAAACATAGAATGGAAGTACAAAGGGAGTTCTAAACTATTAAACCCCCATTCTTTGATGGGGAAGATGAGGAAGCGAAAAAAGCCTGGGTCATTAATATGAATAAGTATTTCTAGGTTTATGAGTACAACAATAACCTTTGAGCCAAATTGGCTATTTATTAGCTACAAGGAAAGGATACCCTATGGTGGGAAGAGGTCAAAGTTGTGCAAGGAATAGAACAGAAGAACATAACTTGGGAAGAGTTTCAAAAACACTTTAAGAGAAAATACCTGAGAGAGCGTTTCTATGATTAAAATTCTAAAGAGTTTCATGATTTATGTTTAGGACAACTAACTATGAATGAATATATAGCTAATTTTACATCCTTACTGAGAGTAGTGCCTTATCTCCATAAAGAGAAAGCTAAGTTACAACGTTTCCTAAGTGGTCTTCCTACATATATGAAGGAAAGAATTGAGTTTTACAGCCCAAAAACTATGGATGAGAAATATGGAAAGCTCGCATGTGTTATCAATAAAAAAAACATGACATTAGTAAGAATTTCCTTTCGAGGAAAGGAAAAAAAGGCTATCAAAACTCTAGAAATACCAAGCCTGTCAATTTCTAAAATTCTCTAAAAAATTCCATGAACAAACGGTCGGGAAAGAATCAACAAGAGACCAAGTGGCAAGCAAAGGGAAGGCCCAATGAAACATTCAGCAAACCATAAACCAATTAGATGCAAAAACCCCCTCTGCAGTGCTTGGGTTGTGGGGAACCACATTACTATAAAAACTTCCCCCATCGTGCCAAGACAAAGAATGTAGCTAATGTGTATGAAGCATCAACCGTGGGTGATGTGGAAAGAAGCATGCTTAGGATAAATGCAACTTTGGAAGACTCGCAAGTGGATTACCAACCTACAATGATAGAACTGGAAGGTAAGATACTTAATAATTATGTTTCTATATTAGTATATCGTGGTGCTAGTTTGAGTTATGTTAGCCCTAATATAGTATAAAGATTTTATTTGCAAATCCAAAAGTTTAAAAACCCTTGGTTAGAACAACTAGCGACCGAAGATAAGAAAAGAGTGAGTGCTAAGGTATCTGTATGCCTGATTGAAACAGGAAATCAATAGATAAGTGCATAATTAAATATCTTACCATTGGGGTCCTATGATTTGTTGTTGGGGATGGACTAGTTAGAAAGACATTAATGGTCATTAGTGGATTGTAAAAAGAAGACTATTAGTTATCAGACTGATGATGGGTTGTGGTACAATATTCAAGGGGTCCAAAATCCCCTGAAGTTGCACCCCATTACTACCACTCAGTTGGGAAAGTGTCTTAGAAAAGGTTGCATGATATATGTATTCCAAGTGGGGTACTCCAATTCTAAAGAAAATACGGTCGCATTACAAAAGATACTAGTAATTTAGGGATTTACTGATGTAATTCCTGAAGATATACGAGGTTGCCTCCAAAGTGAGATATTGACTTTACCATAGAATTAGTTCCTGGGGAAACACCGTTGTCTAGAGCCCCTTACCGTATGAGTTACCCTGGAGTTAACTAAACTCAAGATGCAACTGCAAGAATTATTGGATAAAGGATATATTCGACCCAATGTGTCCCCTTGGGGAGATCTAGTGTTGTTCGCCAAAAAGAAAGATGAAACTTTACGCATGTGGATTGAATATCGACAACTCAATAGGTTCACTATTAAAAACAAATACCCTTTTCCTCAGAATGATGATTTATTTGACCAGGTGAAGGGAGAAAAATTCTTTTCCAAAATTGATTTACAATCAGGGTATCACCAGATTCATGTTAAGGATGAAGACATATATAAAACAACTTTCAAAACTCGTTATGGACACTATGAATTTGTGGTCCTACATTAGGGCTAACCAATGTGCCCGCCACTTTTATGAGTTTGATGCATGGAAATTTCCACCCTTTTCTGGACTGATTTGTCTTGATTTTTATAGAATATTATATGTTGATCTACTCAAAAACTCTGAAAGAGCATGAAGAAAATTAAAAAATTGTACTAAAAGTATTATGGGATCAGTAGTTATATGAAAAATTTAGTAAATGTGATTTTTTAAAGACAAGATTCAGTATTTGTAATGTCCCAATTTTAGCCTCAAGCTAAAATGGACATTATAGTGGCATATTTTTATTTTGTTAAATAAAAATGGGAAAGGAGACCCCTTAACCCCTTTTGATAGAGAATAACACTCCTTGTGTGAAAGGAGAAATAATAAAGCAGCTAAAATAAACACCCCATGGTGTGAACATGATGAGGATCACCTTGAGTTGGCTATTTTGACCAGGTCAACAGCGCTGCTTTAGAGTGTTAGCATGCTTGAGAACATAACGCAACTTTTGGAGGGAAAGCATTCAAAAGTTAATGGAAAACCTAATTGTGGAGCCTATGGTGAAATTGAGTTCATTTGCTTTATAAGAACAAAGGAGCAGCTCATTTGATTCATTCTTTGATTCAGAAATTTCGTAGTGAGGTCAAGGACTTTCATATCCAAGCTGTTTAGCAGGATTGCAGTGCTCTTGAGCACTGGGGGTGTTCGCGGTGGGGATCCCCACCACCTCTTCCTCATGGGAGGAGAGGATTTGAGCTGCATTTCCTCATTCCATAATTTTTCCAAGCTTACTCCTTCAGTTACATCGTTATTCCTGTAGCAGGTTGATGTGTAGCTGGGGTAGAAGCAGAGGAACTCATAGAGTTATTCCCTTCTTGCATTTTCAGAGGAGGATGGATTTCTTCTTTGGAGGAGCTATAGAGAGAGCTCTTGGACTACATTTTATATCTGTGGCATCAGGCCACTCATTCACCATCCCCACTGCGTAATCATTTTGAGAAAATGTGTTATTCCATGAGGGCAGTGTTGAGGGCGATTCTTGTGCTCATCAGGAGGAGTGATTTTGAGTAAAAGGGGATCAACCCTCTTCCTTTGAGGGCATTATCAAAGGAGGGAATCAGAATTTCAGATCAGCCATAGCCTCATATTCATTTGGTTTCAGTTGCAGTGATAATTTGTTTGTCACTATTGTATTTTATCCGGCATTTCTAGCGATCTCCCTGAGATTGGCTAGAAATCCCATATTGAGCCCATTTTCCTTTCCTGGGCCATTTTATTTGTATTCCTTCAGCTAAATTATCATTTTTATATATTTAGCAGCTGCATCTCTCATAGATATTGCGCATTTATGGTTTCCCATCATTCTGTGTAGCTGCAGCTACTCCGACATTATAGGGTATATTCATTGAAGTTGGTTCTAGGGGATTGATAGGTTTATTCTCTCAATTATTTCTTGTATATTCATTCTGAAATCATAATATAATGTTGGATATACTATTTCCCTCTCTTGTGAAGTATTTCAAATTTGCAGAGTTAATGTTCATGTTCATGTATTGTTGTAGCTCACTCTTTGAGCATTGTTTCAGAGATCTAGATTGGGGACATCTGAATAACCCCTCTATATGCATTTCTTTAAGCTCATTTTCTGCAAGGGAGTTTTATATGAGTTATTCTATGGCATCCCAGTGGTGGTTTGTCTTATTTATGCAGCAGCTTCCTTATACAGCGTCCTCAAGGACCCTGTGGCAGAAATTCCCGAGGTGGAATATTGCATATCCATAGGCAGAGTCTGTGAAGGGCCAGCTAGCCTCGGGATCTCTCCCTTCTTTGAAGGAGACATATCATGTAAATTCCCCAACATTCAATCTCTTAAATGTACTTGCAGTGTCTCACTAAAGAAGGAAAAATAGAACATCTTAAGATGTTCCCGATGGAGAAGAAAATCCCTCATTTAGGACATTACAGTGGTATCAGAGCATGATCTTGGCTCAGCCTATTCCCAAGATCTAATGCCATCAATAAGAGGAGCTTCTCTCCAAGGAGAGGAGATTGACATAGGAAACAAGGAAGAAAGAATGAAGGAAGAGGAGGTTTCCCTTCTTCTTTTCCAGGGCACCATTGAAGATCTAATGAAAGGGGAAATTTTGGAGAAATTTTCTGAGAAGGGTTTGTTGATGAGACAAATCCTAGCTATTTCATGAAGGGTGTGAGCATTCAGCCACACATGAAAATCCACAGCGCAGTCCTTTGTTCATTTTCTTTGCAAAGGGATGGAGGAAGAAAAGAGGCCATGGGAGGAGCAACACTGCAACTCAAGGTATGGCTCATGATTGTTGGTTTGAGGGTTTCATTTTTCATTGTCATGCAAATGCAAAAACAAGCGATGCCTTCACTGAGGGTTTGATGGGAAAACTTAGTGAAACTCATTTTGGCATAAATACAAACACTTTGCATACATTGGAGAAAACCAATAGCGTTGTCACATTAGAAGGAGATCCATCACCACGTGGAGGAGAAAAGGGAGCCAATGCTTCCACTAGAGGAGCCCTTGTGTCTTTGCGAGGAGTTCCAAATATTGTTGCATGTGGGTACCAAGGCACAATTCCATAGTCATATGTAGCATTTGTTGGGGATTGTGAGATGGATAGAGAAGAACAGCAAGATCAACATGGAGGGATGAAGAGCATTCTCCCTTATCTATTTCAGAAGGTTTCTGCACAAAGAAAAGAGACTGCACTGCACAGAGGAGAGAGGGAAAAATTAGTCCACTCATACATGCAGTCTATTTTCAGATCTTGATGTCTCACTTTTTGGTGGTTTTCGACTTGGGAGGCCACATGATCTAGTGATGATGAGAGGCATCATGTTTTTGGTTCACCACTCATTGGATTCCGAAGGGGTGGAGATACTGGAGGAGTCCATTACAGCGCAAAGAGTTTGGGGATGAGCTCATGGAGGAGGGATACACTCTCTCATTTTCAGTATCACCCATTCTCATCAGTTTCACTGCGCAAATAGAGTTGTTGTAGGGATGGAGGTTAGCGTCTTCATGATGCAGGATTATTGCTCCATATATTTGTTGAGAGAGAAGATACTTCCTTGGGGAAGAATTCTTTCATGCTTTGGAGTAGATGGAGGCCACTCATGCTTACATTGCCCAGGATAGGGATATTCTTTGGAGGTGATAGTCTCACATGGGAGGCTCATTTTCAGAGATCATTATTTCTATTTGAGCATGAGCAACTGCATGATGGCATGGAAGCAACTTTGAGGATGACTTTGGCATGAGGGGATGTCAAGGTAGTAGGCAGCAGCGTGATGGGAGCAGTTTATTGCAGATTACCAGCGCTGTCTATGTGGAGGATTGATCCATGTTGGAGGACTCGGCTTCTAGTTGAGAGGTCCCAGGATCTTGATGCATGCATGATTCTTGAATGGCCTTGATGGAGATGGAGGACACTTAGTGGATGATATGAGCATCTATTATCATGGCAGACTCTTCTTGGCTAGAGTTTCTAGTATCAAGGAGAAACTTTTGCATGCAACACATACAGACTTCCTAGCTATGCACTTGGATGCATATTTTGCTTTGCTAGAGGAGTTCACTTGGAGGGCATTCAGCATGATCTACATCATCATATGGATAGATGCAGAGCCCAGATGTCTTTTGGAGAGGTTGGCACAACCATTCCCTTACTCATTGGAGGAGAGGGAGAACATTCATGTTGAGCCATTTAAGCTCAAGAGCTCTAGTGCATGATGGAGGAGGTATAATTTCATCTTTGGTATTGTACTTATTTTCATTGACTAAGGAGCATGATGTATCAAGGAGGCTTGTTCCTTCTTTAATTTTTCATGAGGATGTACTTGCAGCTACTTGTAGCCTTGATTGTGGCTATTCTTATGATGGTTTGTGGGGGAAGCCACATATTTCTCGGTGTGCACCATTGGCACCAATTTGTATTTTCATGTTTCATCTTATGAGGATATGATGTGGCAGCAAACAAGTGGCTAGTTTAGCACTTGTTCCTTTTTATTTTGAGGCAGGCCAAGGAGGCACTACGCAGTTCCATGAGTGGAACTTGAGACCACTCTCCGGTTGTCATTAGACAACTTGCATTTATTGCATATTGCTCCATTGTATTTCAGATATTTGTACACTCACGAGGAGAATTATTGGGAGAGTATTGTATGTACAGCCCATTTGGAGCATGATTCTCCCTATTATACATGCTTCATTTTGCAGGAGACACTATGGGCATACCATGAATGCCACATTGCTACTTGTCTCTTCTTGTGGGAGAAACCACTTGGAGGATTTGAGGAGGCATTTCATGGCAGGAAATTTTGATGGGGTAGCTTGGGCCACTCTTGGAGGCCATATCACTTCAGCCCAAGGATAGAGGCAGCCCCATATGTTCTACAGTGGGAGAGAAGAGCTTATTAGGGAAGCAACAAAACTCTCCATTCAGCCCCATTACATTGCAGGATCGGGGGCAAGATTTCCATTTAATGATAGCATGGATGAGGAGATCAGGGATTATATTTTCCCATGAATTTCATCACTTCTACCTTGAGGAGGCCATGTTTCAGCAGGGATATTTCCACCTACACCTTCTATCTTTCAGGGTGTACACCATTCTAGTTTGCATACTTGGGAGGAGGCACTGCAGGATAGTTTTATTGCAGCATATCTTGAGTAGCGGTGGAGATTTTTGATGTGGAAGCCATAAGAGAAGAAGGGGGAGAAATTTTTGTTCTCTCTATGCAGTTTCTTGAGGACAAGCAACATGTGGGAAGGGAGGACTATACTGTCCCAATTTTAGCCTCAAGCTAAAATGGACATTATAGTGGCATATTTTTATTTTGTTAAATAAAAATGGGCAAGGAGACCCCTTAACCCCTTTTTATGGAGAATAACACCCCTTGTGTGAAAGGAGAAATAATAAAGCAGCTAAAATAAACACCCCATGGTGTGAACATGATGAGGATCACCTTGAGTTGGTTATTTTGACCAAGTCAACAGCGCTACTTTAGAGGGTTAGCTTGCTTGAGAAGATAACGCAGCTTTTGGAGGGAAAGCATTCAAAAGTGAATGGAAACCATAATTGTGGGGCCTATGGTGAAAGTGAGTTCATTTTCTTTATAATAACGAAGGAGCAGTTCATTTGATTCATTCTTTTAGAAATTTCGTAGTGAGGTCAAGGACTTGCATATCCAGGTTTTTTAGCAGGATTGCAGTGCTCTTGAGCACTGGGGTTGTTCCCAATGGGGATCCCCCCCACCTCTTCCTCATGGGAGGAGAGGATTTGAGTTGCAATTCCTCATTCCGACATTTTTCCAAGCTTACTCATTCAGTTACAGCGTTATTCCTGTAGCAGGTTGATGTGTAGCTGGGGTAGCAGCAAAGGAACTCATAGAGTTCTTCCCTACTTGCATTTTCAGAGGAGGATGGATTTCTTCTTTAGAGGAGCTGTAGAGAGAGCTCTTGGACTACATTTCATATCTATGGCATCAGGCCACTCATTCACCATCTCCCACTGCACAGTAATTTGGAGAAACTGCGTTATTCCATGAGGGCAGTGTTGAGGGAGATTCTTGTGCTCATCAGGAGGAGTGCTTTTGAGTAAAAGAGGATCAGCCCCTTTTACTTTGAGGGAATTATCAGAGGAGGGCATCAGCATTTCAGATCAGCCACAGCCTCATATTCATTTGGTTTCAGTTGCAGTGACAATTTGTTTGTCACTATTGTATTTTATCCGGCATTTCTAGCAATCTCCCTGAGATTGGCTAGAAATCCCATATTGAGCCCATTTTCCTTTCTTGGGCCATTTTCTTTGTATTCCTTAAACTAAATTATCATTTTTATATATTCAGTAGCTACATCTCTCATATAGACTACACGGTTATGGTTTCCCGGCATTCTGTGTAGCTGCAGCTACTCCGGCATTATATGGTATATTCATTGGAGTTGGTTTTAGGGGATTGAGAGGTTTATTCTCTCAATTATTTCTTGTATATTCATGCTGAAATAATAATATAATGTTGGTTGTACTATTTCCCTATCTTATGAAGTATTTCAGATTTGCAGATTTAATGTTCATGTTCATGTACTGTTGTAGCTCACTCTTTGAGCATTGTTTCAGAGATCTAGATTGGGGAAATCTGAATAGCCCCTCTAGATGCATTTATTTAAGCTCATTTTCTGCAAGGGATTTGTATATGAGTTATTCTAGGGCATCCTAGTGGTGGTTTTTATTTTTTACGCAGCAGCTTCCTTATACAACGTCCTCAAGGACCCTGTCATAGAAATTCCCGAGGTGGAATATTGCATATCCATAGGCAGAGTATGTGAAGGGCCAGCTAGCCTCAAGATCTCTCCCTTGTTTGAAGGAGACATATCCTGTAAATGCCCCAACAGTCAATCTCTGAAATGGACTTGCAGTGTATCACTGAAGAAGGAATAATAGAACATCTTAAGATGTTCCCGATGGAGCATAAAATCCCTCATTTGGGACATTACAGTATTTGGGCCATGTCATATCAACTGAAGGAATAGCAGTTGATCCTGAGAAAATTCAGACTATCATGGAATGATGAGTACCTAAAATTGTAGCTGACATATTATCGTTTATGGGCCTACCAGGACATTACCAAAATTTTATTGAAGTATTCTCTAGAATCACATATCCAATTACATCGTTACAAGAAAAGTGAAGAAATTTCAATTGGACTAGTAACTGTCAGCAAAATTTTTAGCAACTAAAAAATTTACTAACCACAGCTCCGGTGCTAAAAATTGTTGACCCAATTAAAGAATTTTTAGTTTGCACTTATGCTTATAATGATGGAGTGGGAGCAATACTAACCGAGGAGGGGAAGGGGATTACTTATTAATCGTGAAATTTAAAGGAGCATGAGAAAAGATACTCTTCCTATGATTTGGAGCGAATTGTTATGGTGCCTGCATTAAAAGTATGGAGGCATTATCTTTTGGGGAAAATAATTTTATTAAGAATTGACCATAGCAGCCTAACCAGATATTTTAAACAACCCAACTTGAATGCCCGACAAGCAAAATGGAATCCTTTCTTGAGTGAATTTGAATTTGAGATTCAACATTTAAAAGGTAAGGAAAATCACGTTGCAAATGCATTGAGTCAAACAATACATTGCATATATAAGGTGTACTATAATCAAATTAAAATTACTTTACAGGAGTTAATTAAAGAAGCTTCCCAAAATGAACTTGAATACCAATTCTTGTGGCAGCAAGCGCAACAACCTAATAGTCAAGAAAAATAGATGTAATTTGTTGTTGATGATAGGCAACTATTAACCTTTCGGGGAAGGACATACATTCCAAATTAACTATCCATAAAATAGTTACTTCTGGATTAATTTCAAAAAATTTTGTATGTTGCTCATCCTGGATATCAGAAAATGCTATCAACAATTAGGAAAGACTACTTTTGGCCCGAAATGCGCAAGGATATAACAGAATATTTAATAAACTGTATAGAGTTTTAACAGGTTAAAGGTTAACATCAACATCCTACTAGTCCTCTCCAAACCTCTACCCATATCGGAGTGGAAATGGGAATTTATAACACTCGACTTCATCACTAGATTTCCCAGATATAAAAAGCACAATGATTCTGTAATGGTGGTGGTAGAGAAAATTAGTAAATATGAACACTTCATTCCAATCCAATCTACTTATAAAGTGGTTCAAATTGCAGATATTTTCATGAAATAAGTTTAGATTACATGGAATTCCTAAGACTATTGTTTCAAATAGGGATGTAAAATTTTCTTTAGCCTTCTTGAAAGATTTTTTTACGAGATTAGGAACTCAGATTCAGTTTAATACCACATACCATCCACAAAAGGATGGGCATACTTAGTAGGTGAATCAAGTACTAGAGGATATGTTACAAATGTACGTTATGCGACAACCTAGTAAGTTGGAGTATCTCCATTTAATAGAGTTCGCATATAATAACGGGTATCATGAGTTGTTAAAGATGACCCCCTTTTAATTATTGTACGGGAGAAAGTGTAGGACCCCTACAAATTGGAGCAGTCCCAAAAATAAACTAATGTTGGGACCATAGATGCTGGAGGACATGGAATGAGAGGTAAAGAAAATCTGACAAAATTTAAAGGTTGCTCATGATACAAAAAAGACTTATGCTGGTAAGAAAAGAATGTACGGGGACTTCGAAGTGGGATATCATGTATATTTACGAATTAAGCCTAAGAAAAGCACATTTAAATGGACCACTTGTGAAAAGACAGCCTCTTGATTTTGTGGCACTTTCCAGATTTTGGAACGAAATGGACCAGTGGCCTACCGACTAGCTTTACCTAGCCACATAAAAGTCCATAATGTGTTCCATGTATATTTATTAAAGCGATATATACATGGTGCTAAACACATAATAAAGTGGAAAAATGTTCAAGTAATCTTATCATGAATTCACTAATTTAAATATAAAAAATGTGTATAACTGAAAACATTATTTATTGTCTGTGGCAGGTCGAATCGGATGGAGAGTTCCTGGTAAAGCTAAAGTGCATCCTCGAACAAAGAGAAACAACATTTTGAAAATGAGCCATCATCCAGGTTAAATTGCAATGGAAGCACGTAATCCTGGAGGAGGCTACCTGGGAAGATGAAGCATTTATGTGAGGATCCTATCTGGAATTGTTTCAGAATTTGGAATTAAAAAACGGGGATGGTGTTACACATAAGAAGGGGGAGATGAAACACTCTGAGACAGATCACTAAGTTGGATTTATATACTTTGTTTTACTGGTCAGTTAGTTAAGTTCTGAAATCTTAATTATCTCAGTTAAAAGAAGTATACAAGTTAAAAGAGTTAATTATTATTTTAAGAAAAAAAAAAATATGTATATAGTTTTATACATTTACACTCACATTCATATTTCATTGTTGATATATAATTACGTGAAGTTAGTAATTAATAAAATACGATTGGATAACTTAATAGAAGAGATCCATTAGAAGTTACCTAACTATCAGACAATTAAGTGGTTATGGTTCTTGGCTTCTCTTCCCTGGAGATAAAAAGGATCTCAGTGGGAAGGAAATGGGTTCTAACCTCAGAAGAAGAAAGAAGGGATAAAATACCATAGACCAATAATAGAAACCATGCATTTCAAGGTAGTATTATTCCTGATTTGGGGTTAGACCCAATGGAATACCTCCAGGCTAAGCATGAGACTAAACCTGAAATGGTTTTTCATGAGGTCTTCAAGAGGCAGAACTAGCCTTGAAAACACGAACTTTGCTAGTAGTAGGAGCTTAGGGGGAGATTCAGACATGATTTTTGATCTTGTGGAAGGGTGGTGGACTCTTCTGCTTGAGATTTCCAACTAACTATCAGATAGTAACAGATAAGTAGTTTTAAATGTTAGTGTTGGTTGTGTATTATAAATAGCTGCAAGTGTTGGCAAGTGTGTGTCATTTTATTCATTGAAATGGAAAACTTGTGTCTGCTATGAATGTATATACATATATAAATTTATAGGAATGTTGGGTTGAAGCCACAAGTTCGAATAATACAAATTAATCCTGATAAGGAACTGTAATATAGAACATTGCAAGAAGTTGAACCTATGATACCGTTTCGTC
This sequence comes from Pinus albicaulis, assembly GCA_034641835.2. Classification (NCBI taxonomy): domain Eukaryota; kingdom Viridiplantae; phylum Streptophyta; class Pinopsida; order Pinales; family Pinaceae; genus Pinus; species Pinus albicaulis. The sequence goes on from CM076570.1 coordinate 1,626,899,067, forward strand.
CCACCTGGGCTAGATTTGAACCCTCGTAGGACAGTTTGGTAGTCACCCTGGCACAATGATACGAGTCGGTAAATGCAGGTTCAATTGGTAGGGTTTTAGTAAATGATTAACCAAAAGGGGGATTGTAGCCAAAGTGGGAAGGTTACCGTGATTATATAAATAAATACAACAAGCTATCATAATATTATTATTACAAGACTAGACAAATAAATTGTACAGAAAATACAATTGCAGTAGTTAAACTAAGCGTACATCAACTTACAAGGAAAGTTAGCCCGAGACTATATATATACAGAGATAACCCATATGAACAACAAGAAATGTTGAGATAAAATCATTTTGTGTGTATACTAGCCATTATAAATTAATCAAAATAGTCCATAATTGTAGATAATCGTTATGCACTTCCAGCATAATAACCCAGGAAAAAGAGTCAACATAGTTCTCACTGTAATAAGTCAATTAAAATGCAGGTGGGCTAAATAACTAGAAAATTGAGCCCAGTCTCCAGCGTGGAGTTATAAGTGATAAATTATCCCATTACAAGAAAATCATAATTAATAAGTTTAATTACAGGAATTCTGGAGGTTCCAAGAAGACCAAATAAGGGAAGCCTCAGGTGACCTAAGCTCCCCAAATTGCGAGTTTTTAAAGGAAGCCAAAACCTTTCGGAGAAGACTTTGTCTCAAGGCTCAAAAACTTAAATTATACCAATTGCACAAGAAGAAATAACAATAAATGGGTTCATCTTTACCTATAGCATATTTTTCTTCATTACCGACCAGTGTACTGTCAAACCCTAGTTCAGATTGTGCAACCAGAGTGTAGAGGTAATTTAATTACTTAAATTCCCTTTTAATAAATTATCAAATCGGGGGTCTACGAACTTATGAGGCACACGTGCACCATATGTGCTAGAGATTGGTTTCCAATTTTGAAAGAAAAATCTTAATCTATTATATGAAAAAAATGACAATTGATATAAAAATAAATCTATTCTAGAAAGCAATAAATCACACCACATTTTTGGAATTAAAAATCAAATTTAATCTAATGACAAGAGAGTAAATCTATGCCAATGACACGAAATGAAATCTAATTTAGGAAAGTAAGAAATATGATCTATCATGTTTGCAAGAATTGAAAAGCACACCACTCATGAAATGAAATCTATTCTAATGTTCATCAAGGAATTAATTCAAATATATGAAATTCAAAACAATGCAATCTCAACTATACAAATGAAATGAAAGAAAAGTGAAACAATCAACTGCAAAAACACATAAATGAAATGAGCATATGAAAGAAATAAAACTTAATCTATGAAAGCACATAAATAAAATTTAAACTAAACATAAATAAGTGAAAATAATATGATACATCTCACATTCATTAGATGGCCAATCCAAAGGACATGAGGATGGAAAGTTGAGAGGCTCCAAATGCAAGCATAATCAAATCAAAGTGAATATCACTTATGAGCATGGTGCCAAATCCAACTTCTTTATTCAAAACATGAGCATTTATCAAACTTTACACATGTCTTTGAGAGGAGAAGACTCTCTTATTTATACAAGAACATAAGAAGCTACCCTATTAATGGAGATCCACTATTTTCTCCATAGATCTATAAAAATATCATATAGTTACAACCAAATAGCTAATGATAAGAAACATATCATCTTTGACCTTTATTCAAACTGCCTTCCATATCTTGAAGGAAATTCAAATTTGTGCATTGGAGGCCACATAAGGGTGCCTTGGAAGCTTCCAAATGACCTACACATCTCATCAAGCTCAAGCCACTTTTAAGTATAAGAAAATACATGTTATTTTTCTAACTTTTAATCGTAAATTCACTCTACATAAATGAAATTAATAACTTTGGAAAATACAAATATAAATCCAGATGGAAATGAAAGTGTAGAGTTATGTAATAACAAGGTGATGAAATGAGGTAATAAAAATGAGAATTAAGGTGAAAATATATGGCATTTTGAAGACATTTTGGAGGCCCAACATACTCCCAACTGAAGTTATTGCATGTCCTCATGCAATCTACTGCATTAATCATGATTTTTTTTCTTCTATATGAACTTTGGCTAATGTTGATTCTTATTTATACTTTTCCTAATCATTTGATAACTTTGTTCCTTTTGCAAAGTGTTCTTTTGAAAAAAAATTGATTGCAACATATTACTTTCGTTGGTTCTTGTGTGGAAACCAAATTTTATTAGTATTGGTTCTTGTGTAACAATACCTTTCTTATTTTTATGTTTCATTAAAAAAATTTTGAAATCATTTAATGATCCATCTAATGTGCTCATTCTTTGATCATCATTTGCAAAACATATAGCTTTTTAAATCATAATTCAATAGTATTTGTATGGAAAACTATGTTGGTTATGATGACATGTGACACAAACGGTGATGAAATATGAATGTGATATGAGGTATGGACATGAATTGGTATCCCTCCACCCCAACTATAGGTATTTTTAGTTTTTATGAAATGAGAAAAGGAATATGGTGAATCATTTTCCAAAAATTATAATTTCAGTATTTAAGGAATTATATGATAAAAGGCTAGAAAAGAACATACCTTTACTTACCTACGAAGTGGAAAAACTGTGCATATGTAGAAAAGTTGTGGTTGTTGTTGGATCACAAATCAAAAAATTAATTATTAAAGTGGAATTGTGGTACTCTCACATGGTTGGAAACAAACTGCTGCAATTGTTGATGGAATCATGAAAAGTATATAGTCTTCACCTGCTACAAAACCCTATGGTACAATTTAGTCATGTGAATAAATGTGTTGTTGTCGGGCATGAAGAGAAGTCATTGGATTAACTACCATTAATGAATGTCATTAACCAATGCGATGCAAACTCACCATAAATGTCAATGAGTGCCAAGGTACCTAAGTACATCTTGCAAAGTGTGAATAGATGAGATGATGTCAAGCTACTTGCAAGATCCAACGATCAAGGGACATTGATGTATTCCCATGATTGTCATCAAGATAACTTATCATTAAGACATACAAGACTCAAGGTACTAATAAGGACTCTAGCCTTGAACCTAGATAATGTGTTGATGTCGATAGCCCAAGAATTGTTAGAAGAGAGGCCCTAATGAATCCTACAACATCTAACATGAGCATAAAACAATAATTTTGAAGAACTATGGATGAAACAATTTGTAGTGGATCAAGGTATATTTGAAAAAATGAAAATGGAAATGGAAAAAATAAGCTTTGTAGGGTAGATGAATGGTTTTATTGCTAGGTTACATGTTAATGAAAGTGAGGTAGGAAAGTATAATGACTATGAAGGAAAATGAGATGAAGATTTTATTGACTGAATGAGTAGGAATGCAATGGTAAAAACTAGTCTCTGAGAGGCTTTCAATTGGTGTGATTGATCTGATTTGAAATTATTTATCCAAAATCATGTGCTCATGCTTGGATATCTCATATTTGATGTTACTCTGATCATGTTCTTTTCGAAAAAAATGTGGTCTTTGAGAGACACTATTTTGCTTATGGTCATTTGTTTATCTTCTTGAAACCTACAAAAAAAAAAAAAATTAGTACCTTTTATGCAATGAAATGTAATATTATCACAAGAGAGAGGTGATCAATCTCTATATTTATGACATTAAAAAAAAACTAAGAATTGATACTAATAAAACAAATTCATAAAAGAAAATCAAATGAATTTTCACCTGTTTTGAAAATGGTACCTTGGTTTACCCGTCATGTCTTGTTGGAAATCTATTCATTCTTATATTGTTTCAAATTATAATGAAATATTTCTCATTGTGTATATCTCAATGATATATTTCCGTCAACATTTGAATTGTCGAAAACCGATGTCGTATGAGAAAGTTATGCTTTTTTGAATTTTTTGTGAAATAGTGAAAATTGTCATGTGTGAATGTGACATGGCAACATGATGTTGATGTGAAAGATGAAGTAGGCAGATGAGATGGCATGTTGATCATAAATTTTGATTATAATGCATTGTCAACAAAATATATCATTAAATTCATAGCATGGAAAATTTTAGGGGCTAATATTCGCAAGTGAGCTAATTTTCAATAATTTTTCCAAAAAAATATTCGCCAATTTTCATTTTTTATAAAAATGATTCGCCCAAATTTTACAATATAAAATTAGTTTACCTTAAAAATTGGCAACATCATATAGAGAGTATATATAAAATCATTATAATTTTGAATAATTTTACAAATACATAAACAAAAAAATTTATAGTTTGCATATTAGGGACTAGTGAGATTCGCCAATGTTTTTAAACTTCAAGATAATTTTCCATCCTTAAAATTTTCACTGATTCAAATCTGTAGAATAGTTTTTCAATTGCAAAATGTGCACAATTTTTATAGCTAAAATTCTATAAAAACTCCAATGGCTAAACAATGGCAGAGAAATTTGTTTGTTGTTCCATTGCTTCATGTATATTTGCTCTATCATCACGTAGTGCTCGTCAAAATTTCTTTTCTTGATGTCCAATTCCGATGATTTTAATTATAAATCCAATTTCTGAAACATTTACAAAAATGACCATTGTTTTATTTATTTATTTATTTATAAATAACAACAAAAGAGAAATTTTAATAATTTCAGCAAAAATGAATTCACTTTATGAAATCAAGCGCTCTCATAGTACAAATTTCAACCATGATTTTGACTATGCATTGTTTGGTTTGAATCTGGAATCTATAAAACCCAGTCATCATCAAATCAAATATGATTCATCTCTGCTGACTTGTCAGCAGTGTTTGCAATTATCAAAAATATTTATTAAAAAGAAAATTACGAGTTTAAAATGATTAGGAACATTATGATGCATCTACCCATGACTATGAATTTCTATTTCAACATAAATGCACTTGTAAATGAACTGTCTGCGAGATTTCCGCCCAAGAAATCAACTTTGCAACTGTTAAATTGCACACGTCCCTTGTAACCTGATACATGGAGATATTCAATTTTAATTAAAACTCATTTATTTCCTTTAAAAGAAAAATATATCTGTTCATTAAATTGAAAAACCGTTTTTTTTTCACGTAATTTGGAAAACAAGGCTTCAAAGAACCATGAAGATATCTTAAATGGCTACGAATTTTGACAAATTGCTCATAGGGAATACAATGGACCCCATTTAGAAGAAAACTCTTGTTTTAGTTTTGCGAAATTAGCTTCCACTTGGTCATAAAAATGTGTTTTAAAATGACTCTGTAAAACTGCTACGTATTTCCTTTGGCCTTTGCCTGGAGGTTCACATAGTCATTTATCTACAAATTTCTTGTTGGAACGCATGAAGATTCAAATGGAGTACAGGTTGAGATGCTTTGCAAAGGCCCAATGGCAGACGAGATGTCACCTGACAGTCTACTTACACTCGGATCCAGCGCTCTACGATTGAGAGGCATGCCATAGAGCAAAGGCTTGAGGGAAAATGAAGACGCATTGAAGCGTGCTCCGGGGGTAGTAGGAATTTCACCTCTCAGATGACCATAGAGATATTCAAGAATCATAGATGGATTTTTCTCCGAGTTGTTGCGTTTGTGTTCTTTGAAAAAAAAACTCTATTTATCTTTGCAAAAATTAGCTGTGGCACAAAATAACAAATGATTAGAGAAAATGGAAATCATTCAGTGGACTGAATTTCGAAATTTTTACTCATCAAACTAATTTTTGACCATTACACCACATGCGTTCACTTGTAAAACAACCACGGAGATGTTTGTTTTCCATTCGAAATCATTCTCTTGGCTCGAAGGATGGATCTTCTCATGAAGTTGAGCGCAGACTTAGTATTACATAAATAAATATATATTTTTTACCACAACTCTGGAGTTATGAGCTCGATGGAATATTGTGTAGCACAAGTATTTGGTGAAAAAATTGTTTGCAGGAGACGGAAGCCCGTCCAACTTCATCATTCTGTGTGCCTTGTCCATTGTTTGCAATAGCTCATTTAATCTCTCGACCCTCTGTTGATTATCAGTCATTTCAATATGTTGTCGACCTTATTTTATTTTGTTGTTGGGTTCAGCTCTACGTTTTATCATATTTATGAAATGAACTTTTATAAAAGGATTTTATGGTTTTAAGAAAATCGTTTCATTTGTTTTGTTTTTATTGTTTTTTATTAATTTTATAATGTGAATGTTGTATGTTTTTGTTATTTTTAGAATTTTTTTTTATTCTATTTTGTTTGTTTTTTTAATTGTATTTTTTAAATATTTTGATTTTTTATTTATTGTTTTATGTTTTTTTTTATTTTTATTTGTTTAAATTATTTTATTTTTTTAATTTGTTGTTGTGTTTTTAATCTATCCTAAAATTAAAAAAAAAAAAAATTAATGTAATCTATCCTAAAAGTTTATTAGGAATTTTTTTTTATCAAGCATATGAGTTTATTTTTCTATTCTATATATTATTTTTCTTTTTCTTTTTTTAATATATTTTTATTGATATGTATCAAAATGATTTCTACCTTAAATTTGAACTGTGAAAGAAAAATGAAAATTGAAATTGCCTAAAAATAAAATAAAATAAAAATGAATTTGCACAAAAACTTAAAATGAAAAAAATTGCACGAATTTGAAGGTAAAAATGAAATTGAAAAACGAAATGGAATTATAATTTAAAAACTTGAAGTGAAACAAAAAGTAATTCGAAATCAAAAGTTGATCCCTATGTACGCCTCCTCGGCAACGGCGCTAAAATGTAGAGGTAATTTAATTACTTAAATTCATTTTTCATAAATTATCAACCCGAGGGTCCGTGGACTTGCGAGGCACACATGCACCATATATGCTAGAGATCAGGTTCCAATTTCGAAAGAAAATTCTTAATTTATTAAATGAAAAAATGACAATTGATATAAAAATAAATCTATTCTAGAAAACAGTAAATCACATCACATTTTCGGAATTAAAAGTCAAACTTAATCTAATGACAAGAAAGTAAATCTATGCTAATGACATGAAATGAAATCTAATTTAAGAAAATAAGAAATCTGATCTAACATGCTTGAAAAGCACACCACTCATGAAATGAAATCTATTCTAATGGTAATTAAAGAATCAATTCAAATCTATGAAATTCAAAACAATGCAATCTTAACTATACAAATGAAATGAAAGCAAACTGAAACATCAATCTTACCTTGCAAAAACACATAAATGAAATGAGCATATGAAAGCAATGAAATTTAATCTATGAAAGCACATAAATGAAATTTAAACTAGACATAAATAAATGAAAAGAATATAATACATCTCACATTCATTAGATGGCCAATCCAAAGGACATGAGGATGGAAAGTTGAGAGGCTCCAAATGCAAACATAACCAAATCAAAGTGAATATCACTCATGAGAATGGTGTCAAATCCAACTTTTTTATTCAAAACATGAGCATTTCTCAAACTTTACACATGTCTTTGAGAGGAGAAGACTCTCTTATTTATACAATAACATAAGAATCTACCCTATTAATGGAGATCCACTATTTTCTCCTTTGATCCATAAAAATATCATATAGTTACAACCAAATAGCTAATGATGAGACACATATCCTCTTTGACCTTATCCAAATATCCTTCCATATCTTGAAGGAAATTTGAATTTGTGCATTGGAGGCCACATAAGGGTGTCTTGGAAGCTTTCAAATGACCTACACATGTCATCAAACTCAAGACACTTTTGGGTATAAGAAAATACATGTTATTTTTCTAAATTTTAATTTTAAATTCACTCTAAATATATGAAATTAATAACTTTGGAAAATACAAATATGAACCCATATGGTAATGAAAGTGTAGGTTTATGTAATGACAAAGTGATGAAATGAGGAAATAAAAATGAGAATGAAGGTGAAATTGTATGACATTTTGAAGACAATTTTGAGGCCCAACACAGAGGTATGTTGAGATATAAATGTAATAAAAAGAACCCAACATTCCAAATCACGAGTGAATGACAAGGAAGTCAACCAGTAGAACCTGCAACTTTACTAGAATAGAAATCTGGTAGCATTCACATTTCAGGCTTAATAAACCGTTAAGACTGGGTAGCCTACACACAATAATTTGTGTAAGCTAACCTCGAAGTAAAAACCCCAACATAAACCATAATAAGGAAAAAAGGAAGAAGATAATTTAAAAACCATCTTACTAGGGTTTCATTATTTGAGTGAGAGCATCAAGATGTAACCAACAAAGAGACTAGCCTGGTGGCCCAAACATGCCCAAGGCAACTTGTGAGGGACATGCAGGCCGGGAGCTCAACATGAACAGAGTGAAGTGTAGAGCAAGACAAAACATTAGTGCACTGGGATAACAACCCTGTAGAAAGGGAGGGTAGTCACCTCTATCCATTCTCGAAAACTTCCTATCATTGATGAGAATCCAACTCTCCAGCATTGTCGATGGAGATGGCGATCCCAAGGAGGCTCATTACTGTTGGATGCAGCAATGACTACACATTGAGAAAGGTCCCAAGTGTCTACACCACTGATATGTCCAAAAGACTCTAGAATGGGTTTGCAGAACACGAGGGAAGCATTAATATTAACGTGTTTATAAAACTATAAACTTGACGGTGTAATGTAATACAATTAAAATTGTTAAACTTAGACATGGTAAGCACACAAGACAACCAACGTATGAAGATAAGTGTGAGATATCATATTATTCACAATGATATAGATTTATAGTACATTAGGTCATTTTTACTCTTGGTTTCCGTATACATGGTCATTTGGACTCCCTAAGTCTCTTGAGCTTCCACACTAACCCTAGAAGGAATAGGTGTCCAACATTCCCCCCCTTAATCGGAAGGGGTATCTGTGAGTCCAAGAAGAGAGTTATAATACCAAATGGTGGCACTCGACTGAATAAGCTCTCTAAAATGTTTCCATAAGGATGCAAATTAAGGATGACCTCCAACTCTGGAATGCTTAGTACAGTTCCCAGAACTCTTCCAAATCTGGCAAGGAGTTGAGGTCTTCTGCTAGAGTAAGTACTCCTAATGTTTTGAAGAGGGAGACCTTCAACCTAGAAGAAGGGTGGTCTACAACCTATGGTGGTTTAAGGATGACCACCAACTCTGGAATGCTTGATGCAATTCCTGGAACTCTACCAAAACTGGCAAGAAGTTGAAATCTTATGCTAGAGCAAGTGTCTTTAATTCTTTGAAGAGGAAGAATATCAACCTAGATGGTTTAAGGCTGACCACAAAACAAAGGCATGCTCATGGGCATCTGTGTCTCTGGCTGCAACTATGAATTTGGAATGGAAGGTTGTGCCTCAAGCTCGCTTGATGTGGCTTTGAAGCTTGTAGATGACCGTCATTTTCCTCCCTGTCAAATACAAGGTGAGCTAATGGTGAAAACTCAACTGCAAGACTGTTCAATACTCTAGAACAAGTTCTGACATATGACTGAAACATCTTCTTGGATGTTGATGCCCATTGCAAAGAAGCAATCCATCCAAGATGAATCTTTGACATTCTTGCAGGAGGATTGTTTCTGAAGCATCTGTGTGAAGAATGAGTGTTTTGACCACAGTGCTTGCATGGGTGAAGATCGAAACAATGATCTACATATGGCCAACTCGGTCACAGTGTTGGTATTTCAAAATCTATTGTTGATGTTGTGGAAGAGAAGCGGAATATCGAATAGTTGAATGTAAGCTATCATGAAGAAATCCGGCACTCTGAAATTTGATGGGCTTGGAGTAGTCTGGAATATGAAAGTACACCTCCTTGTCATATCCAAGAACTGTTATGTGCTTGTTATGGAAAATTTCATCCAAGGTTTGATGATGGGCTTGGGAAGTGCAGGCTAGAAGTTTTCTTCTGCATTAAAATCTGCTCTTGAATTAGGCTCAGTGATCTTAATATTTTCTTGTTGTTGATTACAGTCAAATTTGGACTCAAAAATGGAATTGTTCGGAACAAGTTTAGAATCATGACTACGCTTTTGTAGCTCCTCTTGCTGTAGCAGATATTCAAGCTGTAAAAAAACAATTTTCTCATGTGCATTTTGTAAACAAGCCTGAACTTATGAGAGAGAGTCTTTTTTTATTCAGATTGTGTCATCAGTAGTACATTGTATGATGGTTTTGAGTAAATCTAATAATTCACTAATTAGAGCCATTTTTCATCAAATCAACCTCCAAAATAGTAAAACAATGAGGAATTCAATGCTAAACTCCAAACACAAATACAACTCAATTAACAACCGAGAGCATATATATGCATATAATGTATGAACCAACTTGCATGTACTCCCATATTGCATTATGTTTGGGTACCTCTACATTATTTGGAAGCTACCAACACTCCCTTAATCCAATCACAACAATTCTTCATTCAAGGAGTTTTTTTTCTTTATGAGAACCAACATATATCATTCGAGGCACTGTGAAATGTTTAAACAATATAAATTGAGGAAGAAACAAAAATAGAATGAAGGTGCCCACTATCTTGGTCCTCTTTTCGAATCCTATACTGGACACAATGAAATTCAAAATTGAGGAGTTATAGTATACTTTACTTACATGCACATCTACCCAAATAAATAATAGTACATGATGGAACTAAAGCACGATGCTTGCTTGAAATGCTCACCAGAACAAGAAAATAAATAACCCTTCTCTCCCTCATTACCAGCTACCAGTTCTCAGATCCCAATGTGGGGAGACTCATCTACTCTGCATCAACGAAAAATTCCGCAGTTCCAATTCTAGGGAGAGCGTAGACATGGGTTGCATGAAACTAATGACGTCTTGGGTATTTTTATGCTTGAAGAGGTGCATAATATTGACAATGTATGTATTGAGGTGTTAAGTGTGAACATTAGAGGTTATACACTGACTGTAGCCACCCGGAACATTACGAAGATGGCAGAAATTGTTGAGAAGAAGGTTCAAGGAATAGGATGCAAACAGACTCCGAAAAGAATATAACAAACTTATGGAGGGATGAGGGGTACCAAAAATGCATCAATGCATATCATAACGCATACCAGGTCTCAGCCTTACACATTGTCTTTAACACATACCTTAAACCATGCATGTCCTGGAACTATGGTCCCCATGTCAAGCATAGTTCACTATCAGGTAGCATTCACTGTGTTAGGCATGAACCCTCGACCACATACATTCACGCGCACATAAATGTTTGACCAACATTGAGATGAAAGGTCTCAAACCTAGTGGAGCGTTCCTTCAGGTCGTGTTCATTCATCCAAAATATTCAATGCTCCATTGCATAAACAATTCAATGCACATAAATAAACCATTTGTATTCATGACCAGTGTAGACAACATTGAACTCAATGCACATCAACAGGGAGTGGAGGGGTGTGGCTCGACAGGAGAGGTGTGCACGGAGGCCTATGGAAGTATGGGACTCATATTACAAAGGAACGTTGGAGGTGTTTGGGACTCGTATTAATGTGTGGGTGATCCGAGCGTGGGTTGTATTATTGTGAGGGTCGGTGAAGGCAGAGAATCCAAGAAAAATATGGAGGTGAGAAGCGTGGGTTGTATGGAGGAGAGTGGTGTGGTGCTACTTGCAAGCATCGTTTAGAAACGTAGGTGGGGAGCTTTAAAACTAGTGCAGATGTGTCAGTCTGCATAAATTTTGAATAGAGGCAGAGTTGACATGGTTCAAAATGCCCAGGTCTTGCAGGTTTACACATGCCACAAAAAACAAGTGGCTCACACAAGATTGAGCTAGTTATTAATGTACCTACTCTGATACCATGTTAAAATTAGGCATGGTAAGCACAAAAGACAACCAAAATATGAAGATTAGTGTGAGATATCGTATTATTCACAATGATATACATTTATAGTATATTAGGTGTGACTCTTGGATTCCATATTCGAAGGTCATTTGGACTCCTTAAGTCTCTTGAGCTTCCACACTAACCCTAGAAGGATTAGGTGTCCAACAATAACCCATTCAATTATATTGGGGGTGATATACAATAAAAGAATGTAAATAACATTTATTTAGAACCTTTTAAAATGTATTGGTATGCTATACAAATATGATGATTGATCCATGCGAAATTGTGTAATGGTAAAAGATAAAATTAAATAAAAAAATTTATGTGAAATTTATAGGTGTTACACGCAATGTGTGAGGGATAATTAACTGTTGAGAATATCGATGTGTTAAACATGTTTTTTATTTAACAACACCCTAGCCGAGCCAAGACTAAGAGATGTGTTTGGCATAAATTAAATAAGGGGTGTGGAATTTTCTTGAAAAGTCCATCGAAAGTTTGTGATGGTAAATGGTGCATTCGCCTTGAATTGAAAAAGGCATGCTAAAAGCCCCAAAGGTATTCATTCGAAAGGAGTTTTTGTTAAAGTGTTAAAATAAATTTTTGGACTCGGGTGGGTGTTTATTAAAAGGGCCTTTATTAAAGACATGCGAAAACCCCAAAGGTATTCACTTGAAAGGAGTTTTTGTTAAAGTGTTATAAGAAACTTTTGGACTCACGTGGGTTTTTACTAAAAGGGATTTTATTAAGTGGTGTACTATACTTCTTATTTTTTTGAAATGTTAATAAAGGAGATTTTTTGAAAATATGTGTTTTTACAAAACAATATACAAGGTTTATTATAAGGAAAATGTTTTTAATTGAAAAAAAAAAAAAAATTGGGCTTTTGCAAAATTCTATTTATTGACAATTTTTTGTGTTTTGTTAAGGCATGATAGTGTTTTGGGTGAATATTGTGTCTTACAGGGGTGCATATTGAAAATCATATTTTTTTCGAGGACAGTATGGAATATAGCCTCATGCAATCAGGAATGCAGTTATAAGACAGAGGAAAGACAACAGTCATGGGTCGCAAAGTGTGACTGAAGAAGACTAAGAAAAGGAATCGAAAAGAAGAGGAAAATATTTTTTTCATGTTTAGAGAGGTTCAGGTGTGTAGCCGAGGAACATATAATTCTAGAAGAAGACAAAGAAGAAATCAAGGTTGATTGGTGTAGCGTGGATCTGCTACCACCTCCTATGTTTATTGATGCCCTAGCTTTGAGTTTCATTAAGCAAGCAATAGATGAAATGGTTATGTCCAAGGTAGAAAACACTACAACTGTTGGAAATGTTGTCATTGATGGCAAAGGAAAAGGAGCATCTGAAACAGTAACTAGGAAAAGAGAAAAGAAAAGTAGCAGAGAAAAAAGGTCAGCAGAGAAGAACAGAGGCAAAGTGCATTTACAAAGAGTTGTATCAGTCAAGGAGCAGAAACAAGCAGTGAATTGAAGCAGAGTTGTCCAGAGGCAGAGTAGGAGAAAAAGGCAAAATTGAGAAGAATAAGTGAATGTTCTTGTAAATGGTTACATTTGTATATAATGATGAAGGATTGCTTCTAAATTTTCTATGAATTCAGTAGGAAGGATATTTGAGTCCCTGTGGACAATTATGAAACCCGGTGTTACTGACAGAGTGCTTGAATTTATTGTGAAAGCTACTCATGAGCTCTGTGGAAGGAGTAGATTCGTGAATCTGTATAAGGTAATTTTGAGGAGTGTTGATTGGACAAATCATTATCAATTACACAAATTATTGATCATTGAATCTTGAATACGGATTAACTTGGGTGAAGGGGTTCGAATTTTTCCAGAATTCCAACTGATACTGGTATCTCTCTCTGTGTAATGAATAGCCGAACATTTGATTCATAGATATCGGGTTGCTAAGGCCATGATATAGTGAGCAATGGGGAATGTATAACCTGATGAAGCAGCGCGTTATAGTATGCGGAGGAGTCAAGTTAAAACATTGATGAACCAAAGGTTAGAATACAAATTGACGGAACCTTGAGTGAAGGGGCGGAACCACGAAGGATGAACAGTGAACACGGTTTAATGCTGGAAGCATTTTTTATCGCACCACCTTTCCAGCAAAAGTGGTATTTGAGAATCGGGAGCGATTCCATAGAACATTCGACAGGTGGCATCGGGCGAAGTTCCAAAACCGCCATCACGGCGCGCCATCACACGTTAATGATTGACCAAAGAGGTCGCGCGATATTGTTGAGCGTCGTTGATCTGAAGGGGAGCCATCGGACGGTGGTCGTATGAGGAAGGTGCGCGAAGGATAACCACGGTACGGTGCGAGTATGTGATTGGGTCATTGATTATATAAGTGGGCCCAATTTAAATTATATTGATCGGGACTTTTTCAAATTAATGTTTGCGGGTTTAACCAAGGTTTGTTTAAAATTAAATATAATTTATGACGAAAATCATTTGGGCCATCACTTTGAATATTATTCCAAAGTTGGTGATTTTTGCCATGGTCGAGCTCAGAATTTGGAGGTCATTACTAAATTAGAAATTTGGATTAATATCTCAATCTCAGATTGAGATATTAAAAAGCCTTAGATTAATTAATTACGAGACCAAGAAAATAGAACAATGAGAAGTTTCTTGGGGCTTGGGTAGACCCCACTAGAGTATATATTTGATCCCGTCCAGGAATACCATCAGTTGTTGAGTGGTTTTGACTCATGGTATTAATAAAGGAAAAAACTATATAAGGAGAAGAAGATCATTGTACAACGTGTGCATGTGGAGGGTGGTTAATGAATAAATATCTTTAAAAGATATCTGTATGATTGAACTATGACAGATCTGAATTGGTGATGCACCTGTGGATATGATGAAGGCCTCGCGCAATTCTGATGAAGAAATTGAAGAAATTTGGTGGATTTGAGGGTTGAAACCTTCAGTATGAAAGTGGAAGCTTTCTGCCAGTAAAAGATGATGTTAAATCAGGGGGTTGGAGCTCCCTTCCAGTAGTGACTGGAGAACGAGAGAAGGTTGTAGCCTTCTACAGGTAGGTGCCTGTGTGCTGGTATAAGTCTGCGCCAGCACAAAATTTGTAAAAAGTTTTCTTCATAATAAATATTGAAGACAGAGACGACAGCAGCGGTGGTTTTCTCCCGAATTGGGTTTCCACCTTAAATAATGGTGTTCATGTGTGTTGCTTATGTGTGATGGTTTATTCTGTTATTACTACACATGCTTACTGAACATCTGATAAATGAATGATGCAATGGTATAAGTAAAGAATTAAATGCATAATAAGATCTCTGGACATATCCACGTGTATACGTAAGTTGGATTCAATAAAGTAGCATGTGGTTTTAAGAGAGAAAAAGTAAAATTTTTAGCCAGCTCTAAATATTGATTCACCCCCCTCTCAGTATTTTTCCTAACAATTGGTATCAGAGCAGGTCCTTCTGAAAAGCTTAGCCGCTAGAAGGAAGATCAATCACGATGAGCAATCAAGATGGAATAGCATCTATCAGGCCTCCGCTCTTCAACGGAAACAATTTAATCTTCTGGAAAACAAGGATGAGATTTTATCTTCAGTCTCTAGGAGTAGATGTATGGGCTATTGTTGAAGCAGGATATCAATATCCAGCCGTAGTACCAACAGATCCAACGGAAAGAATGAATTATGAAACAAATGCAAAGGCGGTTAATGCTCTATTAGGAAGTCTAACTGAATCATAATTTTTCAATGTCATGGAGCTGAATACAGCAAAGGCAATATGGGACAAAATCATTCTAAGTTATGAAGGTGATGCAAAGGCAAAAAGTGCTAAACTCCAAACTCTCAGAATTCAATATGAGAACCTAAAAATGCATAATGAGGAGAGCATTGCCAATTTATTTTTACGTCTTGATGATATTGTAAATCATATGAGAAATCTGGGAGAAACAATAACCGAATCTACTTTGGTTGAGAAAGTTTTAAGATCACTAACGACAAAATTTGAGTCAAAAAGCTTCGCTCTCAAGAAAAGCAGGATCTTCAAAATTACTCAGGTGCAACTTCATGGCATACTAACTGCATATGAAATGAGAAGAGGAGGACCATCTGAAGTCAAAGAAGTCGTTTTTAGAGCTTCTACAAAAGGGAAAGAAGTACAAGAGACAGAAGGATCAGGGTATATCTCATAAGAAGATGAGGTAAATTTTGTAAAGAAACTCCAACTTGGCACAGGATGGTTCATAGGTAAGCTTCCTTTCAAATGTTTTGCATGTGGAAGATTTGGTCATTATGCTGCTAAGTGTCCTCACAAAGAAACACATGAAAAAGGAAAGGAAGTAGAAATAAGGAATAAGAATCATTTTAGCACTAAAAAAAATTACTATACTCATGAAGACAGTGATGGGTTATCAGATAGTGAGGAAGAATGTGAACAAGATCTTAGACTTCTCATGGCATTTGAAAAAGAGTTTAGAGAAGAAAAGGATACTTTTATGGATGCTTTAGAGAACAATGATTTTTTTGATGAAATCAATCAACTCAAAATATGCTTAGAAGAAAGTAAAATATCCATAGAAACTCTGAAAAACCAGCTTGAAGAAAAGGAAAAACACAATGAGAAATTAGAATGTGAAATAGTAATTCTAAGAAAAGAAATTGAGAAATTAAAGACTTTGAATCTTAGATTTGTTAAAGGATCTGAAACCTCAGACGAGATTATCGAGATACAACGTTCTCCTCTTCTAAAGATAGGTCTTGGATATATCGGAGAATCTTCTCAGGCTTCAGCACCAAATTTTTTAAAAGCAGCTACAACCAGTACACAAAATTCTTCCCCTCAGCAAGGGAATAAAGAATATTTACAGACAAAGCATGACCATCTCAATTCAAAGAACACTAACAGGAGTACCTTTCAAAGAAACACCAATCAACATGTAAATTCAAGTAGAGTATTTCATGGTCACAGAAATTTCTTCTTCAATGGGCAATGTTTCTCATGTCCCAATTTTGGTCATAAAGTTGTTCAATGTGTCGCATATAAAACCATCATGACAAGAGAAGAAAGAAAGAAAAGGATTGATATTGGAACAAAGAAGAATACATATAACAACTTTTCTACTCTTAAAAATGAAGTTGAATGTGCTTATTGCAATAACTTTGGCCATGAAGAATCTGAATGCAGGAGTAAAGTTCAGCCAAAAGAGAATTTTCCTTCAAGCGCCAAAGTGTGGAAAAAGAAGGAATTACAAGTTGAAAATTGTGGCATAGCTTTATTTTCAGAAGGTGAAGAAAATCAATGGTACATTGATAGTGGATGCTCAAAACACATGATAGGTGACAAAAACAAACTTCTTTCATATAGTGATCTAGAAAAAGAAAAGAATGTTACATTTGGAAATGATACTCCTGCTGTCATTAAGGGAAAAGGGTCCGTTTTTCTACAAGAAAAGGTGAAAGCCAATAATGTCATGTATGTGGATGGATTAAAGCATAACCTGTTAAGTGTAAGTCAAATTTGTGATCAAGGAACTGAAGTTGTCTTTAGTTCAAAAGAATGTGTGGTACGTGATCTTGATACAGGTAAAACAATTATAAAATAGAAATGATAACTCCAAGCAACTCCGTATGTATCAAGAACCGCAAAGAACAATGCTATCTGAGTAAATCTTCCCATAAAATCAAGCAGGTATAAAAGTTAAAACACTGAAGCTTTCTCAATAAACAAATCAAGTAGACTTAAATTTGTTCGTGATCTTCCTAATATTACTCTTAACTGAAAAATATCATATGCAAATCTTGCCAATTTGGTAAGCAAACCGCAGTGCAATTTAATGCCAAGGAAGGATCATCAATTAAGCCTCTTGAACTCATTCATACTGACATATGTGGACCTGTGAAGAAAAATTCACCACGTGGTGAACAATACTATATCTTATTTATTGATGATTTCTCTAGAATGTGTTGGATTGGGTTGCTTAAACACAAAGATGAAGCATTTGAGAAATTTCAGTTCTTCAAAGCACTGGTTGAAAATGAATTAGATCTAAAAATCAAATGTCTTAGATCTGATCGAGGAGGAGAATATTCATCAAATGAATTCTTTGATTTTTGTGAACAACATGGCATTAAAAGACAGTTCTCTGTAGCAGGCACTCCACAACAAAATGGTGTAGTAGAAAGAATGAATAGAACAATTGTTCAAATGGCTAGAGCTATGCTTCATGATTCTGGAACACTTGACACATTTTGGGGAGAAGCAGCACATATGGCGGTAAATATTCTTAACAAGGCATATTTTCTTGTAAATAGTGATAAAACTCCATATGAACTATGGTATGGTAATTCCCCCACTGTGAAGCACTTTAGAGTCTTTGGGAGAAAATGCTTTATCAAAAATAATGATGAAAAACTTGGCAAGTTTGAACCCAGAGCAGATGAAGGAATATTTCTTGGTTACTCCTCTAGGAGTAGGGCATATAAATGTTACAATAAAAGACTTCGAAAGATTGTTGAATGTATTGATGTTGTTATTGATGAGTCTCCTGCAACTCCAAAATAAGAAAAACAAACAACAGATGAAGACGATGATGACATATATCCTTCTAATAGGAATGATATAGACAGTGAACCCAATGAAGAACCCGAAGATGATTTATCTGAAAAATCTCCATCCAGATATGTTCAAAAGAATCATCCAGAATCTCAAATTTTGGGGGAAAAGAGATCAGGTGTACAAACAAGAAGGACTCTTGTGGGATCTTCTAGCTATCTGGCATTTTTATCCACTATTGAACCACAAAATCTCAATCAAGCCAGCAAGGATGAATGTTGGATTCAAGCCATGAATGAAGAGCTTGATCAAATTGAAAAGAATCACACTTGGGATTTAGTACCAAGACCTCATGATAAAAATGTCATTGGAACTAAATGGATATTCAAAAATAAGTTAAATGAGAATGGAGATGTTATAATAAATAAAGCTATACTTGCTTGCAAGGGGTATGCTCAACAAGAAGGTATAAACTTTGAAGAAACTTTTGCTCCTGTAGCCAAACTTGAAGCCATAAGAATGTTTCTTGCTTTTTCAAGCTTCTAGCAAATCAAAGTTTATCAAATGGAGGTTAAATCTGCTTTTCTCAACGGTGATCTAGAAGAAGAAGTTTATATAGAACAACCAGAAGGATTCATTTTGGGAAATGACGAAAAACTTTTTTGTAGACTTAAAAAGGCTCTATATGGTCTCAAACAAGCTCCAAGGGCATGGTACTATCATCTTGACAAATATCTTCATCAACAAGGATTTTCAAAGGGGTCTACTGATAGCAACTTATACACAGAAACTGAAAATGATAAACTATTGATTGTGATTGTATATGTTGATGATATCATATTTGGAAGTAATGAAGAGTCTATGAGTCAGAAATTTGCTTCTACTATGCAGCAAGAATTTGAAATGTCTTTACTTGGGGAACTAACATTCTTTCTTGGCTTGCAAGTGCAACAAACTACAGATGGCATATTCTTATCACAAGCAAAATATCTTAAGCAAATTCTGAAGAAGTATGGCATGGAAGAGTGCAAACCTGTAAGTACACCAATGATAACCGGATGTAATCTCAGTTCTCATGATGATTCTCCCACGGTGAATCAACCAGAATACAGATCTATGATAGGAAGTCTACTTTATCTCACTAGGACCAGACCAGACATTATGCATGCAGTTTGGATTGTGGGACGATTCCAAGCTAATCCAAAAGAGTCTCATCTTTAGGCTGTCAAAAGAATATTCAAATATCTGCAAGGAACTCAAGACTTTGGACTATGGTATCCAAAGAATTTTGATCTCACTCTTCATGCTTACACTGATGCAGATCGGGCTGGAAATGTTGATGATCGGAAAAGCACTAGTGGTGGTGCATTCTATATGGGGCCCTGGTTAGTATCTTGGTTCAACAAAAATCAAAGCTCTATTGCCTTATCTACAGCAGAAGCAGAATATGTGGCTGCAGCATCATGTTGCACTCAACTTCTTTAGATGATGCAAACCTTACAAGACATTCAAATCAAATGTTCACCTCCTATCTCCATTATGTGTGATAATACAAGTGCCATTAGTATTTCAAAGAATCATGTTATGCATTCCAAGACCAAGCACATTCCCATCAAGTATCACTTCTTACGTGAACAAGTGCTTGAAAAAAAGGTGAAGTTGGAGTATGTTCCCTCCAAAGAACAAGTTGCTGATATATTTACCAAACCTCTACCCAAGGAAGCGTTCGAATATCTCAGACAAAAGCTGGGAGTAGTCTCTGCCATGCAAACGATCAGATCTACTTAAATACAGAAGATTAAATTGGATATTCAGATTTCCTACAAGACAGCCGCGTATATATGTAAGTTTATACACAGAAAACCACATATGGGTATTTGCTGACAAGATTTTTCTAGGTCAGCATTCTTCAACACAGCTGCGGTGCTGATAAGTATCTCTGGATGCACAAGTTAAGGGGGGGCATTGGTCATATGGAAAGGATGAATTGTTGGCATTCTAATTATTGGTTGTAGTCTGATCTCATGCTTGAGAATTTCATTGAATATTATGTTTGAAGATGCAGCATGATCTCAGGGGGAGCATGGTATTATCGGTACAAAGGATCTTGATCAAACCTTTGCCATTGATGTCAAAGGGGGAGGCAAAGAAAAAAAAAAGGGAGAAGCGCTTTTATAAGACAAACAGAGGAAGAATATTGCCATCAATGCCAAAGGGGGAGATTGTTGGAAATGTTGTCATTGATGGCAAAGGAAAAGGAGCATCTGAAACAGTAACTAGGAAAAGAGAAAAGAAAAGTCGCAAAGAACAAAGGTCAGCAGAGAAGAACAGAGGCAGAGTGCATTTACAGAGAACTGTATCAGTCAAGGAGCAGAAACAAGCAGTGAATTGAAGCAGAGTTGTCCAGAGGCAGAGTAGGAGAAAAAGGCCAAATTGAGAATAATAAGTGAATGTTCTTGTAAATGGTTACATTTGTATATAATGATGAAGGATTTCTTCTAAATTTTATATGAATTCAGTAGAAAGGATATTTGAGTCCCTGTGGACAATTATGAAACCCGGTGTTACTGACAGAGTGCTTGAATTTATTTTGAAAGCTACTCATGAGCTCTGTGGAAGGAGTAGATTCGTGAATCTGTATAAGGTAATTTTGAGGAGTGTTGATTGGACAAATCATTATCGATTACATGAATTATTGATCATTGAATCTTGAATACGGATTAACTTGGGTGAAGGGGTTCGAATTTTTCCAGAATTCCAACTGATACTGGTATCTCTCTCCGTGCAATGAATAGCCGAACATTTGATTCATAGATATCGAGTTGCTAAGGCCACGATACAGTGAGCAATGGGGAATGTATAACCTAATGAAGTAGCGTGTTATAGTATGCGGAGGATTCAAGTTAAAACATTGATGAACCAAAGGTTAGAATACAAATTGATGGAACCTTGAGTGAAGGGGCGAAACCACGAAGGATGAACAATGAACGTGGTTTAAGGCTGGAAGCGGTTTTTATCACACCACCTTTCCAGTAAAAGTGGTATTTGAGAATCGAGAGCGATTCCATAGAATAGTCGACACGTGGCATCAGGAAAAGTTCCAAAACCGCCATCACGGCACGCCGTCGCACGTTAATGATCGACCAAGGAGGCCGCGCAATATTGTTGAGCGTCGTTGATCTGGAGGGGAGCCATCGGACGGTGGCCGTATGAGAAAGGTGCGCGAAGGATAACCACGGTACGGTGCGAGTATGTGATTGGGTCATTGATTATATAAGTGGGCCCAGTTTAAATTATATTGATCGGGACTTTTTCAAATTAATGTTTGCGGGTTTAACCAAGGTTTGTTTAAAATTAAATATAATTTATGACGAAAAGAGTTTGGGCAATAACTTTGAATATTATTCCAAAGTTGATTATTTTTTCCATGGTCGAGCTCAGAACTTGGAGGTCATTACTAAAGGAGAAATTTGGATTAATATCTCAATCTCAGATTGAGATATTAAAAAGCCTTAGATTAATTAATTGCGAGACCAAGAAAATAGAACAATGAGAAGTTGCTTGGGGCTTGGGTAGACCTTGCTTGAGTATCTATTTGATCCCGTCCAGGAATACCATCAACTTTTGAGTGGTTTTGACTCATGGTATTAATAAAGGAAAAAACTATATAAGGAGAAGAAGATCATTGTACAACGTGTGCATGTGGAGGGTGGTTAATGAATAAATCTCTTTAAGAGATATCTGCATGATTGAACTATGATAGATCTAAACTGGTGATGCACCTGTGGATATGATGAAGGCCTGGCGCAAGTCTGATGAAGAAATTGAAGAAATTTGGTGGATCTGAGGGTTGAAACCTTCAGTATGAAAGTGGAAGCTTTCTGCCAGTAAAAGCTGATGTTAAATCAGGGGGTTGGAGCTCATTTCCAGTAGTGATTGGAGAATGAGAGAAGGTTGTAGCCTTCTACAGGTAGGTGCCTACGTGCTGGTATAAGTCTGTGCTAGCACAAAATTTGTAAAAAGTTTTCTTCATAATAAATATTGAAGACAGAGACGACAACAGCGGTGGTTTTCTCCCGAATTGGGTTTCCACCTTAAATACTGGTGTTCATGTGTGTTGCTTATGTGTGATGGTTTATTCTATTATTATTGCACATGCTTACTGAACATCTGATAAATGAATGATGCAATGGTATAAGTAAAGAATTAAATGCATAATAAGATCTCTGGACATATCCACGTGTATACGTAAGTTGGATTCAATAAAGTAGCATGTGGTTTTAAGAGAGAAAAAGTAAAAGTTTTAGCCAGCTCTAAATACTGATTCACCCCCCTCTCAGTATTTTTCCTAACAAAAACTTCCAAGAAAGCATGGAACATCTTGGAAGAAGAATTTGGTGCAAGGGGGAGTGACATGCAGTAGTAGGTTATGTCACAAGTAGAGAAGTCAGCCGCAAATTTGAGAGTAGATGTGCAAAACTCTTAGAGGACAACAGAGCTTGGAAAATCCTACTCAAAAGTGGATGATGGTCATGAAGACTATAAAATTGAAACCCATTGTGCAAGCATGCATATGGATGAAGAAGATGCAACAAAGATTTCGAAGACAAAAGAAAAAGTCTTTATATGTGAAGTAGAGAAAGAGCATATAAATGCTCAAGGATTCCACTATAACGTGGACGGTGCAGATGATGGTGAATCCCATTGTGACAAACACAAGTGGACGATGACTTCAAAGTGAGATGTGCATTGGTGAATCCAACCGCATCTGATGGATTTGATGAAGTTGAAATTTTTAATGAGCACATGCATGCTCAGATTACCCACCATAGCGTGGATGAACATTATGTTGATGTTATGTGTGGTTTCCTTTTTCAAATAGGGATTGATTGTGGCAATATGGTAAGCCCCACGTTTGATGAAGAATTTAAGGTTTAAGTTGCCATTGTAGCAGCAATATATGAAGCAGTTGGAATTTCTCATGAAGTAGTATGTGATCCAGCAACAACTAATGAACAAGAACATAATAAAGTGATTAATAGTTTTTTATGAGAATATCCACTAACAGCATAACTATGGATGACAAGCTCCATGTAGTGGAAAAAAAGGCAGAGAAGGTGTTAGCCCCCTAATTTTCTCTCTTTTTACTACTTTTCCCTTCCTAAATTATAACCATTTACCCCTGTTTCACCTCCTTTATGCACCCTCATCCTGCACCAGTCCAAGCATGGTGACACATTTAGCATAAACCTTTATTTTTCATGTTTTAATTCAATTTATCATTAATTAAATATCTATCACATGATTTCTTATTTCTAAATCACTTTCGTAACTAATCGATATCTCCAAAGGTTATGTGATGGTTAAAGTGCTTATCATGATCGTTGATCTTAGTGCAGGATCGGATCTGCACTATTGCCAGCACAACATATCTTCGTGGCAGATCTGAACTTCCTCAATCACCGCCTCATCTTAATTCATTTAAGCCACGACAGAAAATGATTCAAGGGCAGCCGAGACTAATCTGTGAAGGGAGAAAGCTGGTTAGCTATGGCCAGTTTTGCAAAATCGTCTTATCTTGAAGGCCGAGACTAAATTCTGCATTTTGTTATGAATTAATTGAACGATCTGTTTTGGCCTTCGGCCAACAAATCTATATATTGTAAAATGTAAATAGGGCCGAGAGAAGAATTTTGGGAGCAGAGTTTAGATTGAAGTTGATAGGCGGTAACCAGTCTTCTGTTATCGCCCGAATCTGGGCTGGATATTGTATCAACGTATGTATTCACCTCAATAAATTAATAAAAGGTTTTATTCCACCTCATGTTTCAGAAATTATGTTTATGTTCTTTTAAGCTGATGAATTAACTGGTTTGTTGAGCAGCATTTAATTTTGAAAGGGAAACACGCTGGTTGGCTAGGACCCAGCCAACCCAGCACGTTTACCCTATTTTCTGTTTCCTGTAATGTGTGTTTAAATTATTAAAGTGTGATTCAATTTCCAGCACATGCATTCCTGTCTTATTGAAAACAGATTCGTCGTGTGAAGTAGTTACATTTTCTTTCCCTGCAAATTACTTTCCTGCATTTAATTTCAGATTGGATTTCCCGTCTGGTATGAGCAGGAGAAGCAAACTTGCACCAGGCACGTTGATGTGACATTTATCTTTTCTTGCAGTTCTGTTATTTGGTTTTCCACCGCCTGGTACAAGCAAGAGAAGCGAGCCTACACCAGTGCAAGTTGGTGTGACATTTGTTTTCCTGCAGTTCTGATTATTTGGTTTTCCACCACCTGGTACAAGCAGGAGAAGCAAACATGCACCAGTCCACGTTGGTGTGATGCAGCAAGTTTTCTTAATCTACTTTCCACGATTTTCTTTCTTTCCTTAAACACTTACGACAGGATAAATGATTTTTTCTTTACTTTTGCATTTTATTAAACTCAGAAACATTCACTTTTATGTGTGCCATTTAATTTAATAGACAACTAGCACTTGCAGTAATTGAACACATGTTTGAAGAATTAAAAGCTAAGTGCAGGAAGCTCTGATCAGGTGTAGGAACTATTTTCTTGCCACAGGATCCGAGTGCTCTGAACCTTGAAAAGTTCGAGCCCTTGCATGAATTAAAAAGCCTTCAGTAAAGACACAATTTATACCTTCTACATAACTCTATGATCCTACACTAGTGCAGGACAGATTAATACAAGAAGGAAATATCTAAAGAAGCAGGTTTAAGGGCCCATCTAACAAGACTGCTAAAGTGTCTATGTTAAGGGAAAATACACACTTAGTAGATTAAACAACCATTAGCTGAAGTGATTGCCTTTTATTTTTAATTCTCTCTTGCAAATGCATGCTTTCTCGTTCCAGTCTTAGATTATTCTTAATGATTCAAGTTGCCTTTTTCTCTTTTGATTTGATTCTACAATATTTCCTTTAAGAAAGTAGGGATTTACATTAGAAATATTAATACCATCTCTGGCATTTCCTATGCTTCATCTCTAAGTTTACGAATCCCCCGGGTTGACAAATTAAGTGTTGAGGAGTTTGCTTAAGTGTAATTCCTGCACCCAACATTTTGGCACTGTTGCCAAGGAGGTGATTTGATTTGATAAGAATTTTTTGATTATGCAATAGAGGTAATTTTTCTTTATTTTTTGCAATGTTTTTTCTTTGAAGGAATTTTTACTGGTGTTAATTGATTTCTGATAGCATTGTTTTAGAAATTGTTTGTCTTTCTTTTTTCTTTTCTTTTGAAATGAGTGCCTAGGAAAGATAAGGGTTCGAAGCCCACTAAGGGCCGAAATAATTCTGAAAATAATTTTCATATTGGGTCTTCTTCTGTCAGCAGGAAGCCCAATCCAATTCAAACCCATCACGCAGGAGCAATCCACCTGGATTCTGGTAATAACAGCTGAGGTGTGGATCAGCCTGTGGAGAGTGGTACAAGTAAGAAGGGAACAATGGTGGACCATGAAAATCATTTGGAAGGGACTAGTGACAACCAGGTAAGTGAAGGATAATCCAATTCTGTGTTTCCAATTGTGGATCCTGATACTATGTCACAGATGATGAATATTCCACCATAAGCTCTCCCTCATTTCCATGGTAAAGTTCATGAAGATCCTGACTCTTTTCTATTTGAGTTTGATATTCTGTGTAGAAGTTATGATTATGCAACTGAGGCTCAGAAGTTAAGATTATTTCCTGTTACCCTCAAGGACTCAACTCTTCACTGGTTTATGGGGTTAAGAGGAAACACCATAACCTCTTGGGATCAGATGAAGAGAGAATTTTTGTCTAAATATCAAGAATATCGCAAAATTCGGGATATGCAGGATGAAATTTTTACAATCATACAAGATGATGATGAAATGCTTGAAGATTATTTGGAAATATTTATGTATATTTTACGAAGGCCAAAACTTAATCTTGATGTCAACACTATTAGAACCTTGTTCTTAAGAGGACTTACTGATAATTCTAGAAAAAATTTGAATTTGTTAGGAAAAGGTGATATTTCTCATCAAACTTTTGATCAAATTTGTGAATTATGCCGGAAATTTTCAAGAAACCAGTACAGATCCGGTAGAGGAACTCGAAATATAAATAGAAAAACTGAATGTATTGATGCTATGATTATTGGACTAGAAAATAAAATGGAAAACATGAAAATTGATATAATGAACACTGTTACCAAATAGTTAGACTCTTTAAAATTTCAGCAGAAACTCATGAAGGAACAAGATTCATTGTGTATTTTCTTTCCTAAATGTAGAGACAAGCATTCCCCTAAAGAGTGTCCTCTTAATTTGAAAGAAACTAATAAGTGTGCTATTTGTGCAGAAGACCATATCACAGAAAAATGTCCCTCTATACCAAGACTTAAAGCTATATTTACAAGGGGACAGCCTGAAGCTGAATACTTGAATGCTATGGGAGTGAGAAGGAATTGGCCTCAAGTAGGTACAGGTATGGCTTCTGAATTTTCTCCACACTATTTTGGTTATAATTCGCATGCATATTCTTATCCTAACTCTCATCAGCAGTGGTAGTATGGGAATCAATATCAGCATGGGCAACCTTCTCAACCATGGCAACAAGGTTGGAGAGGGCCAAATCATTCTCCATATTCCTACCAGCCACCTATGCAGTCATACCCATCTACACATGCACCTTATTCAATGCCTCAACTTTCGAGTCAGTCCACTCCACCATTGCCTTTACCTCCACCCTTTCAACCTCCTCAGTTGCCTACTCAACCTATGCCCAATCCTAATAATAAAGCAGTGTAAATGATCCATGTAAAAACCCCACCTTTACCATTCAAATACCAGTCTATTCCAGTTGGGGTTCATGATATTCAATTAAGATCGGGAAGGACTATAACATCAGAAAATCAAAAGCAACCTATGGTGATCATTGAAGAGAAAGGAGAGGAGGAAACTCTCCACCATTCTCTGAAAGCTTTCACTAAGCATCCCTTACCCTCTGAATCCTTGCCATCTTCTTCCAACCAGCCTTTCTTCCCAGAGAGGCTAGTAATGGAAAGGAGTGAACCTATTTCTGAGACTAGTTTGGCATTTGAGCTTCGGAATCTTTTCATTAAGATACCTTTGCTTCAAGCCATCAAAGAGATCCCTATTTGTACCAAGATCATTAAGGAACCCCGAACCATTGAAATTGTTGGTAGGGCAGCAGAGTTGATGACGGGATGTGTGTCTGTGGAAAAATATACTGATCCCAGAAACCCTGTTGTCTCAGTTCAGAGTGGTAATGTCCTTGTCTCTAATGTTTTTATAGACCTGGGGCAGCCATTAATGTCATGACTAAGAAAACCATGGATCAACTTTGGTTATCTCATCTTCGCCCTACTCCCACTGTGCTTGAATTGGCAAATAGATATAAAATTAAGCCAGAAGGAGTATTGGACGATGTGACCATCTCATTAGATTCTTGGGAATATCCTACTGATTTCATTATGTTTGAGCCAAAGAACCCAGTAGGAGGACATCCCTTGATCTTGGGTCGACCATGGCTTGCAACGGTTGATGCATATATTGGATGTCGTTCTGGTGATATGTATATCTCACATGGAGATTCTAGGAAGAAATTTACCTTATAACCCCCTGCCAGATCCATTCAGGACCTTCAAGATACTTTATGTTTGAATCAAAGCAGTGATGAGGAAACTCAGTCTATTTCCCTTATCCACCATTATATTGGGTCTTCACAAGAAGATGAGATTCAAGATTTCTTAAATAATCTAGACATTATGCCTAATTATGAGCCTTTGAGCCAAATTTTCAACCTATATTTTCAAGAAAATCATGATTCTCATTCTTTTGTACCACTGCATTTGAACACTCCCTTAAGTACTCTTGAGCCTGATACCACTCTTGTTGAGATTAGCCCTGGTAAATCCTTGCATATTAGTTTAGATTTGGACTCATCTCAGCAAGAGCAACTTGTGAATTTTTTGCAAAACCATCTTAGTTCCTTTGCTTGGGGCTATGAAGATATGAAAGGTATCCCTCCTGAAACTTGTACACATCACATCTATATTCAGGAAGGAACCCAACCTGTCTGACAACTTCAAAGGTGAATGAATCCAGCTCTAAGAGACATTGTGAAGGAAGAAGTACAAAAACTCTTAGATGCTGGTTTTATTTATCCTATTTCCGATAGTAAGTAGGTCTCTCCATTAGTACTAGTACCTAAGAAAGATGGAAGATGGCGTATTTGTATTGATTATCAAGAATTGAATAAAGACACTCTTAAAGATTACTTCCCTCTTCCTTTCATTGATCAGGTGCTTGATACCCTTGCAGGAAAGAAATATTTCTCCTTTTTGGATGGCTTCAGTGGTTCATATTGCACCTAAAGATCAGGATAAAACTAATTTTACATGTCCATGGGGGACATTTTCTTACAAAGTGCTTTCCTTTGGTTTATGTAATTCCCCAACTACCTTTCAAAGGGCAGTCCTGGCTATATTTTTTGATCTAGAATTTGTGGAAATTTATATGGATGTCTTTTCTGTGTTTGGTTATTCTTCTTAGGAAGCTCTCAAAAATTTGGAGAAAGTACTTCTTCGTTGTCAGGAAGCCCATCTCGCTTTGAGTGATAAGAAATGTAGATTAATGTGCAAAGTGGGAGTGGTGCTTGGCCATTTGATTTCTGACAAAGGTATCCAGGTTGATCCGGAAAAGATTGAAATCATTCTAAATCTTCCTGCACCCAAAACTCAAAAGGAAGTAAGAGGTTTTTTAGGACATGTTGGTTACTATAGAAGATTCATTGAAAATTTTTCAAAAATAGCTGCTCCTCTTTTCCAACTTCTAGCTAAGGATAGTGAATTTTCTTGGTCCACGACTTGCCAACAGTCTTTTGAAACATTGAAGGAAAAGTTGGTACAGGCACCAGTTTTGCGAGGTCCAAACTGGTCCCTGCCTTTTCACATTTCCTCTGATGCTTCAGATTTTGCTATTGGCACAATTTTAGGACAAGATGAAAATAAGAAATCCTATGCTATTTATTATATTAGTAAAAATTTGTCTTCCGCTGAATTGAATTATACAGTTACAGAGGAGGAGTCTTTAGCTGTGATTTTTTCAATTAATAATTTTAGACACTATATTACAGGATATGGAGTATTTGTACATATTGATCATTCCGCGATTAAATATTTGATGAAAAACCATTGACAAGCGGTAGAGTGACTAGGTGGTTACTATTGTTACAGGCGTTTAATGTTACTATTGTTGATAAACCAGGGAAATCTAATGTTGTAGCAGATTTTCTTTCTAGATTAGATAATCCTGGTGAAGTAACTTGTAGAAATTTGAATAATAGATAACTTATTCACCGAGATTATCCTGATCACACACTATTTGAGCTTCATGCATAATACATAATCTCTTCTACCATTGATCATCAATTTGCAGAAATTAAACAATCGCATGCACACATTAAAACCATAAACAATCACACATATAAACACAGTATTTATGGGAAAGCTTAAAGCTGAAAACCCCCAACTATCTGTACATTATAATGATAGAGATCATGTAACAATCATTGTACAAACTCATCACAAGTATCCAGTACAATCTCCAATTGTTACACACTACACAAGCTCAAATCATACAAATCACATCCTCCAATCTGCTCCACCTTTTAGCCAGCCTCTACTGCGCAATCCAATATGGATAAGCATTAGATCCAAGTTAGAATCCCACCAGTATGTACTGCGCAATCCTCATTGGCTTCTCCATCAATGTGTGTGCACATCTCATGCACCAGTATAGTCACAACTGATAGTCAACCTACTCTTTCACCTAACCTCTCCACTAGTCTCCACTAAAACTGTCCATGCACTGCAGTTAACTGATGTATTCTTTAGTTGATTTATGAGTTAATAATTAGTGAATTAATTAATAATTAATTCACACCACTCTCACTAATTGTATCAATCAGTTAAACTAGATACAAATAGTTCAACTAAGTTTAACTGAACACAACTCCATTAACTGACTCATCAACTCCACCAAACTCTGTCACATGAGTTCTAACTGAAGTCAACCATGCAATAGCTCCACTAAACCCTAGGAATAGTGTAATTCCTTCTGTCAGCTGCATGTGCCACATCCGTGACTCAAACTGAAGTGCTCCAAGAGGATAAGATAATGTTTAGAGTCCAAATATTATTAAGAGCTAATAATATTCGACATATCTATTTTTAGACTGGCAATCTAAAAATAGATTCCGCCCAGTATGTCTAAAAATATAAGTCCATCTATTTTCTTTGACTTGACCAACCATCCAAAAATAGCATCCTGCAACTCATAGAACATGATCCATATGTCTAAAAATAGGCATAGTCTAAAAATAGGCATAGTCTAAAAATAGACTTTGCGCCAAAAATAGCCTGCGGGCCCACTTAGTGAAGACGACTCCTTTCCAATAAGCTCCTCATCTTGTTGCAATCTCAACACTCCCTCTCAACAAGATAAAGATTATCAGCAACCCCTATCTTGCCCCTGTGGTATTCGAATTTTCTCCTGGTGAGCGCCTTCGTCAAGATATCAGCATCCCGATCCTCCGTGGGAATGTATGAAAGTAACATGATCTTCCACTGCACACAATCTCTGATATGATGATACCGGATGTCAATTTGTTTATATCTATCATGAAATACTGGATTAACCAAGAGTTTGATGCAACTCTGATTATCACAATAAATCACAGTAGGATCCAAGTGTGAACCGAACAACTCGACCAGGATCTTCCTCATCCATATAGCCTCGCATGTAGCCAAAATTGCTGCCATATACTTGGCCTCTGCTGAACTGAGTGCCACGGATCTCTGCTTTCTGCTGTACCAAGAAACTGCTATCGACCCGATACTGAAAATCCCTCCAGATGTGCTCTTTCTGTCCGTTGGGCTCCCTGCCCATTCTGCATCTGTGAAGCCACACAGCTTCACCTCGTCCCACTGTCTGTACCACAATCCATATCCCGATGTGCCTCTGAGATATGTGCCATTGAGATATCTCAATACATGCTTGTCTGCCTTCCAGAAGAGCTTGGTTGGCTTAACCATAGCTTGTGAAAGCTGGTTAACAGCATAGCATATGTTGGGCCGTGTATTGACCAGATACATAAGCGACCCCACCAACTGTCGATAAACAGTGGCATCCACTACCTCTGCCGAAGTAGCATCCTCCTTCCTCCAACCACCAGGAAGAGGAGTATCAACAGGCTTGCAGCCATGCATGTTGAACTTCTCCAGTATCTCCTGGGCATACTTACCCTGAGAAACAAACAATCCACCACTGCGCTGCCAAATTTCCAATCCCAGGAAATAATGAAGGAGGCCCAAGTCCTTCATCTCAAACTCTTTTGTAAGATCCTCCTTGCATGAGAGTATCAATAGCTCATCACCTGTCAAAATCAAATCATCTACATAAAGTACAATGATCAGCAACTTACCCTCCACCACAATCTGGTATAGGTTAGGATCCGCCTCACTCTTGGAGAATCCAAGTCCAGTGAAATAGCTGTCTATCTGTGTGTACCAAGCACGAGGTGCTTGTTTCAACCCATACAGCGCTCTCTTGAGCCTGCACACATGCGACTCGCTGCTGAAGATCTAGAAACCTTCGGGCTGCTCTATGTACACCTCCTCCTCAATTACTCCGTTGAGGAACGCAGTCTTCACATCCATTTGATGAATGTGCCACCCCATCTGTGCTGAGAGAGCAAGAATCGTCCGTATGGAAGAATACCTTGCGACAAGTGCAAAGGTCTCCTCATAATCGATTCCCTCAATCTGTGAAAATCCTCGAGCAAAAAATCTTGCATTGTACTTCTCCACACTCCCATCAGCTACCTGCTTCACTTTGTAGATCCATCTCGAGCCCAGCACTACTTTCCCCTCCGGCCTTGGGACAATCTCCCATGCACTGTTTCTGACAATCGAATCATACTCTTCCACCATGGCATCTACCCATGCGGGATCCTCCACAGCTTCCTCAAAAGAGGATGGCTCTGTCACAATACACTTGCTCATAAGAGCCATGTATCCAGTGTACCGATCAGGTGACTGTCTTTGTCTACGCTGTGTTGTAGGTGCTGCTACAACCTTCTCTGCATCTTGAGACAGTCGCTCAGCTTCTGTAGTGCGCTTCCGCCCTCTGATGGTTGGCGCTGCCTGAGTGGTCTCTTCCACTCCATGAACTTCCTCTTGTGGCTGATCCACATCCTGAAGCTCATCCTTGGGAACTAATAGCTCCTCCTCTGCATGCAAGTGTGGCTCCCTCTCAAGCGAACACTTCATGGCTTTCTCCTCCTGAAATTTGATATCCCGTCGCACAAAAGTCTTGCGACTGTTGTTGAAAATTGCAACAAGAAATAGTGAAGGAGGCATCCTAAAACATCATTCCTGATCCTAGTTGGAAAGTGATCACCTAAACTAGGTGGGGGCCACACAGGTGATTTTTGTCGAAAAGTCTATTTTTAGACATATGGAGCATGGTCCGGGGATTGCAGTATGTTATTCTTGGATGATTGGTCAAGTTGGTAAAAATATATGGACATCTATTTTTAGACATACAGGTCGAAGTCTATTTTTAGACTGCCTTCCTAAAAATATGGAAGTCGAATATTATTAGCTCTTAATAATATTTGGACTATAAACATTATCTTATTCTCTTGAAGCACTTCAGTTTGATGCCTGGATGTGGCACATGCAGCTGACAGAAGGAAATATGCTTTTCCTAGGGTTTAAGTGAAGCTATTGCATGATGACTTCAGTTAGAACTCATGTGATAGAGTTTGGTGGAGTTGATTGAGGAAGTTAGTGGAGTTGTATTCAGTTTAACTAATCTAAACATAGTTGAGCTTTTTGTATCCAAGTTAACTAATAGATACAATTGGTGAGAGTGGTGTGAATTAATTATTAATTAATTCACTAATTATAAACTCATAAATCAACTAAAGAATACATCAGTTAACTTCAGTGCATGGACAGTTTCAGTGGAGACCAGTGCAGAAATAGGTGAAAGAGCAAGTTAACTATCAGTTGTGACTATACTGTTGCTATTTGCAACACATAGATAGGTGGAGTAATCAATGAGGATTGTGCAGTTCAATCCAGGTGGTTTATCTATATAAAGAGACCATCCCATAGCATTGAAATAGGCAATTGAGGTTGGCTATCAAGTGGCTAAAGGTTGGAGCATGAGTTTTGCTAGATCTAGCTTGATAGTGTGTAGCAAGGGAGGTAGTGCATGAGAGCTTGCAAAGAGCTTTGTACTATGATTGTTACATGATCTCCATGACATGTATAATATACGGATAGTTGGGGGTTTTCAGCTTTAAGCTTTCCCATGAAATACTGTGTTCATATGTGTGAATTTTTATGGCTTTAATGTGTGCATACAATTGATTTTATTTCCGCATGTGATGATCAATGGTAGAAGAGATTCTGTATTATGCATGAAGCTAAAATAGTGTGTGATCAGGAGAATCTTGGTGGATAACATATCAGTTATTCAAATTTCTACATGGTATCAAAGCGATATTGATCATTGGAGCAATTGCAAAGCATTGAAGCGGTTGAGTTTTAGGATAAACTCAAGAAACATAAAGATGGAGAACGCCGGAAATATACATGCATATTGTATATAATTTTATACATGGAATGAGAGCGAGAATTTTTGGGTGCGCGAGTTTGTAGGGAATATCTGAAAAATTTTGGTGAAATATTTTCAGAAAAAAATAGCATATTTGGATTCCTTGCGAAAAAATACCCAAATTGAAAAAAAAAATCGGTTGAATCGGAGCTCGGATGAGGGAGATATCATCGATTTAAAATCAGCTCTTTTTGTTAGAAAATTTTGCGACGACGGGACAATTGCAATGTGCGCGAGCCAAGAATCTACATGCACTGAGGTACAAGATGCATGCAAAGCTTTGAGAAGCAAAGCAAAGGTTAGTGACTTGGTGGTTGAGAGGGAGCCTCTCAACATGCAGCGTGAGAAGCAGTCTCGGAAGGTTGTGGAGCAGCCACAACTGGAGATGCAGAAGAATCTTTATAGATTTGATGTAGATGGGATTTCTACGGAGCTTCCTACTATTGGGAAGCGGAAGGAAGACATGCAATTGAAGCTTGAGAGGGAGCGGGTTTTGCATGCAGGTGATAGTGAACCTCGGAGTGTGGAGCAGCCACAAGAGGATCATGGAGTGGAAGAGACCACTCATGCAGAGAAATTTCGTGCCAGACAGGCAGAGGGAGTGCATGCAGCTATACCACCAGGTATGAGGTGGGGTGACATGCATGATTGATCCCAAGAGGAGATTTCTGGGCAGATTCATGAGATGGTGTGGATCTCATGGATTGAACCTGGCTACGAGGTGCCCACAGCATGGAAGTAGCAAGATCAGTTGGAGATGATGCAGGCAGATCAAAGTGACAGTGTCGGATACTGGAGCGCGGATCAGAGTTGACAGCAAGTGCAAGAGTGCATGGGTGCAAGAGTTCAACATCGCAGTAGTTCCTGATGACATGTGCAGTTGGTACCAGCAGAAGTCGAAGACTTTGATGATAGATGCTAGATGCATCAAGATTGATTGAGTTGTTTGGAGCCTATTCAGTTTCAGAGGTGTTGCAGAGCAGATGCATGAGTTTGCATGGTGCATGCAAAGGGTGCATGGCATATGCATGGAGTTGCATGGTGCATGCATGAGTTTGCATGGCGCATGCAAAGTGTGCATGGTAAATGCATGGAGTTGCATGGCGCTTGTGAAGGTTGCAGGGCGAATGCATGGAGTTGCATGTCGCATGCAAAGACAGTCCTTTCTTGTTGAGAGGGAGTGTTGAAAATTGCAACAAGAAACAGTGAAGGAGGCATCCTAAAACATCATTCCTGATCCTAGTTGGAAAGTGATCAGAGTTGACAGCAAGTGCAAGAGTTCAACAGCGCAGTAGTTCCTGATGACATGTGCAGTTGGTACCAGCAGAAGTCGAAGACTTTGATGATAGATGCTAGATGCATCAAGATTGATTGAGTTGTTTGGAGCCTATTCAGTTTCAGAGGTGTTGCAGAGCAGATGCATGAGTTTGCATGGTGCATGCAAAGGGTGCATGGCATATGCATGGAGTTGCATGGTGCATGCATGAGTTTGCATGGCGCATGCAAAGGGTGCATGGTAAATGCATGGAGTTGCATGGCGCTTGTGAAGGTTGCAGGGTGAATGCATGGAGTTGCATGTCGCATGCAAAGACAGTCCTTTCTTGTTGAGAGGGAGTGTTGAATATTGCAACAAGAAAAAGTGAATGAGGCATCCTGAAACATCATTCTCGATCCTAGTTGGAAAGTGATCGAGTTGACGGCAAGTGCAAGAGTTCAACGGTAGCAGTAGTTCCACATTGACATGTGCGAGTTGGTACAAGTGGTATCGAAGACTTTGATGATAGATGCTAGATGCATCAAGATTGATTGAGTTGTTTGGAGCCTATTCAGTTTCAGAGGAGTTGCAGAGCAGATGCATGAGTTTGCATGGTGCATGAAAAGGGTGCATGGCATATGCATGGAGTTGCATGGTGCATGCATGAGTTTGCATGGCGCATGCAAAGGGTGCATGGTAAATGCATGGAGTTGCATGGCGCTTGTGAAGGTTGCAGGGCGAATGCATGGAGTTGCATGTCGCATGCAAAGACAGTCCTTTCTTGTTGAGAGGGAGTGTTGAAAATTGCAACAAGAAACAGTGAAGGAGGCATCCTAAAACATCATTCCTGATCCTAGTTGGAAAGTGATCACCTAAACTAGGTGGGGGCCACACAGGTGATTTTTGTCGAAAAGTCTATTTTTAGACATATGGAGCATGGTCCGGGGATTGCAGTATGTTATTCTTGGATGATTGGTCAAGTTGGTAAAAATAGATGGACATCTATTTTTAGACATACAGGTCGAAGTCTATTTGTTGCCTTCCTAAAAATATGGAAGTCGAATATTATTAGCTCTTAATAATATTTGGACTATAAACATTATCTTATTCTCTTGAAGCACTTCAGTTTGATGCCTGGATGTGGCACATGCAGCTAACAGAAGGAAATACGCTTTTCCTAGGGTTTAAGTGAAGCTATTGCATGAAGACTTCTGTTAGAACTCATGTGACAGAGTTTGGTGGAGTTGATTGAGGAAGTTAGTGGAGTTGTATTCAGTTTAACTAATCTAAACATAGTTGAGCTTTTTGTATCCAAGTTAACTAATAGATACAATTAGTGAGAGTGGTGTGAATTAATTATTAATTAATTCACTAATTATAAACTCATAAATCGACTAAAGAATACATCAGTTAACTTCAGTGCATGGACAGTTTCAGTGGAGACCAGTGCAGAAATAGGTGAAAGAGCAGGTTAACTATCGGTTGTGACTATACTATTGCTATTTGCAACACACAGATGGGTGGAGTAACCCATGAGGATTGCGTAGTTCAGGCTGGGTGGTTTATCTAGATAAAGAGGCCATCCCATAGCTTGAAAACGCAATTCAGGTTAGCTATCAAGTGGCTAAAGGTTGGAGCATGAGTTTTGCTAGATCTAGCTTGATAATGTGTAGCAAGGGAGGTAGTGCATGAGAGATTGCAAAGAGCTTTGTACTATGATTGTTACATGATCTCCATGACATGTATAATATACGGATAGTTGGGGGTTTTCGGCTTTAAGCTTTCCCATGAAATGTTGTGTTCATATGTGTGAATTTTTATGGCTTTAATGTGTGCATGCAATTGATTTTATTTCCGCATGATGATCGAAGTAGTAGAAGGGTGTATTATGCATGAAACTAAAATAGTGTGTGATCGGGGAGAATCTTGGTGGATAACATATCGGTTATTCAAATTTCTACAATGTCTGAAGAAATACACACGATATTTGTGGGGCGTATCAGTGTACCCCACAAATATCCCAACCTCTGCGGTCGGCTCCAGCTTCTTCCTGGCATCCTTCGTCACATGAATGTAAGCAGGTGAACCAAAAATCCTCAAATGGGAAATATCAGGCTTCTTACCAGAAAACGCCTCCTCGGGTGTACTCATGCCAAGTATCTTGTGAGGACAACGGTTCTGCACATATACTGCAGTATTGCATGCCTCCGCCCACAAGTGTATGGGTAGGCCCTGATCATGCAACATCGCCCGTGCAGCACCCACGATCGTTCTATTCTTCCGCTCAGCAACCCCGTTCTGCTGTGGGTTATGAGGTGCTATGAGCTCTCTTCAAATTCCTTCTACGCTGCAAAAGTCATTGAATTCGCCAGAGATGAATTCACCACCATTGTCGCTCCTAAGAGCCTTCACCTGCTTCCCCGATTCTTTCTCAACCAGTGCCTTGAACTCACAGAAATTTGAGTATGTCTCACTCTTCTTATATATGAAGAAGATCCAGCACTTACGAGAAAAATCATCAAAAAATATCACATAGTACTTGTGCTTTGCTATCGAAGCTACTGAGAAAGGTCCACACACGTCTGTGTGAATTCTCTCAAGGATCATCGTGGCGCGAATATCCTTCTCGTGAAAGGTGGCTTTCACAAATTTTCCCAAGGTACATCCTTTGCACTGATCTGACTGCGCAAGAGTACCCTTAGGAAGCCCAGTAGAAATCTGTTTCAATATCTTCAAAGCTCCATGGTGAAGGTGGCCCAATCTCCGGTGCCACAACTCGCCATCATCCCGGCTCACCACTCCTTCTGCCTTGCATGCCATTGCTACACAGCCATCTACCTGCAATTGATAAAGGTTCTTAACTCGAACCCCTATCCTCCGGGTCTCACCAGTTGCCTTACTGCGCAGGAAATCCCTTTCCTTGCTAAAGACAACTTCATATCCCTTGTCTTCTAACATCGCCACAGAGATAAGATTCTTCTTCAATCCTGGAACATGCATCACTTCCTTCAATCTAAAGGGTTTACCAGACTCCCTCTCAAAGGAAATGGTTCCGATATCGGTCGCACTGTATCTACCATCATCGCCCATCTCGAAGTGCACTCCAAGATCTTTCTCATCCAGATCAGTAAAAAAATCTCGATCTCCTGTCATGTGAAAATATGTACCACTGTCCAGAAACCACACTAAACCCGTCATACTTGAGACCAAGCATGCGATCAGTGAAAAATCCAGCTCAAAATGCGAGGCTAAGGCCTCTCCAGCTGTAGATCCAACAGCCTGCTTATTTTTCTTCTTCTGCGGACAATTTGTGGCATAATGTCCGTGTTGGTGACAGTGAAAGCACTTCACCTTGGACATGTCCTACTTCTTGCCTTTCACACCGGAATGAGAAGCTTTCTTGCTCTTCCGCTTCTTTTCTTTGGAAGCCGAAGCACAATTCTCTTCATCAGATGCCTTTTATGAAGATCCATCCCTGGTACTCCGCCTTATCTCCTCTTGCACAAGATCCGACCAAAGTCACTCCCATCCTGGCAATTTCTCTCGACCATTGACAGAGTCCTGATAGGAATGCCAACTCTTCGGAAGCCCAAGGAGAGCCAAGCTCACTAATTCCTTGTCATCTACAGTCACCCCCACACTTCCCAGCTTATCCCTGCATTGAGTGAACTTTATGAGGTACTTGGGCATACTGTCGCCTTTCTCCATCTTTATGTTTCTGAGTTTATCCTTGAGCGCCAACTTCCTATGGTCGCTCTTGCTTTGGAATAAATCTGTCAAGGCTTTCCACATCAAGAATGGAGAAGCCTTACCATGTAGGTTGGACACTATGTGATCCTTCATGCCCTCCAACAGAATCCTTCGACACTTTGCTGTCTTCTTTTGCCATGCGTCAAGTACGGCAGCATCGCTAGAAGTAGGCTTTGGAATTTCTGCATCTATGAACTCCTTCAACCCATTGTCATCTAACACCACCTCCATCCTATATTTCCATGCAATATAATTCAAGCTCCCCTCAAGGGCATACTCCAATCGCAATCCGTTGAAAGACATCTCAACTTCGACACCAAGAAAACACTGCTGCAAATTCGAATTCCACCAGCTCAAAAACTCAACCACTTCAATGTTTTGCAATTGCTCTAATGATCAATACTGCTCCGATACCATGTAGAAATTTGAATAATAGATAAATTATTCACCGAGATTATCCTGATCACACACTATTTGAGCTTCATGCATAATATATAATCTCTTCTACCATTGATCATCAATTTGCGAAAATTAAACAATCGCATGCGCACATTAAAACCATAAACAATCACACATATAAACACAGTATTTATGGGAAAGCTTAAAGCTGAAAACCCCCAACTATCTCAGATATTGAGCAATGATAGAGATCATGTAACAATCATTTTACAAACTCATCACAAGTATCCAGTACAATCTCCAATTGTTACACACTACACAAGCTCAGATCATACAAATCACATGCTCCAATCTGCTCCACCTGTTAGCCGGCCTCTACTTCACAATCCAATATTGATAAGAATTCGATCCAAGTTAGAATCCCACCAGTATGTACTGCGCAATCCTCATTGGCTTCTCCATCAATGTGTGTGCACATCTCATGCACCGGTATAGTCACAACTGATAGTCAACCTGCTCTTTCACCTAACCTCTCCACTGGTCTCCACTGAAACTGTCCATGCACTGCAGTTAAATGATGTATTCTTTAGTTGATTTATGAGTTAATAATTAGTGAATACTACCACTTACACCACTCTCACTAATTGTATCAATCAGTTAGACTAGATACAACTAGCTCAACTAAGTTAAACTGAACACAACTCCATTAACTGACTCATCAACTCCACCAAACTCTGTCACATGAGTTCTAACTAAAGTCAACCATGAAATAGCTCCACTGAACCCTAGGAATAGCGTAATTCCTTCTATCAGCTGCATGTGCCACATCCGTGACTCAAACTGAAGTGCTCCAAGAGGATAAGATAATGTTTAGAGTCCAAATATTATTAAGAGCTAATAATATTCGACATATATATTTTTAGACTGGAAATCTAAAAATAGATTCCGCTCAGTATGTCTAAAAATATAATTCCATCTATGTTCTCCGACTTGACCAACCATCCACAAATAGCATCCTGCAACTCATAGAACATGATCCATATGTCTAAAAATAGACATATTCTAAAAATAGACTTTGCGCCAAAAATAGCCTGTGGGCCCACTTAGTGAAGGCGACTCCTTTCCACTAAGCTCCTCATCTTGTTGCAATCTCAACATAACTCCTATTAATGATGATTTTCCAGATGAACATATTTTTTCTATGTCTACAGATTCTTCATGGTTTGCTGACATTGCTAATTACTTGGTTACTGGGAAGACACCACTCCACTTGTCCACTCGTGAAAAGCGTAATATTATTCAAAAAAGTGTTGCATATTCTTGGATTCAAGGAGACCTCTTTTACACTGGTCCAGATCTGATTATCTGTAGATGTGTAAGAGAGGATGAAGTGTTTGACATATTGAAATTTGCTCATGATGAACCATGTCAAGGCCACTTCGTTGATAAGTGGACTGCATATAAAGTATTGTGTGCAAGTTACTTTTGGCCTTCCTTGTTTAAGGATGCCAAACAATATGTCAGACAATGTGAT
The DNA here is from genome assembly GCA_034641835.2 of Pinus albicaulis. NCBI lineage: Eukaryota > Viridiplantae > Streptophyta > Pinopsida > Pinales > Pinaceae > Pinus > Pinus albicaulis. The sequence continues at coordinate 1,626,940,105 of CM076570.1, forward strand.
AGCTGTCAACGAATGGGCCAGCCTAATCAAACCAATGAAATTCCTTTATGCCCCCAAGTTATGATTGAGCCTTTTGAAAAATGGGCTATTGATTTTATAGGGCCAATAAATCCAACATCTTTAAGTAAAAATCATATTCTGGTTTGTAAAGATTTTGTTACAAAATAGGTAGAAGCTGAAGCTGTTTCTTTTGCTATAGAAATTTTTTTTGTTGATTTTCTTTTTTCTGAAATCTTTACTAGATTCAGTGTGCCTAGAGAAATTGTCTCTGACAATGGTCCACATTTTATTTCTAATCTGGTACAGGGTATGATGGAGCAATACAAGATCTGGCACAGGAAATCCACGTCGTATCACCCGCAAGCAAATGGCTAGGTGGAATCTACAAACAAAGTGATCGAGTCCATTCTTACAAAGATAGTCAATATGCATTGGAAATACTAGGTTGAAAGACTACCAGAAGCTTTGTGGGAATACAGAACCACTTAGAGAAATAGCACGGGACATACAACATATGAGCTGGTATATGGCAAACAGGTTCTGTTACCAATTGAGTTCTAGATTAAAACCTTCAGAACTGCAGTTCAATTAGGACTAGATCTCTCCAAGGCACAACAACAGTGCCTTCTCCAATTAAATGAGTTAGATGAATTTTGCAGTGATTTTGTTCAGCAGAACATCCTAATTTAGTAGCAACGGAAAAGGTGGCATGAGAAGATTATTCAGAAAAAAGAAGTTCCAACTAGGTGATTGGATACTCCTCTATGATTCTAGATTTAAAATTTTTAAAGGGAAGTTCCATACACGTTGGATGGGACCTTATGAAGTGATCCAAGTATTTGAGAATGGAGCAGCAGAAGTCAAAACTATTGATGGACAAGATTCAGTATTCTTGGTAAATGGGCATAGATTAAAGAAGTATTTTCAGCCGCTTGCCAATAAATATTTTACACAGCAAGTCCAACAGCAATTTGGGACAGTAGTGGTAAACAGTAAAACAAACCTTTTGAAAACATGAACTCTTCTTTTTCTCAAAGAAAAAAAATAAATTTAATAAAAAATAAATAAATAAAAGTAAAGAAAAAACATTTTTCTGTAATTATGAAAATCATTTCGCTAACATGATTGCAGAAGGGTCAACCTGAAAACCAGCTTGCTGACAGGGAGATCAAAAAATTCTAATAAAAAGAGAATGTTGCTTGACCATTAGATATGCTAGCAACCACCGAGTAAAAACAGGTTCAGCAGACCTTTATACATTGGGGTGATTAGCATGGATATTTTTATTCAAGTAACACTTAATTCTCGCTGCAGTTATTTTTTTCTTACACCAGTGCAGGCAGACCTTCCAGAAAATTTTCTGCCTTTCTTCATATCTCATTTCGTAATATTCCCTCAGTTTTATTCTTTAAATCCCAGAATGATTAACCTCCCCACATTCTTCTGAATTTACCCTACCCGCTTCATAAAAATCCCACTTTACCCTTGAATTTTTTTCCCTATCCCACTTCTGTTTATCCCCTCTTTGGCACTATTCCTGGAGTCCTTGTAAAAAAATTCCTTCCCATTCCGAAATTTTCCCCTTTCCCACTTCTTTGTTCCCCCATGAATTCATTGTAGGATCTCATACATAGAGAGAAAAAAGATGTCTGAAGAATCAAGGAAGGGCGAAGAAAATTTTTAGCATCAGTTGAGGGAAGCTATGTTAGAAGTCCAGTCTATATTCTACTTAAATTTTCTGATTTTAGACAATATCCTTGCACTAGTGCAAGCATATGGTCCTGTTAGTTTCAGTATATTCATCCCTCCGTCAGTGATCAAATTCTCTTGTTGCATTGCATGTTAGGTGTCTCGCTTAGTCAGCTGCATTCCATTAGGATCATGGATCATCTAACGGTAGTGGCTTGTTGTACATTTTCCCTCATGCCCTTTACCTACTGGCACATTTCCATTCATCTAGATCATTTGCAAGAGTCATTTTTAGATTTTTCGTTTTATTAGGTCTAGGGTTTCATCAAAAAGGTCTTAAAAATGTTCAATAACAGTCAGCAAGCGCATGAGGCGATCGAATAAAGTTTCAGTACCAATAAATTCCATAATCACATGCTCAGAGACTTATTTTTCCTCAAAACCCTGTTTTGAGGAAAACAAGAGTATTCTATGTTTTCATGTATAAAATTTGATGTAATTTCAGTTTTTCCTATGTAAGAAACTTCAGTGGCAACCCTGGTCACCTTACCAAACTTCAGCAAATCCATCCCCTGCAAGGCAAACCAAAAAATCAAATCATTCAGTTCATCAAAGGTAAAAATGAAGTAAACTACCCAAAAACATAGTTGAAAAAGTAAGTTACAATGCAAACATTATAAAAGTGGGTTTTATGAGTGAAAAATAAAAAGCTCTTGTATATAAGCTCATTGTTCATTTTCAAAGAGCTCATTTGCATTCAAAGGAGAAAAACTGAGCAAGAGAAGGTCGTGTTGGATAAAGGGAGCAAGTTTGACGAAAAATTGTGCAAGTTCAAGGGCGCAGCGCGTTGGGTTTTTGGCGCGGTGCATAGAGAAGGCACGACACATTGGGCTGCCCTCTGTTGGGGTTCCTGTGTTTTGGCCAGATTGGAAAAACCAAAAGATAAAACAACATCAAACCACTTTGGGATTCAAGGATCTAGCCCTACTGAATCCAGAGAGGGATCTCTCTATGAATGGGTTCAAAAGATGTGATCTTTAATAGCTGAAATTGTGATATTAGGCTAGTTATGAAGAGCATAGGTTTTGTTTGTTTGTTTTTGGTTGGGCAAAGACATGATGAAGGTGAAAGATAGTTCAAAATAAAGGGTGAAGATGTCTGCAAGTGAAGGAATGATTCGGCTGACAAAAAAGGCAAAGACAGTTTTAACCCATTGGGCTATGGAGTCATAGGAAGATTTTAATTGGACAGCAAGGTTCAAGAAGGATCCATAGGGCAAGTTGCTTATGTCAAAGGATCTCTTAAAGCAATTTTATGGAATGAAACAGAGAGGAAGTGTAGAACCAAACAAATGAAGAAATAGTGAAACAGCCTAAGATCAAGTAAGTGCTTTCAAAATATCTTGCTTCGGCATGTACTTAAGGGAAAACATAAAAGTATTTTGAGATCAGGGAAGTGCTTTTCAACTAGCCTGCATTGAAGTACTTTCAGTCAGAAAACATTTTTAAAAAAAAGTTGGAATAGCTTAAGATCAGGTGAGTGCTTTCAAACTACCCTTCTTTCAGCATATTCAATAAGAAAACCATAGATAACAGTCACAAAGAGCGATTTAGATCAGGCAAGTGCTTTTGAACCGACCTGCTTTAATACACTCTTCAAGGAAAACAAAGAAAATACTCGTTTTAAAGAGAAATCTAGATCAGGAAAGTACTTTTAAACTGACCTGCATTAATATACTCTTCAAAGAGAATTTTCGAATGAAGAAAACATAGAAAAATAAAGCTTTCAGTGAGAGTAAGGTACTGTTGACAGTAAATCCTAGCTCTATGTTAGCTGCTCTTTATCAAAGAAAGCAGACAGAGTGAAAACATTTAAAAAAATAACAATTGACAGTTTTTAATACATCACCATTGACATAAATCAGGATCCCATAAATCAGCAGCTTGTATTGATGTTCAAACCAGTTACAATCAGCAAGTCTGGTGGGTCTCTACAACTTCGAACTTCTCATATCAGCTTATGTATCTTTAAGTTGCAAAAAAGGCATCAGTAGCTTCAGAATAATTATTACATACATTCAGATGTCCAGAGACCAACATTTGCTCACCTTCTACAGAAGTATTTATAGAAGAATGAGGAGGTGGGATTTGATGAAAAGGTCTCCTGGGTCAATTAATACAGATTGATGATTTTTCGGCCTTTGAGAGCCTTGATGAAGAACTTCACAGGTGTTTATCTGCATTAATTGATTTACACTTAGGATTAAGCTTGGTGGGAGATTTTGTTGACTTTTTTAGGCTCTGTGTCATGTTGAAGTAACTCTGTTTCCTTCTTCCCGAGGCCTAATGATCAAAAGATTCACTTCTGGGCTATTCTTAATCTTTAAAATAATTTTGCCGACAAATTAGAGATAATATCTTTGGTTTGTATTAATTGTTCAGCTGTCCTCGGGTAAACACCTCTTGTTTCAGATAATGACTAAGCCTTTTATGATTACTGTAAGGCTGCAGGTGCCTTTAGGAGCTGGAGAGGGTTCAATTAGCCTCTGCTTCAAATGGTGGAGGCTTTCTCGAAATGACAGATGTCTTCGTTTCTTCCCAAAACACTTTTAAGTTACTTGAGATCTGTGTTTTAGGTCTGATCAGGCTTATCTTGTGTCTTCCGGTCTTTATAATTCTTTTATCCGTGGATTTAGGCTTTGATTTGCTGAATATGTGCCTTAATCCTTCAAACTGTGTTGGGAAATCTTCAAACACTGATACTCTTTGTTTCTTCAATATATTGTTGTCTTGTTGATGTGCAAGCCGTGCGGGGCTCATATGGCATCAATTCCTCATGAAACAATGATGAAACGTCGAATCCGAACCTTGCGAATGGTCTCCATTGATGAATCAATGGCACGGGAAATGTCTTTCCCGGCCTTTGGCCTTTCTTTTTATACTATGGAAAACCATCAATCCCTGCAAAATACACAAAATATTAAGAAATCTTGCGTTGTTGGGTTCACTGCTTCGGAGGCGTGGGATGAGAGCAAAGCCGTTGGATGGCATCATCCAACGGTGGAGATTAGCCGAGAGGAAGTTTAAAGGAGCAAAAAGAAGAATTGAACAGAACCGTTGATCGCGCGATGATCGACAGTGGAGATCGGTTTTGAAAACCCTTTGGTGAAAGGTGGAGGGCGATGGTATGAAGCGAGATTAGATCCGAGCCGTCTGATCTGGACACGTGGACGGTCCAGATTCAATCAGAGGATCGCAATCGACGGGAGGAAAATAAGGGTGTGATGAAAATCTCTGATGTGATTGCGCGATCGGGAGGGCGAATCCGATTGAGCGATGACCGTTGATCTGAGGATCAGATCAATGGTGGGGAGTGAATCGAAGGGATGGGCAATCGGGGGGACAAACAAATGTATGTGATTGAAACATTGCGACGCGATTGAAACTTTGTGATGCGATTGATCGTGGGCCATTTGATTGGCATTAGATCAACGATCAATATCATTTCAGCTTTGCACCAGCAGAAACCCTTATACTTTATGAAAAACCCACAAATTTTAATAAAAACCAAGGTTTTAGTGGATCGGGGCGGAATATATATATATATATATATATATATATATATATATATATATATATATATATATATATATATATATATATCTATCTATATAAAGTGGTTGGCGCCCAATTTCAGGGCCACTGGATGTATGGAATACAATGGGCCCGGAGCTTTATATAACAAGGGCCAATCGCAATCGGAGCTTCGGGCTCGGTCTTTCAATCAACCCATTCGAAACTTGCGATGCGATTAAGCGCTTCGGGACTTCAACACTTGGTCCCAAGGTGTAGGTTGCATGGGATGAAAGCAAAGGGGCGGGGTTTATACAACAAGGGCCTTAATCACATCAGAAGTTTGATGCGGTCTTTCAATCAACCCATTTGGATTTTCTCCGATGAGATTGCGCGTCGGGTCTTTTTGATATAACCATTTTTTATATATAAAAAACACATTACGGGCGCGATTAGACCAAAACTTTGGAAAAAGGGGTTTTTTGTATTTATAAAGGAAATAACGAATCAGAGAGGGCTTTTTCCAATGGTTTAGCGCCCGATTGCGGGCCCACGAGTTACATGGAATAACAATATAATCGAGGGCTGTGAAATAGAGGCTAATCACATCGGAGTTTTTTTTTATAATGGCACAGGACTTGCGTGCTTTGGATTTTTGCGATGCGATTAGCGCCGAAAGGTTTTAGCGCTTGGTCTTTGCACCATGGGCATACAGTGGGGAAGTGTTTGAGACTTGGCCCAAAGGGGCTTAAACCCTTAATAAAAGATGACTGTTTTCATAGATTTTCAATGGTTTTCAAAGGGTTTTGGGGTTTTCGCTATAATTTAAAAAGGAGTTTTAAACTATGCAACAATGAGTTTCATGGATGGAAGAAGGGGAAAACATAAAAAGAGGAATTTTACGGAGCAAAATGGAAACAAATGAAGGTTAGTTTCTATAGGGAGGAAGGGGATTTTTGCAGCAGTCTTTCTCATATAATTTTCAGCAGAATTTCTGAGTTCTGAAGGGAAACAGCAGTGAAGATTTTTAGACACGGGCATGAGATCTTGTAGAGGCTTCAAGCGATAACATTATGGTCATGAAACTGTCTCTTGAATACTGAACAATGTTTTGGCCACCTTTCGATAGAACAAATTTTATAGGTGGCCAACAGTGGCTCCACTTGGGGATGGTGCCTTCTTGAAGGCATCAAGAAATTCATACCTGCATTTCTCTGGGAGGCTGATCAATGCCTCATCCATTGGGTTGCCTTCTTTGCTGAGACAATCTTCTTTTGCTCTGAAATGTGTTAGCAATATTGAAAAAACAATGAATCTTCATCAACACAAGCTTTCTACCTACCCAATCCTACTGATCTAACATTTTTTCTTCATTTAGAGTGCATTTGGATTGGCAAACTCTTTTATAACATTTATTTCTTTTGAAAACAGGAAATCTAATCTAATTCTACTCCTTATTTCTCCATGAACTCAGATTAAACAGTTGAGCCCATATGATTCTCTACCTAATCTACTGTCCGTTGGGATTAAACTGTCCAACAGACTTTATTCTCTAAATTCTACAACAGAAATTTAAAAACAGTCAAGTCAAGATTAAGCAGTTTGACTTGCTATAATCTATGGCATAAGAAAAACAAGCTGCACATAGATATTTATTTTGCAAAAAATTTAAAACAAAAATGGAAGGCTTAAGATCTGAAATTTCAAAGGACTTCCTTCATCTTTTTACAGCTCTGTTTTTTCCTCTTTTTTTGAGTTGTCTTTCCTTTGTCAACTGGTTCAGATTTTGAGCTGATTAGAACCAGAGTTACCTTTGTTTTTGACTCAGAATTAAACATAGATTGGAGTCAATTATTGCTTGGAAACTTAGGTTCAGGTTTTGAGCATGTTTGAACCTTTAATTTCTATCCTAATCTATCTACTGATAAGCCAAGATTAAACAGTTTGGAAAATCAAATTCATTATCCTATCAGCAGTAAATTTAAAACTAATTAGTCTTGATTAGGTTGTTTGACTAACTAGGAGTGTGTTTTTTAGGAGTGGCATTTAAGCTTGCACACTTTCAGATTTGTTTTTTTTTGTTTTTCTTTTCTAGTATGGGGCTGTACCTTTATTGTTTTTTACAATATTCCCTCTTTTCTTTTTCTTTTTTATTGTTTTTGTATTTTTTCTTTTGTGAGACTGAACAAAGAACATGGTATTTACAATGGGAATGAAAGCTTTTAAAATCGAACTCAGCAATAGTAATGCTTAAGGACCCTGCCATCGACAGGACCCCAAAACAGATCTGTGCCATCTAACTCTTGCAAAAAAAAGGCATTTGGACCAATGGTGGACTGAATGATGTAAGGACCTTGCCACAAACTGTCAAATTTTCCATTTTTACCCTTATCCTCTCTTCTGGAGTCCCATTTGAGTACCTTATCTCCAATGTTGAAATCACAAGCCTTTGTTCTCTTGTCAAACAACTTCTTTATGTTCTCTTGCACCTTTTGAGCTCTGTTGTAGACCTCTTCCCTTGTCTGTTGGAGATGTATTGTCTGATTGATCCTCCTTATCATGCTGTCCTCTTCTGACTGTATTTCTTGGACTAATTTTATCACTGGTACACCTAGGCTGGTAGGAAATACTGCATCTGTTCCATAAACAAGTTGGTAAGGGGACATTCCAATAGAATTTTTTGTGGTCAATATGTCTGCCCACAGAGCATGCACCAAATTGTTATGCCAGGATTTTTTATTTTCCTCAAGCAGCTTCTTTATGATGGTCACCAAACTTTTATTTGATGATTTTGCTAACCCATTACCTTGAGGGTAATAAGCAGTAGAATGACCGAGTGTAATATGATACCTGTGACAAAATTCAATCATCTTTTTGGAACCAAAAGCAACAGCAGTATCAATAATAATCTTTCTAGGGCAGCCAAATCTAGATAGGATATGGTCTTCAAGAAATTTTATAATGACAGAATCTGTGGCATTCCTAGAAGGGATGGCCTCTATCCACTTTGTGAAGTAGTCAGTGACTGTGAGAATCCATTTGTGTTGGGCAGATGAAGCAGGATGGATTTCTCCTATGAAATCTAGGCCCCACTGTTGAAAAGGAGCTTCAACAGTGATAGGTTGTAATGGTAAAGGAAGGAGTTTTCTTTTTCCCTCAAAGATTTGGCATTTGTGACAGGAAACTATCATTTTATGGACATCTTGGAAGAGGGTGGGCCAGTAATAGCCAGCTCTAAGGATTTTATTGGCTGTGGTTTTCCAGTATATATGACCTCCACACTCTCCCTCATGGAATTCATGCTTGATCCTCTTTGCATCAACTTCAGGCAAACATTTGAGTAATAAACCATTAGCATTTTTCCAATACAAACATTCATTTAAAATGCAATAGTTCCTAGCTTTCAAATTTAAAAACCTTGCCTTTGTTTTTGATAAATCAGGAGGAGCATTAAGATTTGTAAGTACATACAAGATGTCAGCATACCAAGGTGAGTTTTGGAACTGCTCTTCCACAGTGCGAGCAGGTAATTCTTCTTGTTCATCCAAGGCATCTATCATGTTAATGTCAAGGGCTTGTAGATTATATTTAGCCATTAATTGAGCTAAGCCCTGACCTTTAATGAGTTTTGTGGGTTTGATTTCCAAATCATACTCTAATATTACCACAATCCATTTTCCCCTCTTTCCATCTAGGTCTTGTGACAAAATGTCCTTTACCACTATGTTAGTAACATAAGAAATGATGTGGGAATGCAAAATATACACCCTAAAGTCTTTTAAGGCCTTTACCAAAGCATAGGCTTGTTTTTCCATTATGTTATATTTCAAGGGTGCATCCCTTAAAGCCTTGCTGAAAAAAGCAATAGGCTGTTCCTGTCCGTCTGGGTTTTTCTACAACAGGACTGCAGCCACTGTATGTTCTGAAGCAAAGGAAAAAATAAGGAAATTTTTTGAAAAGTCCGGGCTGATCAGGACTGGGGCCCGGGTGAGTGCATGTTTTACCAATTCGAAGGATTTTTTGGCTTCTACAGTCCACTTCACTCCTACTTCCTTTTTTAGCATATTAGCCATGATTCTAAGGAGCTCTGCTAAGTTGGGAATAAACCTCCTTAAGAAGTTAATTTTTCCAATAAAGGACTGCAATTCCTTTATGTTCCTTGGGTGGCTAATCTGTAGTATTCCCTCAACTCTTTTTGGATCTATTTTAATCCCCTTTTCTGATATAATATGGCCAAGGAGTTTACCCTCTTGTAGGCCAAACACTGTCTTTTTGGGATTTAAAGATAGCCCAAATCTCCTGCATTATTCAAAGACCTTCCTTAGATGTTTAAGGTGCTCTTCATCAGATTTGGAATAAACTGTTATTTCATCAAGGTAAATTACAATGAAGTGCCCTATTTCCTCTGAAAATGCAATTTCCATGGCCCTTTGAAAAGTGGCCCCAGCATTCATTAGTCCAAAAGGCATTTTCACATACATGAAAGTGCCCCAAGGAGTGGTGAAAGCTGTCTTGAGTTGGTCTTCTGGGAGTATTAAAATTTGGTTATATCCTGAAAAACCATCTAACAGAGAAATCCTCTTTGACCCAACTACCCTCTGTAGGATGTGTTCCATTTTACGTAAAGGGTAAGTTTCCTTTAGGGAGGCTCTGTTGAGGTTCCTAAAATCGATGCACAGTCTGATTTCTCCTGTCTTTTTCCTCACAGCTACAAGGTTAGAAACCCAATCTGAAAACATCACAGGCACAATGATTCTTGCCTCATGCATTTTCTTGATTTCCCTTTCTACTAGAGGCATTTGTATTGGATTAATTCGACGCAGTTTTTGCTTAAAGGGTTTTTGGTTTTCTTTCAAATGGATCTTGTGCTGGATGATTTCTGTATCATAGGCTTTTAAGTCTTCATAGCTCCAGGAAAACTTATCGACAAACTCTTTAAACAAGTCAATGTATTTCTTTTCATGTCTGGTGGCAAGGACCTAGCTAATTTAATCAGTTTAGGATGATCCTTGGTGCCTATGTTGCATTCTTCGACCTCAGACTCTGTATATTCTACTGTGGGTTTATTTGCCACGTCATTAAAATCAAACAGGTCTTCTAATGGGGCTAGCCCCCTAAGTATGTTCTTATCCTTTGATGACAGTACCTCCATGTCTTTGTTTTCTGTGTCCTCGTACTCTTTAGTATGAGTTTCAAGCTTAGTTAACATGTTGATTTTTACAGGATCAGATGGTTTTTCTTCTTCAGGGGGCTCTTTTCTTAGGCAATTTTCATTGGATTTAGAATCTTAATCAGATAATTCAAACTCGTTTCTGCCAAGCAGGAAATCCTCTATCTGTTTTTCGCCCTCAAAGACCTGCCAATATTTCTCATTATCAGGCACAGCTGGTCTAAATTTTATCTGAGTTGTGCAATATTTGGTTTCATATGGCGCTAAGCATGTTCTAGCTGCAAAGGCTAAATTGTGGGTGGAAATATTTCGTTTTCTTGGGACAAAAATCAATTTGGACTCCTCAAAAGTTTTCAAAAGTTCCATGACATCGTTTCGGTAAGCTCTAAGTCTGGGATGGTTTGCGTTACACTCCCCATTGACTTGCCTAATGACTAATTCTGAATCCCCATGCACATTGATTCTTTTGGCTCCTAACTTTTTCAACAGATGCAAGCCTAAGATAAGGGATTCATATTCTGCTATGTTGTTAGAACACTGCAAGTTTAATTTGCAGGAAATGCTTTCTGTGTGGTTGTTTTTAGTGTTGGTAATCCATACACCTGCACCAACATTGTTCATAGTGCATGACCCATCAAAGTACATACTCCACAGAGGACCATTTTTGGTTTCATCCTGGTTAGTGTCCTCTTTAACTAACGTGCTCTCTGATTGTTGTTGAATATCAGCACTTAGTTGAATTTGTTTCAACTCCTCAGGTTTTTCGCTATGTTGAAGGTTGTTCTCTTGATTTTCAAGTTTTAAGAGTAATGGACACATGACTCGTAGCTCAAGACCTTTGTTTGGTTTGCTAATGTCTTCAAATGCAGCAAATTTTTTTGACACTTTTGAGTTGTGTTTCTCTTCCTCCCTATTGGCCATTAATCCTGTTAAAGTGACTTGTTCACTAAGTGTTTCATCATTATGTTCTATTCTGAGATCCACAACATGTTGTGCTGGGTCTCGTTCCTCAGGATTTTCATGGAGTTGAGCATGAGGGGCAGTCTGTTGTTTTCCATCTTGGCTTTGTTCACTCTGGTTTGTTGTTTCAATGCACTGTTCGAAGGTTTCTCTCTCATTTTCATCCATATCAAGAACTGCATTTATTTCTAGATTTGGGGTCTCTAATTGTTTGGCTGGGCCTTTGTCTTCTAGCTCTGGCTTATTTGAGGATTCATCATTGTAAAGGATAAACGAATCCAGGTCAGTGTGGATAGAGTAAATGGGGGAATTTTCAGGCTTTTCTGGGCTACTGACCATGAATTTCAAGTGTGCCTCTCTATATAGTCTTCTAAGCTGGCTAAAGACAGGGATACTGGCATATGTGCCATCCATCTGCATTGTACCTTGCAGCTTGGCACCCCATGATCTTGATAACAACATGCCATACTTAGGAGGCACATCAGCCACCACAACATCCATAACCATGTACTTGGCTGGGATTTGAGTCAAACTCACACAAAGGTCTTTGATTAGGCCGAGGCATTTCACTCTGCTAGAGTCAAAAGAATATAAATCCTTGTAAGGTCTGGTTATTTCTAGCCCTAGCCTTTCCATTATCACCTTTGGCATAAGGTTGTGTGAGGCTCCAGAGTCATGCATAGAATTATGCAAGATTTTTTCATGGATATTAAGGCTGACATAGAATGGAGGTATTGTCCCTTCTTGAAATTTCCCTTCAATTTTAGGACCAAAAATGAGCTCTGGCTGGTCACCATTAAAATTGACTGTGTCATTATTATCCTCAATATTTAAAGCCTTCAAAATTTGGGCTCTATATACATGCTGGGAAGCTAACTCAGTCAAGGGAATAGAGATTTTGATCTTTGAAATTTCCTGCTCTAGGCTGAAAGGAATTTGACTTTTTGAAGAACTTGCCTCAGCCTTACTAGCTGCTAGATTATCAGCAACATCAGCTCGCTGATTTGTTCTATTTATGTTTGATAGAATGGTTTTAACAGGAGTACTAGCTGAAGTGTTAGTACTATTAAGGTCAACATTCTGTTTTTCACTTTTTTGAGTGCATTTCTCTCTACCATTATCAGAACTCACAGCTACTATTTTGTCCTTATGTTTGACAAATTTAGGTTTGGTTGCAGTGCTGTTTTGTGAAGATTTGTCAGAGGTTTTGGTGTTGAGAGTTTGTTGACTGGTTTTGCTTCTAAGGTCATATTCTCTTTGAGACTCTATGATGACATTTTCCATGTCTTGATAATAATTTTCATCATGATCTTGTTTGTCATCAAGAGGTGTATAAAGACCTTGTTTTCTATCATAATGGATTTCAAAGTCGTCATTATCTACTCCCAACATATTTATATCCTCGTCCTCTGCTTGCTCATCTATTGCTTCATCCTCACTCACATAGTTTTGATGAAAGGGAGGAGTGATCTGTTGATCATCTTCCCTCGGCCTGTTTGGAGGTTGGTTCCTTCTAAAATTCTGACTTTGGTTCTGGTTTCTGTTCTGAGGAGAAGTTTGGTTTTGACTGGCTTGTGTTCTCTCAAGGATGCTCATTTTCTTCATCATCTCCTCCATCATTCTCTCCATCTTTGAGTTGGAAGTGGAAGGTGTGTTTTCCTCTCTAAAAGACACTCTCCTTTCATTTTTCATTCTTGCTCTCTTCTCCATTAAGTTGACTTCCACAGCAAGAGAACCCTTTTGCATCTCTTCAAGAGTTGCAGGATCTCTCTCTCTCAGCTAATAGGCCATCTCAGGGTCAAACCCTTTTGGAAACTTGTTTAGTGCCAAGCCTTGTGGAGGCTTTAGTTCTAGAGGGAGTACATTATACATGCTATTAAATCTAGTACAATAAGCTTGTACACTTTCCCCAGTGTTTCTATGGAGGCTTTTGTAATAGAGAGGATTTGGAGAGGATTCTTCTTCACTTCCCATTTGTTTAAAAAAGTCTGATGGAAGGCTTGGAGATCATTTATACTATGGGGGGTTAAAGCTTTAAACCATTTTCTTACTTCTCCCCCTAAGCTCTGAGCAAATAATCTCATTTTTACAAAATCATCATCAATCTCATTTCTGTCAAAGTAATCATTCATCTTATCCACGTGTCGTGATGCAGTAGTAGCATTACTATCATCACATAATGGAATTTTGGACTGATAGTCCTGTGGAAGACTGACTAATGGTTCAGGAAGAACTAAGGGAGCATACCATGCAGCCATGATATGTGGTGGGGGTGGATTTACAAGGGGTGTATTAACAAAAGGGAAAGTGGGCTGAAGTAGAGTGGTTTGAACAGTGGGTGTAGGGTGAGCAGAAATGGATGGACCAGGAATAGATTGCTGAGCTGAACTTGGATGAGAGACACCTAAGTTGTGAAGGAAGTGTAAATCTGGTGGCGTTGTTTCTCTACTAGCAAGATGTTCACTTGTTTCTGGGGATGAAAATGAAGACTCAGAGTCTATCTGAATTATATCATCAAATGACCTAGTTCTGAATGGATTTACTAAGTCAGCTTGTGATTGTTGTAGGGCTGAAAGATTTTCAGGGACTGAATTAGCTCTCAAGGGTGATCTGGAAATAGTTGATAATTTAATCTTAGGAGACTTCCTAAGAATACTTTCTAGGTTATCAACTGTCTCAGGTGGATCAGGGTCAGGATAGGCTCTAGTGTGAATCTTTCTAGGAGCCACTATGCTGTGTTTTTCAGACCCAGATAAAAAAAAAAAAATTCAACCAGGTATGACAGTCTTTAAAAGGTTAACTAGTCTGTTTACACAAAATTTAACCCTATAATTCTCTAACTGAGTTTGAATGATACTATAATGATAAGAGTTCTTCCCAGTGGAGTCTTAAGGTCTGTTCAGGATCGTGGAGTCGCCAAGTGGAATTTTTTAGCTCTTTTAGAGGTAAAAGGTTTTATGGTCCACTACCATGTTTATTAAATACAAATCCGAGATATTTTTTGGGTTTTCTGAGTTATTTTTCAGTTGTGTGGTTTCTAAGAATATCCTAAATCTGTTTCACAACTTAGCTACGGTTATGAGACAAAGACAGTCTACTCTTATGGCAAAGTCAGCTGATCTTTCAAGGTTAGATAAAGACTTAGGAGAATCCTAGGGTTTGCCTAGTTTGTCACTGATTCAACACAAGTTTTACCATGATTACCATTACTTGGTAGTGCTTGGAAAGGCTGCTTTTACTCTCAAGTTTGTATGAAGCTTTAAGGGAACCTAAGGTGCAAATTCAACTGAGTTCCCTAGTGGAGTCGCCATTATGTTGGGGTTCCTATGTTTTGGCCAGATTGGCAAAACCAAAAGATAAGACAACATCAAACCACTTTGGGATTCAAGGATCTATCCCTCCTGAATCCAGAGAGGGATCTCTCTATGAACGGGTTCAAAAGATCTTATCTTTAATAGTTGAAATTGTGATATTAGGCTAGTTATGAAGAGCATAGGTTTTGTTTCTTTGTTTTTGGTTGGGAAAAGACATGATGAAGGTGAAAGATAGTTCAAAATAAAGGGTGAAGATGTCTGCAAGTGAAGGAATGATTCGGCTAACAGAAAAGGCAAAGACAGTTTTAACCCATTGGGCTATGGAGTCATAGGAGGATTTTAATTAGACAGCAAGGTTCAAGAAGGATCCATGGGGCAAGTTGCTTATGTCAAAGGATCTCTTAAAGTGATTTTATGGAATGAAATAGAGAGGAATTGTAGAACCAAACAAATGAAGAAACAATGAAATAGCCTAAGATCAAGTAAGTGCTTTCAAACTATCTTTCTTCGACATGTACTTAAGGGAAAACATAAAAGTATTCTGAGATCAGGGAAGTGCTTTTAAACTAGCCTACATTGAAGTAATTTCAGTCAGAAAACATTTAAAAAAAAAATTGGAATAGCTTAAGATCAGGTGAGTGCTTTCAAACTACCCTGATTTCAGCATATTCAATAAGAAAACCACAGATAACAGTCACAAAGAGCGATTTAGATCAGGCAAGTTCTTTTGAACTGACCTACTTTAATACACTCTTCAAGGAAAACACAGAAAATACTCGTTTTAAAGAGAAATCTAGATCAGGCAAGTACTTTTAAACCAACCTGCATTAATATACTCTTCAAAGAGAACATTCGAATGAAGAAAACATAGAAAAATAAAGCTCTCAGTGAGAGTAAGGTATTTTTGAGAGTAAATCCTAGCTCTATGTTTGCTGCTCTTTATCAGAGAAAGTGGATAGAGTGAAATCATTAAACAAAATAACAATTGACGGTGAGGAATACATCACCATTGACATAAATCAGGATCCCATAAATCAGCAGCTTGTATTGATGTTCAAACCAGTTACAATCAGCAAGCCCGGTGGGTCTCTACAACTTCAAACTTCTCATATCAGCTTATGTATCTTTAAGTTGCAAACAGGGCATCAGTAGCTTCAGAATAATTATTACATACATTCAGATGTTCAGAGACCAACATTTTCTCACCTTCTACAGAAGTATTTATAGAAGAATGAGGAGGTGGGATTTGCTGAAAAGATCTCCTAGGTCAATTAATACAGATTGATGATTTCTCGGCCTTTGAGAGCCTCGATGAAGAACTTCACAGGTGTTTATCTGCATTAATTGATTTACACTTAGGATTAAGCTCGGTGGGAGCTTTTGTTGACTTTTTGAGGCTCTGTGTCATGTTGAAGTAACTCTGTTTCCTGCTTCCCAAGGCCTAATGATCAAAAGATTCACTTCTGGGTTGTTCTTAATCTTTAAAATAGTTTTGCCGACAAATTAGAGATAAGATCTTTGGTTTGTATTAATTGTTCAGCCGTCCTCGGGTAAACACCTCTTGTTTCAGATAACGACTAAGCCTTCTATGATTATTGTAAGGCTGCAGGTGCCTTTAGGAGCTGGAGAGGGTTCAATTAGCCTCTACTTCAAACAGTGGAGGCTTTCTCGAAACGACATATGTCTTCGTTTCTTCCCAAAACACTTTTAAGTTACTTGAGATCTGTGTTTTAGGTCTGATCAAGCTTATCTTGTGTCTTCCGGTCTTTATAATTCTTTTATCCATGGATTTAGGCTTTGATTTGCTGAATACGTGCCTTAATCCTTCAAATTGTGCTGGGAAATCTTCAAACACTGATACTCTTTGTTTCTTCAATATATTGTTGTGTCTTGTTGATGTGCAGGCCGTGCGGGGCTCATATGGCATCAATGCTTCATGAAACAATGATGAAACGTCGAATCTGAACCTTGCGAATGGTCTCCATTGATGAATCAATGGCACGAGAAATGTCTTTCCCGGCCTTTGGCCTTTCTTTTGATACTATGGAAAACCATCAATCCCTGCAAAATACACAAAATATTAAGAAATCCTGCGTTGTTGGGTTCACTGCTTCAGAGGTGTGGGATGAGAGAAAAGTCGTTGGATGGCATCATCCAACGGTGGAGATTAGTTGAGAGGAGGTTTAAAGGATCGAAAAGAAGAATTGAACAGAACCGTTGATAGTGTGATGATCGACGGTGGAGATCGGTTTTGAAAACCCTTTGGTGAAAGGTGGAGGGCGATGGTATGAAGCAACATTAGATCCGGGCCATCCGATCTGGACACGTGGATGGTCCAGATTCAATTGGAGGATCGCAATCGATGGGAGGAAAATAAGGGTGCGATGAAAATCTCCGATGCGATTGCGCGATCGGGAGGGCCAATGTGATTGAGCGATAACCGTTGATCTGAGGATCAGATCAACGACGGGGAGTGAATCAGAGGGATGGGCGATCGGGGGGACAAACAAATGTATGTGATTGAAACATTGCGACGCGATTGAAACTTTGCGATGCAATTGATCGCGGGCCGTTTGATCGGCCTTAGATCAACGGTCAATATCATTTCAGCTTTGCACCAGCGGAAACCCTTATACTTTATGAAAAACCCACAAATTTTAATAAAAACCAAGGCTTTAGTGGATCGGGGCGGAATATATATATATATATATATAAAGTGGCTGGCGCCTGATTGCAGGGCCGCTAGATTTATGGAATACAATGGGCCTGGAGCTTTATATAACAAGGGCCAATCGCAATTGGAGCTTCGGGCCCTGTCTTTCAATCAACCCATTCGAAAATTGCGATGCGATTAAGCGTTTTGGGACTTCAACACTTGGTCCCGGGGTGTAGGTTTCATGGGATGAAAGCAAAGGGGCGGGGTTTATACAACAAGGGCCTTAATCGCATCGGAAGTTTGATGCGGTCTTTCAATCAACCCATTTGGATTTTCTCCAATGCGATTGCGCATCGGGTCTTTTTGATCTAACCATTTTTTATATATAAAAAACACATTACGGGCGCGATTAGACCAAAACTTTGGAAAAAGGGGTTTTTTTTATTTATAAAGGAAATAACGAATCGGAGAGGGCTTTTTCCAATGGTTTATCACCTGATTGCGGGCCCACGAGTTACATGGAATAACAATATAATCGAGGGCTGTAAAACAGGGGCTAATCGCATCGAAGTTTTTTTTATAATGGCATAGGACTTGTGTGCTTTGGATTTTTGCGATGCGATTAGCGCCGAAAGGTTTTAGCGCTTGGTCTTTGCACCATGGGCATACGGTGGGGAAGTGGTTGAGACTTGGCCCAAAGGGGCTTAAACCGTTAATAAAAGATGACTGTTTTCATAGATTTTCAATGGTTTTCAAAGGGTTTTGGGGTTTTCGCTATAATTTAAAAAGGAGTTTTAAACTATGCAAAAATGAGTTTCATGGATGGAAGAAGTGGAAAACATAAAAAGAGGAATTTTACGGAGGAAAAGGGAAACAATTGAAGGTTAGTTTCTGCATGGAGGAAAGGGAGGAAGGGGATTTTTGTAGCAGTCTTTCTCATATAATTTTCAGCAGAATTTCTGAGTTCTGAAGGGAAACAGCAGTGAAGATTTTTAGACACGGACATGAGATCTTGTAGAGGCTTCAAGAGATAACATTCTAGTCATGAAATTGTCTCTTGAAGACTGAACAATATTTTGGCCACCTTTTGATAGAACAAATTTTATAGGTGGCCAACACCCTTCACAGTGTAAAAAATACACTGGCACAACACATATAGAAGGCGCGGCGCATAGAGCTGCAAGCCCGATTTCACCATAAAATCCCTCAAATTTCCAAATTTTCTCAATCCCATGGTGTGCAAGTAAGTCAAGATTCCTTCCATTGCTAGTGAAAAAGTTTTTCTTAAAATTTATGGTGGTTTAGTGTGATAAAATTCAAACCCTACCTCTTTGCAATTTTGGCTCAAAAAAAATTGCCTAGGGTTTTCATTTTTGTTTTTGCTACCAAGTCCAATCCATCACTCCCTTACTCTTTCACTCCTCCATTCATTTTTCACTTTCATCCACTCATTCCCTAATTCCCATATTCCAAAAATTCCCTAAACCCCTTATTCCCAAAAAACTTGTCCATATCATTCCCAAAACCCCTCATACCCTTTCCCTCCACAACTCCTCATACATTCTCATCCTTGGTAGCAGAAAACTAAAAACACCATAAATCTCTTCATACTCATCAAGAAAACTCACACATTAGCAAACATGGAGTCCGATCCCTCCTATGACTGAGATGAGGAGACACACAGTGATTCTCCTACATAAATGCATGCACCAAGGAGACCTCACAAGGGTGGTAAACATAAACGAGAGGAGCCTACTTCACTTGCCGAGATGCAGGCCTACCCTCTTGCTGTCACATTATTTCAACACCAATCCTATTATTAGTTCTGTGATATGGTAGAGAGATTTCAATACCATCATGAGTTGGCCAGGTTGTTTGTGCTCCATCTTCAAAATGGCCAAGTCACTCTAGCAGGTGTGACATTTACCTTGACACCGGAGACAATTTCTCTAGCAACTGGCATTCCAAGTGTCGGTGAGCAGTGGAATAAAAGGCAACAGATTGACAGAGAACAATATGAGCCTTACATCAAGGCTGGTTATCAGAGACATATCAGCAGATTTTTTCCTTTCCGGTATCTGAAAGACTCATATGCTCCCTTGATGAAACTCATAATTAAGTATTTCAGCTGTGAGGGCCGGTTTTCTTGCCTCTATGCTTATCACATCATATTGTTGTTGCACTTTACTAGGGTGAGAATGATGAATCTCCCCTACTTTATTTGCTGGAACATTGAGAAGATTACCACCTTAGTGCACAAGAAGACTCCCCAGCAGCAGTATAACAACATATATCATTTTTCACTAATCAAGATTGTGGTCATGCATCAGCTTGGTTTACAGAACATCTCATGGGATTATTTCATTTCACATGAGGTCTTCACCGCTCCTCAAGTACCTCCAGCAGCTTTTCATGAGACAGGTGGGCCTTCACATCAGCAGGAGCTTCATGAGACACAAATTGCTAGTGTGCTAGTATTTGTCACCTACCAAAAGGGCGCTAGAAGGTTGTTTGCAGCAGCAAAGCGAGTATTATCTCCACCCGGGGTGGAAGGGGTCTCGCTTCCTCCATCAGCAGAGCAGGTACAGGACAAGGGCAAGTGGCCATTACATGATGAGGGGCCTTCAGGAGGGTAGGAGACAGATTTCATTCTTATTCAGGATGATGACACCGATTTGAGCTCACAAAGCTCAAAGCTTAAAGAGATCATTCAGGAGTAGCAAGAGGACATCCATGGTTTGTCTCTCAACCTAGAAAGATCCAAATGGATAATTAACTATCTGGAGCAAAGAAACAAGCAGCTAGAGGATCATAAAACCATTATGGAGCTTCAAAACATACGAGAAAACCAGCAAGCTGCCAAGAGGAGGAAAACCAAGTTGACACCACTTGAACAAGAAATTGAAGTTGATCGTGAATCTTGGCTCGATAGGATAAAATTAAATTTGGAAAAGATGTTGGAGAAGGCAAACAAAGAGAAAAACATGTTGAGGCACATGGCCTACCACTACTTGGCGAGAAACCAGGTGTGCAAAGCAAGAATCAAGATCTTGAAGGCCAAGTTGAAGAAGGCATCAAAGAGGCGAAAAGAGCATGATAGACTTCAGATTTTGTATAAGGCTTACTTGGCCCAACACAGCTCTTAAGGGAGGACACTCAGCCCAAATTTCAAAAATTTTGGGACACTTCTTGTAATTTTTGAATTTTTGGCTCAAAAAACAGACTTTTCTGCCCAATACGTCGTGCCACCTGGCGCTCACTTTTGATGGAGACATCCTTTTGAGGAAAAATCAACATATTTGGATTTTTCATGGAAAAATACGCATTTTCACAAATGTCCAAGAAATTTTGACAGGTTTTGGGCTTCCAAAAAAGGTCAAAAACACCCCAAAAATGACCTTTCTGCCCCTTTTTTGACACACAGGAAGCAGTCTTGGGAGAACTCAATTTTGGAGGGGCAAATGGAGGCCAAATTCAAAAATTCCACTTGTTCTAGAAAGTAGATAGGTAGACCTTTCCAACAAGCCCACTTGGATCAAATTTGGACACCAGGAAGGCCTCCAAAAGAAACTGAAAAAAGGCACTACGCATAGGGAAATCAGCGCGGCGCATTGGAGGAAATTTGCTCAGTTCGACCAAAAATACTCTGTTTTTTGCCTAGTTTCTTGACAGATTGACTTTTCTCCTTCTAATTGTCAAAATTATGATGTAATTTAATGTGAATTGATGGATTTTGATGTAATTATGCTGAATTTTCACTCATAGAGGTAGATTCATCCATGAAAAGTTAGTTTACAATTGAATGAATCAGTTCCCTAGTTTTTAGAGGCAAGTTGTTCCACTGCCTACTTTTTAGTTTTCAGTTTATAATTTGTTGGAACAGCTCCTAAACTCATGAGCTCAACCCCTAGAGGCTAGGATGAGTTGTTGTTTGCCTATATCTTATGTTTTTTCAGTCATTAGCATGGTTGGACTTTTGGGAAAGTTTGGAGCTTATTGTATACTCATTTCAGCAGTTTGGCTAAGGAATAGACCACTGGTTTGCAGCACTTTATGGGATTCATGTGGCATCTTTCTTTGGTATTGTGTTTTCTTCTATAATTGTAAGTCTACATGTGTTTTATGTATGCCATATCTCTCTTTATTTCATCTTAACTAAACCAAACAAAGATAAAGGTAGAATACATTGAAAGTGCAGTGCTCTACCTAGGGTTTGCTTAGTTATCTATGTTTTCAGCTGATTGAAAAGGATCCCTGAGTTCTTCATGCCCTTTTCAACTCCTCATCTGTCTAAAACCTCTCCATCTCACTTAATTTGAAGTACCAAATCACTTGCCTACCTTGCCCCATAGAGATCTCTGCAAAACTGAGCCTCATTCCCCAGATCCAAATCTGCCTTTCACATTTGAGCCAAAAAAACATCATCAAATTCAATCAAACACCTCTGTACACATACCTAGCCTAAAATAAGTCATCACATCAATCATCTCAAGCTTTCATTGGCCATATTTTCTGAGATTGACAAGGAGAGAGCCCTCTCCCGACCTGGTAGGGCTAGCTACCAGGTTAAGCGTGGTATGATGTTATCCTAGATCCTACCTTTCTTAGCCTGAGGTAGATTTAGGCCCTAACATATATAACAATATAAGCAGAATGGTACCAGCAGAGCAGTACAGTAAGCGATGTAAACAGATCGGTGCAAGCGTGCACCTTAACAGAAACAGCATACAATTTTTTTTTTGAGCATATGTCATAAGAAGTGGTCATCATAGAAGTTTACAAGAAGCCCTTTTCACTTATTTGATAATGTACTTATACTATCATATTAACTAGGAGAAAATTATTTAAAAGTACAAAGTGTTTTTTAGTTAAGAATCATGATCATTTTTAATAAATGCTAAAGTTTTTTGAATTATAAAGGAATGCGGAAATGTTTAATCCATTTCTTGGATATGATTACTCTTTTCACCATGATCCTAAACATCCTTCACTTATGGTGATTACCTCACTTAGCCGTTAAACATGCCGCCGCAAGTACCAATCCCACACGATTCTAAACATGTCACGCATCTACGGCTATTTTGGTGGGATGGATTAGTGATAAGACAGAAGGGATGGTGGATGGTTGATCCCTATCTATAAAGAGTTAAGTTTTTTGGTATTGCATGCAATTTTTTTTACTGTTCATAACTATAAAACAAAGATGCCGCCTGTTAGATGTGAACCGTCATCCCTCAGTGAGATAGATCAGACTGCCGAGTTCCACAATAGTCTTGCACTATTGCGAGACTCAGGCTTTCTTCTATTTTTGCGGAAATTTGATGGGCACAATAGTGAAGTGGCCCTACATTTCGCACAAAGTTTTAAAAAATGGTCGTGTAAAGATTGGGCCCCTGAGATTTAAAGTCACGAAAAAATCGATAGCAGCAGCAACGGGCTTACAGAACACTGGTGTACAGTACTTTAAAAATAAAAAGCTCGAGAGGAAACGCTGGCAGCGTTTCGTTGTTGATAAAGACATGAACGTAAACTGGAAGAAAGGAGTTCTGCATAGTGCCCTGCTGGGACAATGGCGGGACCTCCTTTTTATTCTCTAGAATTTCGTGACTTGTGAGGGGAGGTACTTCCTCACCTTCGTGTATCATTTCAGGATGTTGCAACACTTTGAACCCAGCCGGCACGTTCGGTGGAGGATGGATTTCACTTACTTTTTGCTTAAGAGTTTAGAAAATATGGCCAAGGGCATGCAGGGAGCACGGGCGGACCAGGCCGATAATAAATTGTATCATCACAGCCTAATCAAAATCCTGGTCCAGAAACAATTGGAAATTAAGGGTATGACCTGGAAGGAGTTGTTGAAGCAGCTAGACAAAAAGCCCTCTGCAAGAAAGAAAACAATTGTTGAGAATAAAACAGAGACCCCCGCTAACACGAACAAGGGTCCAAGTGTAAAGAGAAGTCCTTCTTGCACCACTACAAGAAGGAAACGAATCGGGAAATCAGCAGAAGAAAAGGGCCCATCTCCAAAGAAACAGAAGACAATGGGTGCACCTATCGAAGAAACTCCTCCGACACCCTCAGTACATGAACAGACCCTTGAAGAAGACGATTTGTTGTCAGTCCTTGCGGACGCAACAGAATCTGTGGAAATTGAAGATGACACCCTGTTGGCCAACTTTATTAGGGGCCGGAAAAAGATTGAAGAACCTGGTGCAGAACCGTAGTCCCCACAGAATGTTGAATCCCCACCTGCACCAGTGCAAGACGAACCAGAACCAGAAGAACCGACACAGAAGAAAAAGAACCGGCACGGGAAGAAGAAGAACCGGAAGAGTTAGAAGAGGAGGAAGAACCAAAGGAGTTAGAAGACAAAGAAGAGCCAAAAGAAGTAGAAGGAGAAGAAGAAGAACCGCAAGAGCAAGAAGACGAAGAAGAGCTAGAAGAAGTGGAAGTAGAAGAAGAAGAACTGGAAGAGCAAGAAGAAGAAGAAGAACCGAAAGAGTTAGAAGAAGAAAAAGAACCGAAAGAGGAAGAAGTGTTTACTGTAACTCCAAGGGATACTGAGGTCCCTGAAGAAAATATAGCCCCTGTTGAGATAGAAAAGGAAGAAGATTCGGTAGCTTCTACTACTCAGATACTTGAGCTCAAGCTTCAAGTACAGAATTTAGAGCAACTCGTAGCCAAAACACAGGAGGAAAAAGAACAGAATAAGGAAGAGTTCACGGCGGAGATCCAAAAGAAGAAAGGAGAAGTCAGGGTATGGAAGTACCATGCTTCACAATGTTTCAAACGGCATAAAAAGGTGACGAAGAAATTGAAGAACAACAAAGAGAATTAGGGGAATTTTGAGCTCTAAAATGGGCCTCCTAAGGAAAATGTACAATCAAAACTCACTTTATGAGAACCAATCACATTTTAGGGGATGAAATCATCCCTAATGGTTGAGGTGGCACTGTTTGAGTTAAAGGTACTTACTTGTCACATTTTCAATGGTGGATAAAAACTCATGGTTAACCATGGTAGTGCTCTAAGTACTTTTAAAGTCAAAGTAAGCACTCATAATAAATGTCATTTTACACTTTTTGAATAAAAATATATTATTTTCATTTCATATTTCTTAAGATAAACAATGCATATCCATATACATTTATTATATTATATTATATTATATTATTTTTATATATTATATTGATTACATGTTATTATACAATTTAAATAATATACATTTTAATTAATAGCATATAATATAATTAAGAATTTATAAATTTATATTTATATTTTATTTTAAGTTATTTAAGTACAAAGGACAAATGCATTAGTTGTTCAATGATAATGACTTTTTCTTGAAAAGCTCATTCTCATTTATAGTCACATCAATACAATTTTTTTATTAATTTTATTTTGGTATAACTTTTGAATTGAATTTAACTATGGTCACATGGATGTTGGTGTAAAAAGTGAATTGCAAATTCATAAATATTATTTTATTGGTTTAGCTATTATTTTATTATTTCCTTATGAGGCCCATTTTAGACCTTAAAATTCCCCTAATGATGAAGTCTAACACACTGTAGACTGATGATAGTATGCTGGAGCAGGAGTGAGCTGGAACGCTCAAAATTTTGAAGTTTTTTGCAGAGGTAAAGAGTTGTGTGAGGACACAAAACAGCTTAGGGATGGGAGGATGTTAGCCCCCTAATTTTCTCTCTTTTTACTACTTTTCCCTTCCTAAATTATAACCATTTACCCCTGTTTCACCTCCTTTATGCACCCTCATCCTGCACCAGTCCAAGCATGGTGACACATTTAGTATAAACCTTTATTTTTAATGTTTTAATTCAATTTAGCATTAATTAAATATCTGTCACATGATTTCTTATTTCTAAATCACTTTCGTAACTAATCGATATCTCCAAAGGTTATGTGATGGTTAAAGTGCTTATCATGATCGCTAATCTTAGTGCAGGATCGGATCTGCACTATTGCCAGCACAACATATCTTCGCGGCAGATCCAAACTTCCTCAATCACTGCCCCGTCTTAAGCCATTTCAGCCACGACAGCGAATGATTCAAGGGCAGCTGAGACTAATCCGTGAAGGGAGAAAGCTGGTTAGCTACGACCAGTTTTGTAAAATCGTCTTATCTTGAAGGCCGAGACTAAATTCTGCATTTTGTTATGAATTAGTTGAACGATCTATTTTGGCCTTTGGCCAACAGATATATATATATTGTAAAATGTAAATAGGACCGAGAGGAGAATTTTGGGAGCAGATTTTAGATTGAAGTTGATAGGCGGTAACCAGTCTTCTATTATCGCCTGAATCTGGGTTGGACATTGTATCAATGTATGTATTCACCTCAATAAATTAATAAAAGGTTTTCTTCCGCCTCATGTTTCAGAAATTATGTTTCTGTTCTTTTAAGCTGATGAATTAACTGGTTTGCTGAGCAGCGTTTAATTTCAAAACGAAAACGCGTTGGTTGGCTAGGGCCCAGCCAACCCAGCACGTTTACCCTATTTTCTGTTTCCTGTAATATGTGTTTAAATTATTAAAGTGTGATTCAATTTCCAGCACATGCATTCCTGTCTTATTGAAAACAGATCCTTCGTGTGAAGTAGTTACATTTTATTTCCCTGCAAATTACTTTCCTACATTTAATTTCAGATTGGATTTCCCATCTGGTACGAACAGGAGAAGCAAACCTGCACCAGGCATGTTGGTGTGACATTTCTCTTTTCTTGCAGTTCTGTTATTTGGTTTTCCACCACCTGGTACAGGTAGGAGAAGCGAACCTGCACCAGTGCAAGTTGGTGTGACATTTTGTTTTCCTGCAGTTCTGTTTATTTGGTTTTCCACTACCTGGTACAAGCAGGAGAAGAAAACTTGCACCAGTGCACGTTGGTGTGATGCAACAAGTTTTCTTAATCTACTTTCCGTGATTTTATTTCTTTCCTTAAACACTTATGACAGGATAAATGATTGTTTCTTTACTTCTTCATTTTATTAAACTCATAAACATTCACTTTTATGTGTGCTATTTAATTTAATATAAAACTAGCACTTGCAATAATTGAACACTTGTTTGAAGAATTAAAAGCTAACTGCAGGATGCTCTGATCAGGTGTAGGAAATAGTTTCTTGCCACAGGATCCGAGTGCTTTGAACCTTGAAAAGTTAGAGCCCTTGCATGAATTAAAAATCCTTCAATAAAGACACAATTTATACCTTCTACATAACTCTTTGATCCTTCACTAATGTAGGACAGATTAATACAAGAAGGAAATCTCTAAGGAAGCAGGTTTAAGAGCCCATCTAACGAGACTGCTAAAGTGTCTCTGCTAATGGAAAATACACACTCAGTAGATTAAACAACCATTAGCTGAAGTGATTGCCTTTTATTTTTAATTCTCTCTTGCTAATGCATGCTTTCTCATTCCAGCCTTAGATTATTCTTAATGATTCAAGTTGTATTTTTCTCTTTTGATTTGATTCTGCAATCTTTCCTTTAAGAAAGTAGGGATTTACATTAGAAATATTCATACCATCTGTTAGTATGAATTCTTTGTCGAAGCGTACGAAAAATAACCACTTTAGCTACGCATAACTAATAGCCCTAACAACAATAATGGCTGCAAAACATCTTCAGATCTGCAATTAGTAGTTAAAGTGCTGCAACAAACAGATCTATAAATGGAAAGACATTAAGCAGTAAAGTAAAGAGTTTGCTCCATGCATCCAACAGACAAGACAAGAACACGATTTTTGAATGAATTTTTATATTACAGGGCACCCGGGAGGAAACAAGAAGGTGTATCCAGATCTCCTCAATGGGATGGGTTCTTTGTAGTCCTCAGCACTTCAGATCTAAGCTTTCTCTCTCTTGTAGATGTAGAAAACCCAATGTAGAAGGTAGAGCTTAATGGGAGCAACAATGGCAGAAAATGAGACCGAGTGTATAGATCCAGAGTGATCTAGTATGCAACAAAAGGTGAAGAATGATGGGGAAAACCCTCCTATTTATAACAAAATATTGGGTCCTTCTAGATCTTGGTGCATGATTAAAATAATGTTAATCACATCTAGATCCACCTCTATGGAATATTTTATTATTATTTGTTGGAGGGAAAGGGTGTTTGACTTGGGTCAAATCCCGTGATTAGTGAAAAATAAATAAATAAATGATTTATTTATCTTTTTAAGGAAGTGGTTGGGATATAATCAAGTAAATAATGATTTATTTGATTAATGGTGGGTTGATTTGGTCATATTTAACAAGGAATATTATTTAAATAATTATTCCTAGAAAATAATAAGATAACTATGGGTTTATCTCATTAATTTCTTTGTTTTTGGGTTAAACATGACTGGGAATAATAATTAAAGTATGGTTTAATTAATTATTCCTTTTGGGGTTTCCTAATTAACATAGTGAAAGCAGTTTTACTTGGGGTAAAAGTGGTCTTACGTGGTGTACTTGGGTCCATCTAATGGTGAAAGGTTAGATGACCAAAAAATGGTGTAACAGATTGCCCCCCAGCGTGCGAGTGTCAGGAGCAAATCGTATGACCGAAGTACGTTGTAAGAAGACAATCACTAGACAACAAAAGGGTATGTCGGAGAGAGAAATATGAGGTAGATAGTGTGCTGAAGGACTAGACCCTGAGGAGACGAGACTCGCAGGTGCAACAAGTCTCTGTTATGAGAGGGTACCTGTGCTGAAGGCGGCGGGGGAGGCATACCTATGCCCGCAGTGACAAAGTACAAAAGAATAGTGTGTCCAGTGAACAAGGGACCGAACCATAGAATACAGCTGGCATAATCAAGAGCCAGATAAAAATACAATGAATAGTCTCACATACATGCTGTGCCTGGGATAACAGCCAGGACTAGTAAAATATCATCTGAGTACATGAGATAAATACAACCCCAAATGCCCCCTGTAAATGGGGAAGGGCTCACAAAATCTGACTGGTACATGCAAATCATAGAGGTGTTGCAAGTGGCTAAGGCCAACATCATCAAAATCTGGAGCGGCATCAAAGGCTGCAATGAAGAGGTCATCCGGGCATGTGGGGGGCTACCTGCAGGGCCACCCCCTCATGAGGGCTGAGACATCTCACACACGCCCGGGAATCATCAAGAGCTGCTGCTGGGTCACTGGACTGTCCAGTATACGAATCTCGATCATGCTGAAAGGAGCTGGAGAAGCAATCAAGTCAAAGGGAGGTGAGAAATCCCCCTGCCTGATCCGAGGCCCCGAACAAAAGTGGAAGCTGGAACCAAGGTACACCGCCCTCTAGACCTTGCTTCTGGAATAAATGTGCTGAGGTCGACAGAAGGAGGTCCGCCGTAGGTGAGGCAATGAGAGATCCTCAACTAAGGCACGAGAGAAGAGCAAGAGAGCGACGGACAGACTGACACTAATGATGATGGTGGAAATGGGGAGGATGGAGTGGCGAATGGACAACTTCCCTTGTTAGAGCATAAAGGGCATGAATGACATGGCAGCGACTGACACAATATCGAAAGGGACAGGGGACAGTGGGGCTGAAGGTCATGAGATGCGACACAAGAGAGGGACCAAGCAATGAAGGATGGAGGGCTATAGTGGGGTGTAAAAGGACGCAGGATAGACTCCATGAATGCAATGATGACTCGACTTGGATGCTCTAAACAAGGGCGACTTTTATAGTGCTGCCACACAGTAAAGGCCCCAATGGGGGGTCATGGAAGCATGAGTACAAGGTGGGCACTCATGACGAAAATCGACACGAACATGGACAAGTAAGGGAGTGATATGGTGCCCCAAGTACGAGTGGCGTAAGTGAGGAAATTCGATTTTAAGGAGCGGTGAAGTGACCCTTCGTGGAAAAAATGTGTCCGGGTGAAGTATCAAATCACCAAAAACTAACTAAAACCCATTTGAGAGCTCAGTGAGATCTGTCCAGCGGTGCTGACGGTTCGTCGAACGGGGCTACGGTGTGGTCGCAGCAGTCGAAAGGAGAAACATGGGTTCTCTTTAATGAGGCAGTTTTCCCTCCAAAATCATTCATTTGCTATTGTTGTTGTGGTGAATGTGGAGAGAAGGCCCTAAATCTTGTGGCGAACGTAGCGGACAAACCGACCGTTGGAAGCGAGATCTGTCAGTTGGAGGTACGAGGCCTAACCTTGCTCTTGCATGTTGTTGGATGATATTTGCAGTTTAAGGCCCAAAACCTCCAGAAACAGCCCCTCCTTCATCTCTATGGTCGGGTCGCACTTTTTGGGGCAAAAAGTACGACCCAGGACGCAGGTTTGGGGGCAAAAAGTGCGACCTGGTCCAGAAAATGGCAGAAAACTGCGACCTGGGAGACGAGGAGGGCTTGGTGCTGTTTGATGGTTGGGAGTTGGGTTGTGGTGTGTGGTTATGGTTTTCCCGATCTGTACCCTGACAAAAAGAATGTGGTTGTGCAGGTATGGCAGAGTTGCGGGTCAACTGGAGAGAGAGGGATCTGGGAACACTTCGGACAGAGATCCAGGCGGATCAGGGCGTTCGTCGGGTATTGGCCAGATATAGGGGCATATGGTGCCCTCTCGGATGTGTGTAGGGGCAAGTGGTGCCCCCTAGAATGTATGGGGGGGCATATGGTGCCCCCAGTTTTTGGATTTTGTTTGTAACATGCTATGGGCGTGTCGGATGTATATGTATGGGGGGGCGTTTGGTGCCCCTAGTGATGTATGTAGGGGCAGGTGGTGCCCCCATTTTTTGAGTTTGTGTGACATGCTGTGGGCATGCCAAAATGTATTTATAAAAAAGGGAATCTAACCACATTTTAATGATGTGGTGTGCCATTTGTTCTGGTTATGGTTATGCAGTTTGAGAAAGGAAATGGAGTGTTACCAATCTCTTTTGGTACTGCATATAGGGATCAAATGGACTTTAAGTTTCCGAATTGGCATACCTGGTGTCACTATCCCAAAAGGAGGATTTGGAGATAATGAACTGATGCTCTCGTATAAAAGCTATAGGTTGGTCAATAATAATGTCTAAGAGACTGGGTTGCTGATGTAAGATGAGGGAACAATAAGAGGTATCGTCCCGAGAGTGATCTGAAGTGATATGGGACTCTAGAGGTTCTTCTAAATGTGGAAGAATACGGGGTCTAGAGTCAACACGACCAGATACACTAGGAGAGTGGTGGAGAAGGGCTTCTCTTGGTCTCTCAAATGTGGGTGCCCCCTTACCCAAACATTGGGTTTCGATGTAATGACCACAAGGTGGAGGTGGTGTGAACGCATGGGTTCGATGTAAGGGGGAATAGATGAAGTCAGGGGTGGGAATGTCTTCCATAATGTCGTCATCGTGATAGAAGATGGGGTGACTGGTGGAAGAAGAACTACCTGACGTGGTGAAGTGGCCTGAATCATCATCATGAGAAGAGAGGTTCACATGCGCATCGTCACAATGGGTGGCCGAAGAGTAAGTAGATAACGGATCTACCGATGTTGAGCCCAAGATGACCGCTGAAGGAAGGTCAAGCGAAACAACAGGGGAGGATTCAGATGGAACGTTCCCCAATGGTCTCATGGATGATGACAGGTACAAAATGGTGACTGAGGGCTCCGTTGGCTTAAAAGCGGGAGGCGGAATGTGAATGTCCTCTGGTCCGATTGAAGCGGCCTTGAATTGGCGGTACATGTCCAAGGAGGAACGGTACTCGTCAAGGCGGGGACAGAGGTGGGTGTAATGGCCGTGAAAATCGCACAAGGCACAAGGGTGGTTTGTGCGCAAGTGTTTGAGTTTTGGGAGGGAATCGGGGATAGTGACATGTACTTCTGGGAGATCAGAGTCGGGGAATGTCTCGTTGACCAGAAGCTTGAGGTGGGGCAATTCAGGACACATGTGAGTGGCATGACCGACGACATCAAACAAAGCGCATCGAATGGCGGGCTTTGGTGGTCGTGGGGGGGTAACGGATGTTGGGGGGGCCGGATCGTGATGGGTTGCCCCCCTTCGGGCTTTGCCTGTCTTTCCGGGAGCCGTCACAACAGGAGAAGGGTCCTGTGGAGGTGCTGGGGGCACAGTGGCTATGGAGGAAGCGAGGGGGACCGGTTGAACCGGTGTCAAAGCCATGTAAGGTTTGGGGTGACCGGGGGGGGTGGCGGCTGGGGGGTCAAGGTACCAAACCGGAATACCCAAGGTCAAGTTAGGGAGAGAGAGGGTGGCCATGACGGGGACAGAATATACTCCGGGAGGGGGAGCCAAGAAGGGGATCTGTCCAGCAGG
This sequence comes from Pinus albicaulis, assembly GCA_034641835.2. Taxonomy (NCBI): domain Eukaryota; kingdom Viridiplantae; phylum Streptophyta; class Pinopsida; order Pinales; family Pinaceae; genus Pinus; species Pinus albicaulis. The sequence goes on from CM076570.1 coordinate 1,626,971,735, forward strand.
GTAGTGACCAGGAGGTACGGCTCCAAGATGGTTAAGGCCGGGCGGGACCGAGCCTGGAGGATAAAGAGGTTCGAGGATACCAGCTGTAGGGGGAGGGCCGGAAGGAGGAGGTCCGGCTGGCGGAGATGAATGGCTAGGAGCGGGTTGCGGAGGGCGGGGGGGAGGGTGCGGACTAGCCGAGGCAGGCCGTTTATGGGCAGCCTGAGACGATTGCATCATGCAAATATTCGACAAGCTGGGATCCGTAATAGGAGGGGGGGGAAGGTGAGGAAAAGTACCAAGCAGGGTGGAATCTTTATAAACGCCGGGGGAGACACTGGTTAAGGAATCGACGGTTTGCTTGTTGGCTACAGAAGAGATGGTCGTCTCGGAGGCGGATGGAGACGGCGGCTCATGATACGATAGCTGGTCAATGGTGACTATCTTTCCATTATGGGGAAAAGACATCTTGCGGAAGACCGCGGATGGGACAGCAGACATGGCATAGGTGTAGCTTCGCCCCAATAGAATGTTGTAGTCTAGAGGGGCGTCAATGACTTCGACATCAACGCAAGCAGTCTTACCGGCGAGGGTGATGGGACAGTTACGAAACAGGCCAATAGGCTGGGAGGCATGACCATCCCACGCTCGAAGGGTGATCGTGGAAGGGGCCAACTCAGGGGATCCGAGTTGCTTCCAAACCGACGCGGACATCACACAGGTGGATGCCCCCTCATCAATTATACACCGGGATACAGTGGCGTTCCGGATTTTGACTGGGATTTGGAAAGCAACGGAAGGAGGAAGAGGAGGGTGGTCCGATTGAGTGGCGTCGAAAGCAATCATTTGGTCATCAGCAGGATCAACAGCGCCCACGGCAGATAGTAGAGCCTTCTTTTGAGAAGGGCACGACTGGAGGAGTTCCAGTGTGGAAATGGCAGCAGGGGATTGTGCCAAATCATCTACTATACTGTACGATTGAGCGGCTCGACCGGAAGCGGCATTTCGGCGTAATGGTCCCTTTGGAATCTTTGGATGAACCTCAACTTTGGGTTGAGGGATGTGTAAGGGGCCACTGGATGTCGAAAGAGGCTCTGTAGAACGTGAAGATGGAGGCTCGGGAGCAGACTGAGCAGGGGGCTTGGGGTACTGGCGAGACCGAGTTTGAAGGTGAAGGTCGACGGAAGGGGACGGATCGGAGTGCATCATGAGGATCTGGTAGTCAGAGGAACCAGAAATGGACGAGGGTGTGGCTGCATGGCTGTCAGGGGGTTGGGTAGCCACGAATCCCTGTTGAGGGAAAGGATCAGTGAACACAGCTGGCTGGGTAGTGGCCACATTAGGAGGAGTGTGAGGGGAGGCGTGTTGTCCGCGCAATGTGGCTTGAGACTCCCACATCTGTCGCATCTGGGGTAAGAGAGGACAATCGTGAGTGTAGTGGCCGTAATCACTGCAACACGAACAGGGCTTGTTTGTGCGAAGCGGCCTGTCCGGCCTGGGCGGGATGCCCTGAGGCTGGTTGCTAGTGTTAGGGTCCATACCGGAATTGGGTCCTCGGTTACCGGGGGCAGATGGATTCTGGTTGCCTCGCCGCCTTCTTTGAGAAGAAGGGGGATTAATCGCACCCTGCTGTGCAAATACTTGCCCTGGAGGGGGTTGTATTGGCTGTTGCAGGTTGTGAGGAGGCAAGGGAGGCGGAATCGCATATGCTGGAGGAGCTGGCGCACCAGGCTGTGGATAAAAGTAAGGGTTGGGTTAGGCGACATTGAGGTAAGCAGGAGGTTGGGCAAAAGGAGGAGGCATGCCGTATCCTGGATACATGTTGCCGGGAGGGGGAAGATTGCTTGAGGTGCTGGCCCCTCCCTGAGGGAGACCATGGCTCATAGGAGGGTGAGCAGATGGGTGGGAAAGAGATCCAACAATACCGTCGGCGGAATGAGATGCCCCCAGGGCGTTAGCGCCACCGGGCCTGGGGATGTCAGGGAGAACGGTATAAACATAACCCGATTGAGCGTAGATCAGGTCATATTTTAAAGCTATTTGGAGGGCGGCTTCTTCAGATTGAGGAAAGTGAGAGGCGACATCTTTGCCGATGGGAGACGGGAGGGTGCGAAGGAACCAGTCCATGTAAACCCGATCTTCAAAGGGAGGGGCTCGACATAAACTCCGTCTTCGTCGCCATTCCTGAACATGGGCAGAAAGGCGTGTGGAAGAGGATTGCTTAAATGAAGTCAAGAGCTCCGTACCAGTGTCGTATCGGAGAGGAAGCTGGAAGTACGACAAGAAGGCTTGGGCAAGAGTCTCGAATGTGGTATGGGAGGAAGTGGCATGTTCGACATACCATTTAGAAGCTTCTCCGGTAAGCGTGCGTTGGAACAAACGAAGACGGATGGAGTCATCGGTAATGGAATTGGAGGAACACCACATGTGGAAAGATCGGACGTGATTGGTTGGATCTTCTCCATTAAGACCCTCGAACTTAGGGATATCAGAGGGCAGCTTGGTGGGCATAGTGGGCCAGGTAGCATTGTGGTGAATGGGATCATTAATCAACTGATGGAAATCGGGGAGGCTGAGGCCTGCAATATACGGTAGCACGGGGGTGGCCGGGGTAGTGGTTGTGACGGTTCCGCTAGAAGTAGGGCCGGCATTGGGGCCGGGGGAACCGCTAGCGTTAGGCCCTGGGCCAGACATGGTGGAGGGGGCAGGAGAACCGGGAGGGGAAGGAGGACCCGAGGAATCAGGGGAGGAGTCGGAGTGCGGACTCGAAGGTGGACTGGCTCGACAACGGCGGTGCGGAGCAGGTCGATCAACCGGAAACTGAGGGTGAAGGCCAAGAAGTCTCCGGGAAAGGCGCCTTGGGGGCGCAATGATGACAGGAAGAAGGAAACCGACAAGGGCAGAAAGGGACAAAATCAAGAAGGTCAAGGGAAGATAAGGTGCGGTGACAATTGATTTTAGAGTCTTTGCCAGGCGGTGTAAACCAGGCGCTTCTTCACTTAGGGTCAGTGTGTGGCGTGCGTTAATTTTAATTTTTAAACCCTTTCCGTTGTTTGAGAGAAAGAAAAAGTGTGCGACGTAGCTGAAAATAAACCTACAGAGAACAGAATAAAATGCTGAAATAACAGAAAAATAACAGCTACGTATGCATCTATCTAAACCAAGAAGGTGGGTCTCTCACAACTATGCTGAAAAGAAAGGGAAAAACTATGGAAACACACGCAAAGGAAGCTCGACAGATCTAGGGTCAAAGGGGACAGAGATCTGGAGGATAAAGCTGCAGACAAGGGGTGCAGATCACAGCCAAGAGACAGAGGCAAGGTGGCTAGAAAAAGGGAAATCAGCAAAAAACCCGGGGGGGGGGGGCAAGGCAGAGGCCTCTAGAAGAAGTCCAAACAAAACGACAAGAGGTGATTTGAAAGGAAAAGAGGCTGATTTCAAAGGATCTGAAAATGAGGTAACAGATCTAGAAAAGAGGGGGACTGAAGCTCTGAAACCGACGGCTGAAACAGCTAAAACTCTTTCCACAAAAATTGGAGGGTACTAAAGCCCTAAGGGGCTGGGTTCCCACTTAGATGAGTAAAAACAGATCAGATCTTGGTCAAGGCATATTAGACAGAGGGTCGGAAGACCCCGGTGTAAGCCGCAGCTATAAAACCTGAAAAGTAAAAAATGCCGGAAAGGCAAACAGTGAAGCCGACCCGATCCGGAAAAGGTTCTTAAAACAGGCCGAGGTGATCTGGAGGTCCAAAGCCTGTGTTTAGGGCCAGTGCACCCCCTCCGGTTGTCTCGGCGGCAGATTTTCAGAAAAGTTGCCGTCTCAGTTGTGGCTGGTGTCGCTTACCTGCGCAATAGGGCCAGAAACACACGGAAGAATGACATAAAAAGAGGAAAACTAAGCAGCTGAAAAGAAGCCCTAGGGCCTGAAGTAGCTGGATATGCAGGAATATGAAAAACGACAGCGGTCGTAATTTAAAACCCGTGTGGAGTCGCCATTTGTTAGTATGAATTATTCGTCGAAGTGTACGAAAAAGAACCACTTTAGCTACGCATAACTAATAGCCCTAAGAACAATAATGGCTGCAAAACATCTTCAGATCTGCAATTAGTAGTTAAAGTGCTGCAACAAACAGATCTATAAATGGAAAGATATTAAGCAGTGAAGTAAAGTGTTTGCTCCATGCATCCAACAGACAAGACAAGAACACGATTTTTGAATGAATTTTTATATTACAGGGCACCTGGGAGGAAACAAGAAGGTGTATCCGGATCTCCTCAATGGGATGGGTTCTTTGTAGTCCTCAGCACTTCAGATCTAAGCTTTCTCTCTCTTGTAGATGTAGAAAACCCAATGCAGAAAGTAGAGCTCAATGGGAGCAAATGGTAGAAATGAGACCAAGTGTATAGATCCAGAGTGATCTAGTAGGCAAAAAAAGGTGAAGAATGATGGGGAAAACCCTCCTATTTATAACAAAATATTGGGTCATTCTAGATCTTGGTGCATGATTAAAATAATGTTAACCAAATCTAGATCCACCTCTATGGAATATTTTTTTATTATTTGTTGGAGGGAAAGGGTGTTTGACTTGGGTCAAATCCCTTGATTAGTGAAAAATAAATAAATAAATGATTTATTTATCTTTTTAAGGAAGTGGTTGGGATATAATCAAATAAATAATGATTTATTTAATTAATGGTGGTTGATTTGGTCATATTTAACAAGGAATATTATTTAAATAATAATTCCTAGAAAATAATAAGATAACTATGGGTTTATCTCATTAATTTCTTTGTTTTTGGGTTAAACATGACTGGGAATAATAATTAAATTATGGTTTAATTAATTATTCCTTTCGGGGTTTCCTAATTAACATAGTGAAAGCAGTTTTACTTGGGGTAAAACTGGTCTTACATGGTGTACTTGGGTCCATCTAATGATGAAAGGTTAGATGACCAAAAAATGGTGTAACAGTATGTTTAAGGTAACTGTGCAAACCTCCTATGCATTTCAAGAAGGTGTCTTGACTTTGTAAGTCTACTCCAAGTAGAAGTGCTCTCCTTCTAAACTCTTGGGTATAATCTTGCACATTTTGACCCTTAAGTTGCCTAAAATTTTTCCAATTCATGATTTCTTTTTGAATATGAGCAAGAGGATAAAAATGTTTCTTAATAGCTATAATAAAATCATTCCAAGTTAGAATTATCTTACCATGCTTTTTAATTTCCTCCGTTGTTTTGGCTTCCCACCAAACCAAAGCTGCTCCATCCATTCTCAAAGAGGCTAATTGGATTTTTGTCTCATCATCATGCAAATTTTGAATTCTT
>CM076570.1:1626977138-1627359721 GCA_034641835.2 Pinus albicaulis
CAAACAAGCTTTCATAGTTTTAGGCAAAGGGCTAGATCGGGACTAGGCCTCCTTGGTTCAACAAGATGATAAACTAATCAGTCAAAGAGATAGTTTCATGGACAGAACTATGGGCAGCTTATAGGTAGGTAGGGCACACCATACATCCTACTCAACATACATAGAATCTTATGAATAAAACTAGCAACAATACCTTAAGTTACTAAAGAGCAGCTAAGAATTCTTTAGTATAACTAAGGAAGAAGAAAACATAGAGCTATGAATATTCAAGAATTTTGAGGTGCCTCCATGGGCATATCTCAAAATCAATCTCTACTGATCTATAGCAGCAAGAAGCATGTATCATGAATGAAAACTAGAAGACAAAAACAAAGCAAGAAACACTATACCATTCTACCATGTCATGGAATCCATCACCAATCCTTCATCATTCATCAAAAGCATCCAAGAGGCAGTCCAAAAATCATAACACAAGTATGTTCTTCAAAGCTCATATGACCAATATATTGATTCTTCTCTCAAGTTCAGCCTCTGTTTTACAATGAAATCCATGGAATAAATAGGCTTGAGGAAGGAAAACCTCATGGAGCAACTAGCTATCCCATTGGCCAAGTCAAAATATCTAAAATTTTCCTTGAGGCTTTGCAAAGCCCAAGGCACAAAATATCCCACAAAATATCCAAAAAAATGCTAAAAACGGAAATTATATTGACTTTACATCATTTCCCAAGTGTAAAAATAGCTAAACGCACATTTGGGAAAAGCAGATTTTTGAGGTTCAAAAATTACAAAAATACTTCATATTTATGTTTGAAAAAGGTCCCCTGACTTTCTGGAGGCAATTGGCAGCCTTCCCGGTGTCGAAATGAGGCTCATGATGGCCCGTTGGAAAGCTCTCTGTGTCTACTTTCCGGCACAACTGAAATCACCTCAATCTGATGTCTGGAAGTTCCCCAAAACTGTACCTGTGTGCAAAAAACCAGGAAATAGCAGACTACTGATATGGCGGGCAGAATGTGCAAAAAGAGGGCATTTTTCGCCAATTTGAGGGGGCAAATGATCTCCGAATACCCTGAAAATCGCTGGGGACCTGATCCTAGAATTATGGCATCCACTGGCATCATCCTTCTCTCTTGAAAAATCCTCAAATTGAAATGGCACAATTATGAGTTTTCGACCAAAAACCCAAAAAATACCAAAAAACAAAAAGTTGTCGAAAAGGGCTCAAATTTGGCACGCATGACCCTCAGGGGTCCATAGCAACATGCTCCAAAGCTGATGCCAAAATATCAAGAGCTGATATGCTTTTCTCCTTTTTCTGTGCCGGGCGCTTCCCCTTTGCCTTCTTCAATTTCTCTTGGGCTGCCTTTAGTTTTCGCCTGGAAAACTGATTTAGCTTCTGAAAGTGATGAGTCCTCTTCCTTTGCAGCTCAAGATCTCTATTCGCCCTCTCAAGCTTCATTTCCAAGTGTTTGTTAGCTCTTTCAAGCCATGCCTCTTTGTTTTCTTCAATTTCCTGCTCAAGGAGTGCAGTGAGAGGAAAGGCTTGGAAATGGGCTTGTTCTTCTGCTCTCTGCTTTTCCAAGGCTCTTTTAAGCCCGATGGTCTTAGGCCTCTTCCGCCTAGGTTGGTCTTCCTCCTCCTCCTCATCAAACTCACCAATGAGTTCTTCTATCCTTGCTTGCGCCTTAGCTGCCTCCTTCTTATATTTGATCGCCCGTGCTTCATGGGCAGCTGTGTGAACATTCATCTGTTTGTTTTGAATCTCTAAGAAGTGGTTGAAGTTCCTTGCCCTTTGAAGATCCTCCTCTAATGCCTCAATTTTCCCTTCTTTGTGAATTAGGAGGTTTTCAAGAAGGCGAGCCTCATTATCACTATCATCGCTTTGGATAGGGATGACATTCAATGCACCTCTATGCCTTGTACTTTCTCCAACTTTGCTTTTACCTTTGAAAGCCAATCTTGCGCTTTTCCTCCTTGGCATGATAGAAGATGTTCTTTTGGGCAATTTCCTCTTGCTAGGAACAACTTTTGTCACTATTAGAGTGGCAGCCTTAGACCCTCTTTTCCTTGCTGTGCCGAGTTTTGTTATTTTGGGAGGAGGAGAAACAACTGATTTACCTTTGAAATCTTCCTGAACTTGCTGCTCTCCTTGAGGCTGCTGGATGTCTTCTTCTTGCTGTTCACTTGGCTGCCCCTGCTCGCCAAAATTAGCTTGTTGTTCTGCTTCAATGCTTTGTTCAATTTGTGGCTCAAAAGGTGTCTCAATTTCATGCCCAACCTGTTGTTCTTCAATTTGCACCTGTTGACCTTCACTTTCTGTTTGCTGTTGTTCCTCATCATGGACCTGTTGTCCTTCATCTTCCATTTGCTGTTGTTCCTCATCTTCTATTTGCTGTCCTTCATCATCTATCTGCTGTTGTTCATCCCTCTCCTCTTACTGCTGTTTACTACCCTCTCCTTCCTCCTGTTGACTTGGCTGTCCAGTAGTCATTCTAAGCCTTCTAGGAGTAGGCCTACTGGACAAAGGTACCGGGCGATGGATAGGCTAAGTGGGAGACACATGGGCAGGAGGAATGGTAGAGAAATCTGGATGACTGATGAATACATCCCATGGAACCCCTTTTTTCTCTAGCTGGTGCAGGAAGATAATCTTGATCAAAGAATGATGAAAAGGGAAGGGATTTTCAGAGGTGGGGCCTTCTTCTGGACAGTAGATGCCATTTTCTCTATGCTCTTGAACAAAAATTAAGGGAGGTTTAGTTGCCTGCTTCTAGTAAAGTGCATCAATAAACGGACATGGTAGGCATAAATTCGATCAAACCTCCCTTCACAAGTGAAATATTTCATTATGACTTTCATAAGAGGAGCATAGCTATCAAGGAGATATGAAAAAGGGAAGATAGCAGTGAGAACATCCCTATGCTCAGGCTTGATGAAAGGTTTGTAATCTTCTAAGTCAAGATGAGCCTGTTTGAACCACTTTTCGCCATGATATGGAATCTTGGTGGCCTTGGACACATACCTTGGAGAAATATTGAAATCAAGACCTGCCACTTGGAAATGTTTTTCTTTGAATCTCAGGGTGCACAAGTGAGTTAATGGCGAAAAACTCTTGACTTCTTGTACTTTCTGGAAAAAATCTAGGCAGCCTACTTCATGGAAGTTGAAAAGAACAGATGGATGAGCATTAACCTCTTCTGTATAGATAGGCTCATATCTTTTGTGCGGGCCGCTCCTGCTGTCTTGCCTTGGAGGCATTTTGACCTGAATATGCTTTGGAAGAGACAAACTGCCTCACTGTGTGTAAAATGCCCTGTTGGAATCAAACTGTGTCACTTTACTGCTTTGACAGAGAGACAATGTGATTTAGATGTTTTGCAACAAGTTTTTTGTAATACACAACTTCTGCTCTTCTTAAAACAAGCCTTCTACCTTTGAATGTACCTCAGCCAGGCAGATTTCTCAATAGGGTACCATATAGTAAAGAGGAGACAGACTGTTGTGTAAATTTCCTGTACACAGTGTTAAGAAATCACTCTTCTTGTGAATTTGTTAGAGGCCAATCAACACACCTGTATCTCTGTCTCCAAGGTAAAATTCAATCATTAAAACCCTGCTCTTCTCGGAGTGCAAATAAAACAACAGACTTATGGACATGCAGTCAAACTTCTGTGTAGGTATACAATCAAATTTACTGTTTTGAACAAGGTGACAGAGTTTGGAAAATGCCTCAAAAATTTTCAACAACGCTTGCAAGGGTTTTTACTTTGCAGAATAGGCAAGACCTCCTACCAATGTAACACCTCTGGTTATGTTGGAAAAACCTTTATTTTCGATGGATACCAACTTATAAATAAGCTTGAAAAACACAAGGCAATCAACCAACTTGCATATGTGAAAACAACCCCTAATGCAATTAAACAGTCACTGACATAGTCCTGAGCCAAGATGACAGATTTTTTTAAAAGACTACAAAGCTTTTAGGCAGAAGCTATGTGAGTTTTCTTTTTCAAAACAATCAAGGGCCCCTTATACATGTAACCCTAGCCTTTGTAGAAAAAATCCTTTGTTCCACCTGACATCCGCTTATCAAACAAGCATGAACACCCAAAGTCAATCAAGCAGCTGTACAGTGAAAACTGTCTTTGTATGAGGAGCAGGAGCAACCTTACCCTGTGGTCTTTCAACTTATAAATTTCTGCTTGATCAAGAATCCTTTCTCCTACTAAACTTCACTGTTCTCTGAGGTGGAAATGTTCTGAAGGTAGTGTAAAATGCTTTTGTTTAGACATAAACCCTGTCTCTTTATAAAAAACTCTCCTTTTACCTCTTTAGAGGTTTCTTTTGAGGTGGCAATCAAAGATCTTGTAACCAACAAACTCCCTTTAATCAAAACACAGTTCTTTGTAGGAAAAACCTCTGCCCTTTGATTGTTTTGAAGATGAAACAAGCTGCTCTTAGTTTCAACACCAACCTTTTCCTGTAGGTGCCCTAAATAACATTACTAGCATCTTATCACAGTCTCATACTTCGAATAATCATACAGTCAAAACACCGTTTTTCTGAAAAGGTGACAGGGTTCGAGAGTTCTGTATGGTGTGGTATGAGAAATCTGGAGAAGTTTAACACTCGGTTCTTTCTATAGGCACCCTCAGCAGTGAATTTACCTTTCAAACACAGCTTCAAACTATGGGCATTTTCATAGTAAAATCATTTGCCGGATATGGTGATATATCAAAAAACTAGGACAAGCCGCTCTTTGGTTTGACCTTGACCTTGCTAGACAGCTCCTTAACATATATGTTGATGCATAAACAAGGTCAACCTCAACATTTTTGTCCCAACCCTTTCATTTCACACCACAGTTTGAAAACAGGGTTTTTAAAACCTACATGTCAGTTAGCAATTCTTTGAAACCAAGGGGGAAAATATATGAGAATACCTTCAATTTTGATGAAAAAATCCTTGGAGAGGGCTGAAGTAGCACCGGAGGTCCTTCAAACCTGCGCGACACTCTTCAGGAAAAGAACGACGCGCAAAAACACCACCCGGGTGGCCTGTCGGGTCGGGGGTCGGGCTCCGTGTACAGGCGCGTCGCGCAACTGTACAGGCGCGTCGCGCCTACACTGACCGCTCGTTGAAAAAGTGCGCCAGGCACGTCGCGCGGTCTTCTAGGTGCGTCGCGCTGTGTTTAACGGTGCAAATTTCTGCAATTTGACCCGAATCTCCTTGTTTTGATGCTAAGGGCGGTACAGAGCTATGTTTGCAGTTTGAAAAAGATAAAATCACCCTCGACCTTACTCCCTTAATATGTCATTTCAAATTATTCAACGGTCACCTTGGTCTTTAAATGTAAAGTGAAAATTTTGTTTGGTTTTTGCAAGGTTTCCACGGTCCTTTTGATCCTTTTCACCAATAACCTCGGCATATTTGCAACCTGAAGACTGACTTGTTTCTGAAAGGACAGGGTTTGTTCTGTCAACCTGTTTTGACAGTCTCGGTCTTTAACAGCCTCTTCAACCTTTTCTCTTTTGCAGGTGCCCACATTGCTGACATCATTTGGATTTGGTTATGGTCTTTTGATTTGAGAAAGGCGCCTCTTTTTTAAAATGCTTCCCTGCCTATAGGTGTATCATCTATGATATATCTGTTCTTTGGAATAAAGAGAAACTGTGTTTGTTTCAAATCATCTAAACAAAGACAGTCCATGAAAATAACCTCTTTTCCTATTCATAAACTGTTATGTCTTTTGGGAACAAAACCTGAAATGCCTCCCATCGTTTGTGGTGTATATCTGAAAGGGAAACTTTTATGAACCAGGAAGAATAGGTCCCTTTGAAAAACAGTTATCATTTGCTTTGACCAGTGTATTGACCTTTTTGTAATAGAACCATTCCAAAGCTCAACTCTGTCCACTGTTTTACCTTCTTGGTGATATTTTAAAGAAAAATCACTCAAGATCTGTTTGAAGAGCTTTGAAAGCTATGTTGTCAAAAGGAGGTGGTCTGTCTTCTTCCAACTTGTTTGATAATTTCTGCTTCTAGGTGATTTATTAGCTTCTCTTTGGATTGTAAGTGCCATCTTTTGGTTGCATCCATTCAAACTATATTTCTCTGTTTACTTGAAAGGCGCTCCTTTAGACTTCTTGGCATGTGATAATGAAGTGACTGTGTGGCCACTTCTCTTAAGGAAACTACCCTTTTGGTATCAATGGCCTGTATATTCAATATTGTCCCCTGTCCACTATAGGTATAGTTTGACAGACATTTCCATATGAATAGGAAAAGCAATATATTTTGAAACATAAACACCATCTTTCACCTGTGTAAAGACTTCTATTTTCCCTCTTTGTATCTTTCCACTGCACCTTTTGACCAATCAGTTTTCAACAACACTCAATGCCTTGGCCATCTGCTCATAAATGGAGAAGGCCCTTCACTTGGCAAAGTATCTGAAAATTATTTGATAAGGCTGCATGACAAGGGTTTTGCTTGGATTATGAGGGTAAGCAATCAACTTGAAAAACATCAATACTAGCACCTCTGCTTGCAAACACCACTGTGCTTCAGAAAAACCCTAGTCAAAGTATCACTGTCTCACTGTGCTGCTTTGAGGGGAGCTGAGATGTCATTATTTGCTTTGGTCATCCTATGACAAATTATTTGAAAGATAGTCTCTGTGACTATGGAGGTCAGCACCCTTTGAAAAAAAAACACCCTTTCTTCTGCCTGTGTAATGACAAGTTTTGTCAGCATCTCTTCAATTTAGTCTTGTGGAAAAGCAGGTTGCTTATGATCAGAATGGTTTTTACCAATGATATGCCTCTCTAAAGATTCATCATTTCACATGATTTGAAAACTTCTCATGACTTCCTTTACAAGACCAAACTCTATTTTCCTTTGAATTTGCATACTTCAGACTCTATCCCTGTTATGATCATTACTCATATTCAGAAAACCTAGAGTTATCCTTTCACTGTTCAGTCAAGAACAAACCTGGACTTTTGCAATCCTTAAAATCAATACTGGCCAGCACCCTCTGCTTGTAGATGAAGGAGGCGCCCTAGCCCTCTGCTTGTAAATGAAGGAGGTTCTGGGCCATGACAAATTACCAGTTTGCTGTGACAGTGGTGTCTTTCTCTTACTGTGATTTTCATGCTGGAAAGAGCTGTAAGGTCTTGATGAGTGGCTTTCTATTTTGCAGACATATCTCAGGCTCATGTTACATTTAGAAGCAGCTTTTCTTCTAACTGTATATTCAAGCATTTCCTCCTGAGATGAAGTTATATTTCCTGCCTTTGTAGAATCCATAAAACACTGTGAAACACCTAATAGTCAGCTTGAGATTGTGGTTTGTGCAGTGCTGAGACCTAGGGGTGTAAGTGGCGCGACTTAGAGCTGTTTGTAAATTTCATTTGTAGAGTGGGAGGTCATGATTGGTCTGTAGCAGATGGAGGCTTTTTGGCTTTGTGATGATTGCCAAGGGTAAAATGCCTTAAAGCGCCACTTCCTAACATAGGGGAGACTTTTGAAACAGATTTGGATTTGCCTTTTAAAGCTGATGGGCATACCCGTAGGGCTGAAGCTAGATAGGAAAGTGATAATGAGGTTTTGATTTCGACATGGGTGGACTGAAAAGTAGAAGGGAAAAAAAGTTTTAGGAGGGTTTTCTAGATGACAAATTGACATAAGGAAATCAGCTTCTAGAAAACTCAGCTATAGATATAGTCATCACTAACATGTAAAAAATACTGATGCCTAATATGAAGCAGGAAAGTTCAGTTTGGAGGCGTTTAGTGTTCAGTATAGGCCAGTTCTTAGCTGCATTACGGGGATTTTGGGAAAAGACGATGAACAGGAAATTGATAAATCAGTCTTAGGGATGTTTGCACTAATGATGAAGCCAGGAGTTGTCCTTGATATTCCGTAATTTTGGCAGGAAGCAGTAAATTCCCAATTGATCGCCTTCCCTCTAACAGGTTTCTTCAGATTTCCATCATTGGTTGTTTATTTATTTTTGTATCAAAATGTTGAAGAGTTCATGAGTTTGGGTTTAAATATAGTTGATAGTAATAAAAAGAAACAACCAGTTTTATTCTGGACCGATATGGTTAGAAAAGAAGAGAACGAAGCAGGACTGTTTGAATTTGCTGAACATTTCATGTCTACTGCTTATGAAATTTTGAATGGAACTCTTCCTCCATGCTTCCTACCAAAAGCCCGAGAGTTCCTACAGTTAGGACCCAATTGCAAATTTGGAGATTGGTTTGTATTCGAAGAGTATTCTGAGATAAGGTTGTATGGAGTTAGCATTGAGCCCTATAGGCTCCCAACCTTTGTTCCCATGCGACTTTCCGCCCTGGAATTCATAAGGCAAAGTCTTAATGTAGACAAAGTTCATTTTCTTCCCATGAAGAAAGGTTTGATGTAAAAATTGCCTATGAGTGTGGGGCCTTTTGTAGTCAACACGAGACAAGCCTTTGATGAAGTATCAAAAATCTTGGAAGGGACGCAGTTTTTGTTGGGAGAAAAATGGCCTTATGATCCACATGGAATAATTTCTCAGAAAAGGGTTGAGAATGGGTATGCTGCATTTTCCCATGTAAGTAAACTTGATCTGGAGAAACTGGCTAATCCGGGTGAGTCAAGTTCATCAAAGACCAGCATTCAAACCCCTGCAATTTTGGAGAGAGTAAGCAAAAGAGGTAGAGAAGATGTTATTGAAATAGATGATGAGGAACCCCGAGAGGAAAAAAGAACCAAACTAGTAGAAGACCATTCCTCTAATTCACCTGGTTTTACTCTCCAGGTCACTGAAGAACAAGATTTCCCCTCATCTCCTAGAAGACATGAACTCCATTTGGAAAAGGCTCCTTCAGTAAAGAAAATTTTCACACAGATTGAGGAAAGGAACCAGAAGATAAGGGCCAATATAGAAGCACAAGCAGAGCACCACATAACTGCTGACCAGACCAGATTATTGACTGTGATGGATCTGGAAAAAGATCAGTTTAAGATGGCTCTATCACATCCGACAGGAATGTCCCTTGGATCATCGGGCAGCTTTAAGGAGGTGAACATAATCATGGATGTTAAAAAGATCCCCTTGTGGGACAAAATGAATCTTCGTATGTAGACCGGGCAGCTGATTGTGAATGATTTAAATAAGACCAATGCTACAACAGTCAAGACTGAAAACATGCTTGCAAAGGTCATCAGACAGTGCAAAATGGAGAAAGCTAATTCAAGGGCATTAACAACTTAGAATGAAGAGTTGAAGAAGATTATTATGAAAATCGGTGTGGATCCAAATGATAAAGCTGCAGTTCAAAAACTTATGAAAAGTGCAGAAGTGGAAATTTCTTCATTAAGGAAAAAGTTAAAATTACCAGCTACAGAGTACTCAATGGCTGTAGAAGTAGCCGAGGTTGAAAAGGAGAAAGAGGAATTGCGACAACAGTTGTTGAAGAAAGACGAAGAACTCACTAAGGTGAAGCAGACCGCTATTTCTTTATAGAATCATATTGAGAACCATACTTGTACCTTTGATTTTTCTGCAGGTGATGCTGATCCTCAAGCCCAAATTATTCAGCTAAGCACCGAATTAAAGATGGCGGAGAGAGATTGCAAACAAGCCCAGTCGGAATTGGAAACGGTTACCAAGATGATGCAAGGATGGGAAGAAAAGGCACATGAGAACAAGCAGAAACTGCAGAAAGCTGAAGAGGAAATCAAAGAGCTCAAGGAGAGATTGAAAGGTAATATCCCTCTTATTAAAGCTAAGGATATCATCTGGAATGAGATTATTTCAGAAATGCAGTCGAAATGGGATTCCATGAATATAATTGCTAGAGAGAAAAGCATTGTTTCAGAGCATGAAAAAGAGCTGTTATCTGAGAAGCAGGCCGCTATTAAAAGAGCGAATTGGGCCAGAAAATTCATAAACTTTATTAATGCCAAGACAGATGAAGATTTAGGAGATATGGGAATACAGGATAGATACTTTTATGCTGAGGAGGTGAATAAAATGATAATAAAAAATGATCTTCGGAAGGCAGCAGAGAAGCGGTTATTGGGAATTAAAGAGACAATTAAAAAATTTGATATATCATTCGACAAATTAATGAGAACAGGTCTGCCTTCATGCTGGATGGAAAAAGGGGATATCATGTCATGGAATTTCTATGAAGATCAGTTGATATTTGCAAAAAGCAGAGCAGATGGCAAGCATGAAAAGACACAGGTTTTAAAGGGAGAAACGGTATTTAATTTCTTACAACGGCATTTCCTCCTGCTATGGATGGTGAAGACATTATTCACAGGAAATCTTACTCACAGTCAGGTTGTTGCATTTAGACTGGAATACCATCGTTATAAGAATGCTTCGATGACTCAGGATAAGCTCTGGAAAGAATGCAAGATATTTTCTATAGACACAGAAAAGGGAATTCCAGCCACTCAGCCACAAATAGTCATTGAGACAGCCACTATTTCAGGAGAATCAGTTCACTTAGATTAGGAGTTATCATATTTTATTATGTTTCAAATGAAGTCATGTAAATGTAATAGAATTTTTCCGAGGCATGTACCTCCACTACAATGAGTAGTTAAGCAGTTAGAGTTAGTTAGAATCAGTTTTATTACTGGAAACCATTTTGGTCATATTGTATTTAAAGACAATTTGAAGGGGAAAGAAGGTTCCGAGTTTTGGACCTTGAAGCCTAATTTTGTACTGAAAAATATTGAATCAATGAAATGTTTTGCAAGTTTCCTTCATTCTATCTATGTTGAATAGTCTTTCCAGTTTTTCATTTCGATTCCATATCTATGAATAAAATAGAGTGATTTGAGCTGCAGGTCTCTTGATATCTGTGTATCTAAGAGTTAAATATCCTTAATGGGCACTCCTCTATTTTAAATTTGTTGTTGCTCACGTCTTCAGGGTTTTATAATGGTAGATTCTGTTTTAAGTAGCATATCAAGTTGAAATCCTTTTCTTTCTTCTTCTCCATTCATTCACTTCAGCATAAAGAGAACATGGCATTGCAGAACTTGTAGGGGTTTGTTATTTGGAAGTTATATTATTAATATTTGAATGTTTAATAAACAGAGACAAATATATACTTGTTTGTGACATAATCTTAAATGTCTTGAGCACGGATTCCTTTACACAGCTAGGAATTGTTTCTCAAGGAACAACATTAATTGGCGCCGTTGCCGGGGACAAAGATTCGAAAATTTTCCCTGGGTTTTTCTTTTACTTTTCCTCTGGTTGTTCAGAGAGGAGGAAGTAGTACGCTGTGATTGTTGAAAATAACTCTGGCTCCCAAGAAACCTCACACGAGGTCAGATACCTCTCAGCAAAAAGTTCCTGTTTTGTCTGATCCTGAGAAGCTTGTTTCAAAGAAGGGCCAGAAACCAAAAATACCAGATACACCTGAAACTACACTGCTCACACCTGGCAGCAGTTCACACATTTTCTCATTCAAGAAAGCTTCCAAGAAACTCATTTCCTCGGAAGAAGAATCATCACCATCACCCGCTCATTTTCAAGAACCCACATTAGAAGAGCAATCTTTGGAGTTTGTGTCTTTTCCTTTTACAGGAATTCAATCTGATTTAGTTGCCAGCTCTTCTGCAGTCGTTCATAGTCCAATTCCTATATCATTTGTTTCACCTCATTCATCCCTACCCACAACTAGTATTCATTTCACCCCCGCTCAAGGAGCAGTTAACCCGGGCGTAAACATGGCAGTCCCTGCAGCCCCTGCCTTCTTGATGAATAGATATGCACCATTGAATCTACCCCAACCACTGCATGATATGCCTTAGGAGTATCTCAAGTTACTCCCTAGATTTACTGGTGAAGATGAGATAACCACAGAACAGCACTTGCCCCTGTTTTGCACCTTCGCAGAGAATTTAAACGTTGAACATTTAGATGTCGTTATGAGACTCTTTGTCCAGTATCTAAGTGGAGAGGCAAGGAAATGGTTCAAAGGATTACCTAATGGTTCCATTAATGATTGGGATGACCTAGAAAGAGGTTTCATTGAAAGGTGGGGCGAAAAGAGGGACCACGACTATTATTTGACAGAATTTAATGCAATCAAGAATAAATCCGATGAAAATATGAATGATTTTGTTAAGAGATTTAACAAACTGTATAATAGCTTGCCTGCAGAAATAAAGCCTCCTCCTATTGGAGCTAGGGTTGTTTTTGCTGGTGCATTGAACCAGAATTCAGTTTCACATTGAGGGAAAGAAGGTCCCCTACGTTGGAACAGATTCAAACTGATGCTCTGGAGATTGAGGCTAATATGTCCGCTGCTGGTAAAGTTTCAGATAAAGGAAAGGTTAAAGAAGAAGCCTCAGCTCAAGATCAGAGAATTGATGACATGACTAAGGTCATAAAGAATCTGTCAAATAAATTGGTAAAGTTGGAAATAGATCAAGACATAATATAGGGGTTTTTAATCCCCAATTTAAAAAACAGCCCCTGCAGATACTACAGAGAGAGAAAAGAGATCAAGATCAGGTGAAAGCACCTTTGTACATAGAGGCAGCCCCATCCCGTTCAACAGATGATGATGATGAGGGAGAGAATGATGCTTGAATTTCTGCTGTGTATATGGAAGATGATCAAATAGAAGAAGAAGCTGAAGAAGAAGAACTGGAAGAAAATGATCTGTCATTTGATCAAGAAGAGATGGATGATTACTGCAGACAGTTCACAGACTTCATGCAATCCGAGTTGTATAAAAAGTATGATTTAAGGTCAAAGAAGAGACTAAGGACTCAAGACAATGAGGAAAAAGAGTCAGAAGCAGCACCTACTCCAATGGCGACTCCATTCCAGAAAGATCAAACTAAGAAAACAGATAAGGGGAAAAAGCACATGGATGAAGAAAAAGAGAAGGAAAAGCAGCAAGCAGAAGCTTCTCAAACAAAAGTTAGGGATTCTAATATTTTGGAGAAAGTGGTTACTGTTTCTAATCAAAACTCAAATTCCAAGAAAGATCAGGAAGAACCTGAAAAGTTGACAAGATCAAATCAAACTTTCAGTTTGTCGAAAGAGTTGGGGAAAGTAAAGATTCAAGTACCTCTTCTTGAGTTAATGAAAACCCCTGGTTATAAGAAAGAGATTGCCAAGTTTATCAATTTATCTCAGTCTGATGAAGTAGGTGATATAGTAAATCTGCAGGAAGAGAAACCAGTGGTTACATTTGGACCTCATGTTGAAGAGGTAGATTCATCCGTTCCTCCTTTTTATATATCTCTTCTGTTACATGATTTTGTTCTACATAACTGCATGCTAGATTCTGGTGCGTCCCATAATCTGATGCCACTGTGTGTGATGAAAGAGTTGAATTTGCAAATCACTAAGCCATATCGAGATCTTTATTCTTTTGATTCAAAAAGGGTAAAGTGTGTGGGTTTGATTAAGGATATGGTTGTTACGTTGGCTCAAATCCCAGCCAAAAGAATTATGATGGATGTTGTAGTGGCAGATATTCCTGCCAGGTTTGGTATGTTACTATCTAGATCATGGGGGGCAAAGCTTGGAGGAGTTTTGAAGCTGGATTTTACATACACTATAATTCCCGTTTTTAATGGTGAAGAAAGGAGGTTGTATAGAGAGACTAGATTTCAAAAAACTACTACCAAGAAATATGCAGGTAATTCACCAATTTATGGCCAAGAGAAGGATAACCTCTCTTGCTTCATGCTGCATGAAGATGCAGAATTTGCTGAAGAATCTCAAGGGCAGCTCCCTTCAGCAATTGTACATAAGGAGCTACATACAGATAAGCTGTGGAAGTGTTATTTTGATGGGGTGTTTTACAAAGAAGGCACCGGAGCTGGTTTCATTTTTGTTTCTCCGGAAGGTAATCTTGTGCCTTTTTCTTTCAAATTGGAGTTTGAATCCACTAATAATGTTGCAGAATATGAAGCGTTAATTATCAGTTTGCAGACAACTAAGCAGATGAGAATTCAGTCTATGACTGTGTTTGGGGATTCAAAATTAATTATAGGACAGATCAAGAATTTATGTCAAACTAAACATCCCAGGTTAAGAGCATATCAGAATGAGGTCTGGGATCTGATCGAAAATTATTTTGTAGCCTTCAACTTACAGTTTGTTCCAAGAGAAGAAAATAGAATGGCTAATTCTCTAGCAGTTGCAGCAAGTACATTCAAACCTCCTATGAGTCTGAAACTAAGGTATGAAATTGAGATGAGACATAGACCCTCGATTCCTAACAATATCAAACACTGGTAGGTCTTTGAAGACAACGAACAGATTAAGCAGTTCCTGTTAATGATTGAAGATTTTGAAGATCATCAGATTGATTTGGAATCTGATGAAGATGAATCGGCTGGTAAGACTCTAAGGAAGAATATTGGTGGTTAGGAGATTATTCAGTTGAAAGATAACGTTTTTCCAAGAGGTTTGGTGCCTCTTGAAAGGCTGTTTGATACAAATGATGTTGCAGTGAATCAGAAGAAAGCAAATCAGGATGAGTAGATGGAAGATTACAATTTAGGGACTCAACAGGAGCCTAAAATGATTAATTTGTTCAAAGGGGTCCCGAAGGACTACAAGGAAAGGTATGTGGATTTGTTCAAACAATTCAAAGATGTATTTGCTTGGTCATATGATGATTTGAAAACATATGATAAGAGTATCATACAGCATAAAATTCCACTGAAAGATGGAGTTAAGCCACCTAAACAGAAGCTCAGGCAGATTAACCCATTGCTATTAGCTCCGATCGAAAAGGAAATCAAGAAAATCCTGTAAGCTAAGATAATTGTTCCACTCAGATATTCAGATTGGGTTTCCAATCTTGTACCCGTCCGAAAGGAAAATGGAGAGATAAGGCTGTGCGTAGATTTCAGGAATTTGAACAGGGCGTCATTGAAAGATAATTATCCTTTGCCAAAAATGGATTTTGTCCTACAAAAAGTGACCGGAGCTTATAGATTATCTATGGTGGATGGATTTTCAGGGTATAACTAGGTAGCTATGGAGAAGGAGGATCAGAAAAAAACTGCCTTCACTACGCCCTGGGGAACATTCATGTACGCCAGGATGCCGTTTGGCCTGATGAACGCGGGTGCTACATTCCAACGAGCGATGGATATCGCATTCGTAGGTGATAAATTCGTGGTGGTTTATTT
This sequence comes from Pinus albicaulis, assembly GCA_034641835.2. Classification (NCBI taxonomy): domain Eukaryota; kingdom Viridiplantae; phylum Streptophyta; class Pinopsida; order Pinales; family Pinaceae; genus Pinus; species Pinus albicaulis. The sequence goes on from CM076570.1 coordinate 1,626,992,327, forward strand.
ATACGATGTCACAATTTTCTCAAATTCCGATGAAGAGCATTTACAACATTTGCAGAAAGCCCTCCTAAAGTGTAGAAAGTATGGGCTGTCGCTCAATCCTAAAAAATCTCTGTTTGCCCTGGAAGAAGGCAAGCTGTTGGGCCATATTGTTTCAAAGCAAGGTGTGAAGATCGATCCAGCAAGAGTTGAAGCAATACAGTCTATTCCACTGCCCCGAAGCAAAAAAGATATTCAAAGATTCCTTGGAAAAATTAATTTTCTCAGAAGATTCGTTCCCAATTACGCAGAAATCGTCAAGAAGATAATGGACATGTTAAAGAAAGATGCCGAAGTAAAGTGGGACAAAGAAGCCAGAGAATCTTTCCAAAGGATTAAAGAAGCTTTAAAGGAAGCACCTGTTCTCACTAGTCCAGATTACCTGAAGCCATTTCAAATTTTCTCGTTTGCTTCTCCTTCAACAATTGCTGCTGTGTTATTGCAGAGAAATGAAGAAAAGCATGAACAAATTGTAGCATATTTTAGTAAAGTTATCCGAGATGCAGAATTAAAGTATAATATATTGGAGAAACAAGTATATGCTTTGGTGAAAGCACTGAAAGCTTTCAGAACTTATATCCTTCATTCTCAAATCTTAGCATACGTTCCCAATTCAGCTGTAAAAGATGTGCTAGTACAGAGCGATGTAGAAGGTAAAAGGGGAAAATGGATTGCTAAAATCCAGGAATATGATTTGGATGTAAAACCAACCAAGCTAGTTAAAGGATTGGGATTGGCCAAATTATTGACAGAATCCAATTTCCAAGCATTGGGAATCAATTTGTTGGCCCCTGTAGATGAAGTCGATGGAGGAGCAGGCGATAAGCAGTCAAAGACAGCAATTAAGTATAAATTTCTCTTCTCAGAGTGGTATAAGGATATTGTACATTATTTATGCTTTCTTTCATGTCCCCCTTCAATAAATAGAGCTAAATACAGGGCTTTAAAACTCAAAGCACAGCCTTGTGTCATAATTGAAGCAAAGTTATATTGGAAGGATCCGACTGGTGTGTTGTTGTTGTGTCTAACAGAGGAAGAAATTTCAGAAGTGATCAAGGAATATCATGAATGTTTATGCGGAGGGCATTACAGCTGTAAGGTAATTGCTCATAAAATATTCAAATCAGGTTTTTATTGGTCATTTGTGTTTACTGATGTTTATAAAACAGTCAAAATTTGTCAAAAATGCCAATTATTTGTAGAAAAGAAAAAGATAGCTCCATTACCTCTTCTCCCTGTTTTTATTGAAGAACCTTTTAGACAATGGGGGTTGGATTTCATTGGAGAAATCAATCCACCATCCAGTGGGAAGTTTAAGTGGATTCTTACTGCTACAGATTATTTCACAAAGTGGGTGGAGGCAATCCCCACCAGGAAGGCAAATGATTTGGTTGTTATGAAGTTTCTAGAGGAGAATATCTTTAGCAGGTTTGGTTTTCCAGTGAATATTGTGACAGATAATGCACAAGTGTTCAGTTCACTCAGGTTTATTAATTTATGTCAAACTTACAGTGTGATATTCTCTCATTCTACAACCTATCATCCACAGGGAAACGGATTGGCAGAATCCTCCAACAAAACATTGGTAAGAATTTTGAAGAAGACAATCAGTGAGAACTAGAAGAATTGGGATACGAAGTTAGTTTTTGCTCTGTGGGCAACAAGGATGACTACTAGGAGGTCTACTGGCAAGTCTCCTTATGAGCTCGTATACGGCACTCAAGCATTGTTCCCTACACAGTTGGTAAAACCTGTTATTTCTTTTCTCCAAGATGCTCAAGTAGAACCTAATGCCATGATCAGAAGAATGAACAATGTGATGGAACTAAGTGAAAACAGAAATCAAGTTCGGGACAACTTGCTCACTTATCAGCAGAAGATGAAGGCAGTATTTGATAGGAAAGTAAAGGAAGTTATGTTTCAGAAGGGAGACTTAGTATTGAGATGGGATACACGAAGGGAAGACAAAGGGAAACATGGCAAATTTGATCCCTTATGGTATGGCCCATTCAAAATTAATGAAGTCAGAGGAAATAATACTTTCATGTTGGAAAATCTTGAAGGAGAAGTGTTGGATATGCCTGTGAACGGGCAATATCTCAAGCATTATTTTCGGCATTAAGCAGTTGCTTGTTCATCATTGTATATATCTGGTGTGATCATTGTACAGTTTCATCAAGAAATGTGTGGCTCCATGCCCGAGGTGAAGGCACTAATCTATAGGTTCTTAGTGTTTCGTGGTAAAAGCACTATCCCCAGGTGGAGCCAGATGTTGTGGATCATTGTCTACATATCCTTTTTATATTTCATTTTGAAATTAAAAAAAAAAATAAAAAAAAATAATAAAAATTCGAAAATGTGCTATAGTATGAAGTTGTTAATACTTTAGCATAAAAAAAAGGGAATGCAATGTATTTCTAATTTTTAATATACATAAAGTGGTCATAGGCTTTATGTCGATTTGTATATTAAAAGGTTAAGCCCCAAGCAGCTTCCCGAGCGGAAGTCGCGATCACAGAAAGAGGCTTATGGATAAGCTATTTCGGGGGGTGAATTAGCTCGTCGGTTATCAAATGCCGACCCCCTGCAGTTGACCAGTTAGATCTTGAAAATGCCGTGATCAACGACTCGGATTTATTACGGGGGGTATGGGTCAAACTCTTCCGCCGTACTCACAGACCCCCCGCAATGACATCATCGGCCGAGGTGGAAAACAGTTGTCATCCACTCTCAACTGTTTTTCCACGTCATTCCAGTATTTATTACGGATTCCCGTAGCCTATAAAAGGGGTTCTTTCGTCCCGTTTTGGTTTATATGTGACTGTTTGCCCTTTTTAACCGCTTCCCGCCACCTTTGCATTATTTGTTACCCCGTGAATTTCTTTCAAATTCCTGTCAGTCATGGCAAAACGAACATCGTTGGCTGGTTCATCAAGTCTCAGTCCCCTCCTGGATAGTGAAAAGGATGTTCATGATACTGCGTCGTCTGTCAACCACCCCCTACTGCATTACCAAGTAACCCTGAACATTAACAAGTCCCCTGTGTTCTCTGCTATGAAAATTTCGGGTGTGTTGTCTGCTTGTGTTCCGAAAACTCACTTCTTCCCTGAGTTCATTTCATGGTTAGTTTCCTCTATGTACCCTGGCAAGTGCTTCGTTATGAATTCTCAGGGAGAAAATGTCCTGTAGGTTTCAACACAATTAATGCGCCAAGCATTATGTTTTCCAGAAGATGAGTCTCCGTTACAGTTCTCCGAAGATTCATTGGTTCAGTATTTCGAGGATCTTTCAAACGAAGAGTTTAATCGTTGTATGTCATTTTTGAAATCAAATCCAGAGAAAACTCAATTTGAAGCAGGAAATTTTAGTTTGGAGGCGTTCAATGTTCAGTATAGGCCAGTTCTTAGCTGCATTACGGAGATTTTCGGAAAAGACGATGAACAGGAAATTGATAAATCAGTCTTAGGGATGTTTGCACTAATGATGAAGCCAGGAGTGGTCCTTGATATTCCATCATTTTGGCAGGAAGCAGTAAATTCCCAATTGATCGCCTTCCCTCTAACAGGTTTCTTCAGATTTCCATCATTGGTTGTTTCTTTATTTTTGTATTAAAATGTTGAAGAGTTCATGAGTTTGGGTTTAAATATAGTTGATAGTAATAAAAAGAAACAATCAGTTTTATTCTGGACCGATATGGTTAGAAAAGAAGAGAACAAAGCAGGGCTGTTTGAATTTGCTGAACATTTCATGTCTACTGCTTATAAAATTTTGAATGGAACTCTTCCTCCATGCTTCCTACCAAAAGCTCGGGAGTTCCTACAGTTATGACCCAATTGCAAATTTGGAGATTGGTTTGTATTCGAAGAGTATTCTGAGATAAGGCTGTATGGAGTTAGCATTGAGCCCTATAGGCTCCCAACCTTTGTTCCCATGCGACTTTTCGCCCTGGAATTCATAAGGCAAAGTCTTAATGTAGACCAAGTTCATTTTCTTCCCATGAAGAAAGGTTTGATGTACAAATTGCCTATGAGTGTGGGGCCTTTTGTAGTCAACACGAGACAAGCCTTTGATGAAGTATCAAAAATGTTGGAAGGGACGCAGTTGTTGTTGGGAGAAAAATGGCCTTATGATCCACATGGAATAATTTCTCAGAAAAGGGTTAAGAATGGGTATGCTGCATTTTCCCATGTAAGTAAACCTGATTTGGAGAAACTGGCTAATCCGGGTGAGTCAAGTTCATCAAATACCAGCATTCAAACCCCTGCAATTTTGGAGAGAGTAAGCAAAAGAGGTAGAGAAGATGTTATTGAAATAGATGATGAGGAACCCCGAGAGGAAAAAAGAACCAAACTAGCACAAGACCATTCCTCTAATTCACCTGGTTTTACTCTCCAGGTCACTGAAGAACAAGATTTCCCCTCATCTCCTAGAAGACATGAACTCCATTTGGAAAAGGCTCCTTCAGTAAAGCAAATGTTCACACAGATTGAGGAAAGGAACCAGAAGATAAGGGCCAATATAGAAGCACAAGCAGAGCACCACATAGCTGCTGACCAGACCAGATTATTGACTATGATGGATCTCGAAAAAGATCAGTTTAAGATGGCTCTGTCACATCCGACAAGAATGTCCCTTGGATCATCGGGAAGCTTTAAGGAGGTGAACATAATCATGGATGTTAAAAAGATCCCCTTGTGGGACAAAATGAATCTTCATATGCAGACCGGGCAGCTGATTGTGAATGATTTAAATAAGACCAATGCTACAGCAGTCAAGACTGAAAACATGCTTGCAAAGGTCATCAGACAGTGCAAAATGGAGAAAGCTAATTCAAGGGCATTAACAACTCAGAATGAAGAGTTGAATAAGATTATTATGAAAATCAGTGTGGATCCAAATGATAAAGCTGCAGTTCAAAAACTTATGAAAAGTGCAGAAGTGGAAATTTCTTCATTAAGGAAAAAGTTAAAATTACCAGCTACAGAGCACTCAATGGCTGCAGAAGTAGCCGAGGTTGAAAAGGAGAAAGAGGAATTGTGACAACAGTTGTTGAAGAAAGACGAAGAACTCACTAAGGTGAAGCAGACCGCTATTTATTTACAGAATCATATTGAGAACCATACTTGTACCTTTGATTTTTCTGCAGGTGATGCTGATCCTCAAGCCCATATTATTCAGCTAAGCACCGAATTAAAGATGGCGGAGAGAGATTGCAAACAAGCCCAGTCAGAATTGGAAACGGTTACCAAGATGATGCAAGGATGGGAAGAAAAGGCACATGAGAACAAGCAGAAACTGCAGAAAGCTGAAGAGGAAATCAAAGAGCTCAAGGAGAGATTGAAAGGTAATATCCCTCTTATTAAAGCTAAAGATATCATCTGGAATGAGATTATTTCAGAAATGCAGTCGAAATGGGATTCCATGAATATAATTGCTAGAGAGAAAAGCATTGTTTCAGAGCATGAAAAAGAGCTGTTATCTGAGAAGCAGGCCGCTATTAAAAGAGCGAATTGGGCCAGAAAATTCATAAACTTTATTAATGCCAAGACAGATGAAGATTTAGGAGATATGGGAATACAGGATAGATACTTTTATGCTGAGGAGGTGAATAAAATGATAATAAAAAATGATCTTTGGAAGGCAGCAGAGAAGCGGTTACTGGGAATTAAAGAGACAATTAAAAAATTTGATATATCATTCGACAAATTAATGAGAACAGGTCTGCCTTCATGCTGGACAGAAAAAGGGGATATCATGTCATGGAAGTTCTATGAAGATCAGTTGATATTTTCAAAAAGCAGAGCAGATGGAAAGCATGAAAAGACACAGGTTTTAAAGGGAGAAACGGTATTTAATTTCTTACAAAGGCATTTCCTCCTGCTATGGATGGTGAAGACATTATTCATAGGAAATCTTACTCACAGTCAGGTTGTTGCAATTAGACTGGAATACCATTGTTATAAGAATGCTTCGACGACTCAGGATAAGCTCTGGAAAGAATGCAAGAGATTTTCTATAGACACATAAAAGGGAATTCCAGCCACTCAGCCACAAGTAGCCGTTCAGCCACAAATAGTCATTGAGACAGCCAATATTTTAGGAGCATCAGTTCACTTAGATTAGGAGTTATCATATTTTATTATGTTTCAAATGAAGTCATGTAAATGTAATAGAATTTTTCCGAGGCATGTACCTCCACTACAATGAGTAGTTAAGCAGTTAGAGTTAGTTAGAATCAGTTTTATTACTGGAAACCATTTTGGTCATATTGTATTTAAAGACAATTTGAAGGGGAAAGAAGGTTCCGAGTTTTGGACCTTGAAGCCTAATTTTGTACTGAAAAATATTGAATCAATGAAATGTTTTGCAATTTTCCTTCATTCTATCTATGTTGAATAGTCTTTCTAGTTTTTCATTTCGATTCCATATCTATGAATAAAATAGAGTGATTTGAGCTGCAGGTCTCTTGATATCTGTGTATCTAAGAGTTAAATATCCTTAATGGGCGCTCCTTTATTTTAAATTTGTTGTTGCTCACGTCTTCAGGGTTTTATAATGGTAGATTCTGTTTTAAGCAGCATATCAAGTTGAAATCCTTTTCTTTCTTCTTCTCCATTCATTCACTTCAGCATAAAGAGAACATGGCATTGCAGAATTTGTAGGGGTTTGGTATTTGGAAGTTATATTATTAATATTTGAAGGTTTAATAAACAGAGACAAATATATACTTGTTTGTGACATAATCTTAAATGTCTTGAGCACGGATTCCTTTACACAGCTAGGAATTGTTTCTCAAGGAACAACAACAGGCATAGCACCTATTGAATATTCGGTACAACAGAAGAAAGAGCTGGTAACCCATGCTGCAGATTTTACCATCATTGTAGGTCATCTATATAAGATGGGGGTTGATGAAGTACTGTGAAGGTACGTTCTGGAGCATGAACGACATGCTATCTTGGCAGAAGCCCATGATGGGGTAGCAGGAGGTAACTATGCAGGGAAAGAAATGACGCAAAAGATCTTAAGAGCTGGATTATGGTGGCCTACCCTACATAGTGACTCCCATGACTATTGTAAGGATTGTGATACATGCCAATGAACTGGAAGGCCATCATGCAAGGATGAAATGCTCCTTCAATCGCAAATGGCACTGCAAGCATTTGAAAAATGGACCATTGAATTTGTAGGACCTATCAACCCACCCGGAAAGAAGATAGGTGCGTGTTACATTATAATTGCTACTGATTATGTAACTAGGTGGGCCGAAGCACAAGTGGTGAAGGATTGCACTATAGATACTGCTCTGCACTTCATCTTTGAGCATATTCTAACCAGATTTGTATGTTCGAAAATCTTGAGGAGTGATAGAGGTACGCACTTTGTTAATGAAACAATACAGGCCTTGACGAAAGAATTCTGGATCCATCATGTGAAAAGCACTCTGTATCATCCTCAAGCAAATGGAGCGGTCGAAGCTTTTAATAAATTCTTAGAGCATGCACTAACTAAGGTCTGTAACGTTGATTGCAGCGACTAGGACGTACGCATCCCATCTGTTCTTTGGGCCTACCGAATCACTTGTAAGAATTTAACAAGCAAAACACCGTTTAGTATGGTTTATGGCAAGGAGGCCATTATTCCCATGGAATATATTATTCCTAGCCTACGCATCGCAGCCTTTACGGATATGGAAGAGCCTAATATCATGGAGGAGTGGCTAGCGCAGCTTGTGGCTTTAGAGGAATATCGCTTCATTGCTAATTTCCATCAACAAGTTTAGAAAGTTTGGGATAAGGCATGACATGATTGACATATTCGACAAAAGCCCTTTGCGAAGGGTGAATTAGTGCTACTGTATGATAGCCAGTTTTTGAAACACCCGGGGAAGTTCCGACAGCACTGGTTAGGGCCCTATGCAGTTAAAGAAATCATGGATGGTGGATTTGTTCAGTTAGCCACCTTGTGCAGCGATATGCTACTTGGATATGTCAATGGTAGCCGACTCAAACCATATCGGATAAAATGACTATATGGCCGGAGTAACTGTATAAAGTGGGCTATGCTCACCAAGGAAGGTAAGAATGGAAGGTACCATGCTATGCATAGGAAGCGGCTGTAGGTTTGGACGCTTAGAGGGGTGCGCCGAAGGTGTAGAAGTATGTTCATAACGCAATAGGTGTGCTGGACGTGCAGAAGTGTGTTGGGTGCACAAGAGGTCCGCAAAGAGCACAAGGGTGCGCTAGGCACACAGGATGTGAAAAAACTAGTAGTTGGAACAGTAAAATCGAGTAAATAGCAAAAGTTACCATTGATAGGAGTGGGAAACCGGCATTTAATGAGGCAATTTCCAGAGATTTTTTACCATTTATTTGATGGTAAGTTCCAAGTGAGGTTTACCCAACCGTTGGTCGATCGCAAAGGCTATAAAAGGATAGGATAGATCAGACAAGTGTTCCATATCGCTTGAATAGTTTTTACTTGGCATGTTTGTCCTTGACAAGTTTGTGATGTAAGAGTTTCTGTACCTATTGCATCCCTTTCATGTCTGAGCAACCTACTCCCTCTAACAGAGCAACCTAGATTTTATCTTCCATGCCAGGATGACGACCACTAATCTTGCTGAAGCCTTTGAACCGATGACCTCGGCGGAACAAGAATCCAAGGAAGCAGTAGAAATCAAGCTCGAAGATGAGGAAGTTATATCTACACCGAGTCAAGCAAAGAAGAAGGGGAAGGAAAAAGCACAGGGGTCAGGGAAACCCGCGAAATGGGTGGGGGTAATGCCCCGTACTTCCCCACGAAATGTAAAGTCCTCGTAGGCAGCACCCCAGGCATGCTCGCCCAACCCAAAAAAACAACCCCAGTTGGCTCAAGAAGAGGCACAGGTACCCAAACCAATCAATTGGCTACCACCCTTTTCTCGGCCCCGCAGGCCCTCCACACACGCGCCGAAGAATCTTGATGGCCTGCGCACCTACCTATAGATGCCGCTAACCCTGGGGGAGGTCCCTATCATTGGTGAACCTTTTGGAAGGCTCCATGAGGTGAAATTTGATGATCATGACTTGTCCAGTTTGGAGGCCTTCCCTGAGTTAGCACTTGAATTATATCTCGAAAGAATACAGGAAGACGATGGGATAAAGATTGTTACCATGTGCTGGGTACATGGATTAGCGGGGTCCGGACTCTTGAACCTACTAAGGATGCTGCACTTAGGCCACTACAATATCACGGACCGTTTGGTACGTTAGTTGCTTGCCTTGGTTCATGATGGCTGCTTATGGATCCATGATCGAATCCCCATTGATGGCGTGCTCATTCATCGAATTACTAGTCTTCCCATGGAAGGAACGAACCCTCTACTACACACTAGTAAGAAGTACGAGGGGAAGATCGCTGATTATGTGCAAGAAACCTACCATGTGGAGTGAAACACTCGAGCCTTCATGATCAAATCCATCAGCGACCCTGGTACACAGTTGGGGACCCTGTTATTGGTGTGTAAGATGATGCGGAAATTCCAGGTCGCCCCCGTCCCCACATATGTAATTCAACTAGGAGGCTAGTGCAAGAAAGGGGTTTGCTTCAATTGGTCCCAGTACTTGTGCAACGAGTTTTTGGCCAATGTCCATGAATCCCAGGAGCAGGGATGCACATTTTTTTATTCCTGGTTGATGCTTCTCATTACGTTGGTTGCATGGGAAGCACCGAAGGAATCACTCCTCCCTGAGCTCACCCCAGACATGTGTGAAGGGGCTCGATATACGAACTTGTGGGACTCTAAGGATGCGCAATGCATTGAGGACAACCAAGTATTTTGGGTATTGTTTCAGAGTGGACTTGCAGCAACTATCAACTCCCGGCTGCGTCTTTCACCAGCCATCTATGATAAATATAAAAGCATTGCTGCTTTCCAGGTGACCATGCATAACGTCCAAATCCAAGGCCGCAAGGATCTTGTGTGGGTTTCGCTCCCCTATATGGCTACCGATGAAGAGATTGATCGTTTAGTTGCACAATGGCCTCCTCACTAGAAGCTTGGCTTCAAAACAGGTGCGAAGGGCACTGAAGGAACAAGCACCCCGAAAGTTACCCTACATGCCATCATCAAAGAAACTAGAGGACCGAGAAAAAGCACGGGGAAGGGCACCGAAGCCACGTCACAGAAAGGTTCGCATCCCATTAAGAGTACAGGGAAAGGCTCGGACACTGCAGTGCAGAAGGATGCGCAACAGGATCTTAGTACAGAAGGACAGGAGGCAGGATGTGTTGACTCCCCTCGAGGAAGAAAGCCAACGGGTGACCTTGCTAAGGGGCCACACAAGAAGCAGCACTCCCAAATACCCAAACATGAAGAAGCGGTTACGCTAACTAAAGGATACCCTAAGAAAATTACAGATGCAGTTACCTTGGCCGCCGAAGAAAAATGGCTGGCTCTGGAAGAGCAGTAGAAAACCGCGGTCGACACACTTTAGACCGAGCTTCAAGCTCTACAGCTGAAGATGAACATGTTGTATACCAGTATGGTTAAGGTAAAAATGACCTCAGCAACTAGCAACACAACACTTGTTACAGAAGAAATCCGCCTCTCTTCCTTGACAAGCACAACCCTCGTGATAAGTCCACCCAACTTAGGAGTGCAAGTCCAGGCTTGTGCAGAGGTACAGTTGGATCTAGCCAGATTTCCACATGAATCATTTCAGGTACTTCACACCCCCTTGTTCAAAGAAATTGAACACTGAGACCATTGAGTGCACAAGCAACTCAATGTAGTTGTGCAGACAATTAAGGAAAAGAATGCTAAAGTTTCCCAAGTATAGGTTGTGTGTACCCTCGCCACTGTGTAGCAGATGGAGCTGGAACACCTCATTAGTAGGCTCTCGGTGGACGTTTCTGAAGATATTCCAGCGCCTGCCACCCCCCAGGACAAGATTGAGGGGCTGGTTGCAGCATTACAACCCTCAAGGACTGATATCTAGGCGGTCAAAACAGAGATGGAACAACAGATCGCAGACTTGCAGGCCAAGTTGCAGCCAAAGACACCACCAAAGGTGCGGGCCCAGTGAGTTGTGTTGGTTACGGTGGCCATGAATGTGATTATGGGATAGATTTCTCAGGGTGCCCAATTTCTAGACATAGCCATGCAGTTATGGACCAAGGTGCAAAGCAACCCGATCCTGCGTGAAATCAACTAGGACCTGCGACAGAAGGAAGAAGCATTCGAGTAGCTGGAAGCCACGATGTCTACTCTGATTCCTTCTCAACGATTGGTGCAACTGCAAACTAGCCATGCCCTTCAGGATGATATCGAAGAACTCCACCAAAAAAATAAGACTCTCAATGACCACCTTAAGCCATGGGCAGATGAGGCCCTCAAGCTATCCCAGGATATTGATGTCATTGTCAAACAATTGAACTAGACTCTAGAGAGCGTCACAGCTGTGACGGAGGGAAATTTTTTTAAAAAATTGGTGGATATTGCTCAGAATTCTACTGCTCAGAGTGAAGGAGTGCTACCCCCAATAGTTGAGTCGATCAGGCTACTGCAGGCGCAGGTGGAGAACACGCGCCCATAGTGACTCAGGACGAGTCACAAGATTGTGTTGGGGACTGTTGGAACATGGTTCCCTAAAGCTGCGAATTTTGTATAGTTTTGTATATTTTTGGTATTAATTAGTCTAATGTAGGGGTTTTGGGGTGGGTTAAAGCCCCGAATGCATTGTAATGGGTCAAGGGTAGACCAAGAGTCCGCAAACCATAGTTTGCAAACCATTGGAAGAGTAGGCTATGTCGATATAAATAGATGAACATTTTGAGTCTTAAGGTAGGCAAGAATTAAGTCTGATGCTAAGTGTGAATTGCTAGATTGGTTGTTGGGTTGTTTGGGTAAGGACTCAAGCTAGCTGTGTGCACGAAGATCCTTAGTCCTGCTATGTGTGGACCCTGCTGGCTGTGTGTGCAGGCTGTGTCGGATTATATTGGGTTTTGGATGCTAATATATGCGAATATGGTCAATTTTTTTTTGTGTTATCTGACCTGATGTATTACTGTTGATGCAAACTATTGGGATCTATTACAAATACCATTGTGTTATCTATTTATGCTGCGAATATGTCTGTGTTATGGTATAACTATAATCTATTGATGATGTGTTATGATAATGTGTGCCAATAACTGCTGATATGCACGTGGATGCGAAGTTATTAACTGGATCTGTGCATGATAATAGCTCTCTATATTGCAATTATACTATTAAAAACCCTACGAATAGATCTGTCCGGTGTGAATTTGATAGGTTGCGAACGTAGATCTGCTTGACTTACCTACTCTCCCTCAGGCTGCAGAATCTTGGTTCCAGCACCCTCCCATACTGCTTCAGGCAAGACTTTGGCCTGCGCAAGTAGGTCACTACCGAAAGGGCCAGTAGTATAGGGGTTTGTTGGCAAACCTTAACCTTTGAATTTCTTAACCTGACAGAGAAGGAAAAATTCCTTGCGCAGTGCAGCTATTATGTTCTTTGCCTTTAGCTGGGATGTTTTCTCGAACGACATGTCTGCATTACACATTATTTCTTTCATTTTCTAATCATAGGCCGTTAAAGTAGATAGTGCGCATGATTGTGGATCCCAGCATGGCTGGAGGCTAGCTTCTACCAGCTTGTGCCACTCTTGGTAGAACTTCTCCACTCCCTTTGATACCAGCGCTAAACACCCCAATGTATTCGCACGTGCATTTTCTCTTTCAATCATTTTTCTTACCTCCATGACTATCCTGAAACGGTCAAGTACTGCCTGTGTTTGCAATTATTCAGGGGAGAGCTCATTGAGATACCTGATATAATTCTTTGTTTTTGTTGCATTTTCTTCCCCTTCCCTGCGTCCAACCTCCAATTGAGCCTTAAACTCGTGAATCGCGATCTTCTTGTCATTTACCAATATAAGAAGGTCCCAATGTTGCTTAACCTCTGCTATGATTTCCCCCTAGACAAGTGGCCTTGCTTCCACTATTGACATGTTACCTTTGATCTTCTAGACTTATCCTGCTCCTGAGCTTCCTTGCAAAGGTTTTCAACCTCTTTTTGTAGGGATGCAATCGTCTTCTAGTTTGATGTTTGTGCGGCCTCAGACTCCTCTAAGAGCCGATGAATTGAGTAGGTATTGTCTTCTGACACCCTTAAATTGAATAGGGCCTTGGAGAGATGTTTAGGGACAGTCTCGGGATCACCAGATATAGGAAAAATGCATGTATGTCTGTCCCATTTGACTTACCATTCTGACAGCCTCTCCCTAAGCCCGAAAATCTCTTTTTCCTTTTGGACATTCTCTTCCTGTTGTTGAGCAAGGGAGTGAGCGAGAACTGTATTCTCCTTCTCTACCTGCACAAGTTCCTCTGTCTATACATGTTCAACACGAGGCATGTTCAAATTTCTTCTCAACTCCTGGACTTCCAATTCTAACTTGGCAAGAAGACCTTGCAATGTCATGTTGTTATCAACCCCCTTTCCTCTTATCATTCTCTTGATGTTCTCCACCTGGGTAGCAGTGGCCTTAGTGCTAATACTTTCTCTTCATTGGTTCTCTTTTATTAGCTTTAACTTCTTTTCAAGCTTCTGTAATGCAACCATATGCTTCACCACCTTGGTCCGTAGCATATCCATGATACATTGGTGCAAATCCAGCTTGTCTATCAGGGGAATGTTGCCTAGGTTAAAAAATATTTCCAGAGCCCTATATTGGGATCCAGAAGCTAAGGGCTGCTATGCTGAATGTTGAATGGACAATATGAGCTACTCCTTATCCATATCTAGCACGAAGGAAAGCCTAGAATGGTATTTTTCCATGAATTCCACGAGTTCGGCCCTTAGTCTTTCCCTTGCAAAATTTTTTATGATATTGATCTCATCCCTTGCCTCCTGCCTATGTAATGTGACTGCCTATGAAAGTTCTGAGGGGGCTGAAGATGAGGCAGCGTCGAAGGAAACTAGAAATCTTGGCTTATCCTTGTTAAGACCCTTGAACACAGGAATCTCATCATCAGATAGCTCGACCTCTATGTCATTTGGCCCTTGAGTTCTCCATTTTTTATGAGGGTGAGCTTCTTCATCAACATCGATAACCTCTTGGATTCTTGAGGGGTCCCCTGTTCCTACCCTTCTATCTCAACCGACACATTATCTCCTTTCCCTTCGGTAGCAGAGGAATCGGCCTCCATATGTGCATCCAAAAGCCACACGTCAAGTTTAGCTTTCCATTCAATGAAGGGCCTAGGTTCATGCATATAAGATTTTGATTTTATATTATTCTTCCTACTAGTGAGGAATCCATTAGGGTTGTAGTGCTAGACGTCTCCCTGAGGGAGGTTCATCTCTCGCATCATTTTTTCCATGGTGGAGAGGGCATGTCTTGAACTAATGGTAAAAGGGCCAATTGAAGCTGCGAGTTTGAGGATGTATCCCTTCTTCGTAGGCATGAAGTGGACCTGGTCAGCCTTCAAGACCTGTCGAATGAATTTGAGGGAAAAAAATCGCATAGATGGGAACACCGGCAGGTGGTAGGGAGGCACCTCTGCACCGAAGGCTCTGATCTCGGTATGGTCATCAAATAGGCACCAATCACCTGTGCAGTCTGCCTTGTTGACTAGAGCCAGTCCTTCTTCTCAGGAAATATTATAGGCAGAGGGCTATCATGTATAATGGCATAGGCTATAGAAATGAACTCATTAAAAAAAATTTGCATACCCTTTCCCATATGGCTACTGGTGAACTGCCCTAGTCCACTCGAAAATGGATCTGGGTTGGGAATTTATCCTCGAGAATTTGTTCAGGCCTAGAATTTCAAATCTATTCACGTGCTCGAATAGGAACAGGTAAGAAATAAGGGAACAATATTTAAAAGAACCCGAAGAGGAAATTTCTTGAAACTGAGCCCTGATAGCTGAAGCTAAAAAAGAGGGGATATCCAGAAGGATCTATGCCTGCATCATGATCCATAGGAAAGCTAACCCTGCTTTAGTCACCTGCTCAACCTCCTCAGACCCTAACATCCCTGAGATGACCGCTAGGATGGGTTGTACGTTGGTTCAGAAAGTTGACAGGGGAATAGAATCTGTGAACGGGAAAGATGACAAGCACGAATTGGAGAGGGGACTTTTGGAATGGGGTCTCCTAAAGAGCTACGAAACTAGTCCATTTTGGTTATTTTTTATTATATTTAGTATAGCGCAGGGTTTTTGGGGCAGTTCAAAACCCTAAACACATTGTAATGGGTTAAATGGTAAACTAGGGGCCCGAAAACCATGGGTTGCGGACCATAGGAATGTTAAAGCTATATTGTTATAAATAGAGAGGCATTTCAGATTTTAAGAGGTAGGATTTGATGAGCTATTGATGCGATCTGTTGTGTAAGAGATATGTTTGGGTTTTTGGGGAATGGACTCCTGCTGGCTGTGTGCGCGAAGATCCTAGTCCAGCTGTGTGCAGACCCTACTTCTGTGTGCGCAGGTTGGGAAGGGAATTGTAAGGAAAGGTTGATGAATGAATGAATACATAGGATTATTAGATCTGAATCTGTGAGTACTATTGAATGAATTGCTAGTAATTACTGTGTTGTGCATTTTATGTGGAGGCCTGTATATTGAATTTGTTCCATTCTGGTTATATCATGCTGTGAAAGTCTATGTATTGAATTGTATCTAGCTCTGTTCTGTTCTGGTTATGTAACATTGCGTTGATGTTATGAAAAGCATATAATTGTAGATCTAGTGTGTAGAGACAAGGTAATCTGAAGAGAATGCAACCTTGCTTGCCTTACCCTTCCTTTCTTAGGGTGTGGAAACTTGGTTCCAGCACCCACCCATATTGCTTCAGGTGAGACTGTGACTTGCGCAAGCGGGTCACTACCGAAAGGGCCAGTAGTATAGGGGTTTGTTGGAAAACCTTGCACACCGAACCTGGGTCAGGACCCCTCAAGCCAACAAATGGTTCCTTTGCCGAGACTGGAATGGATCTGAGAAAGGGATCAGGTAATGACAAGAGAATACTGGAAGCCTGAAAGAAAATAGATCGAGGACTGGTTTGAAAGGTAGATCCAGGAGTTTGTAGTAAAAGAAAACCGAAGTGAAAATTGAACGGCGGAAAGGTGGAAAAATAGGTATGTTCTTACTGAAAGCTACGAAATATTCTTTGTAACCTTTGCAATTGAGCTTCAGGAGTGGCTGGCCAGGCTGGTAGAATTCTAGAAGTGCTGGAAGGATGAGCGAGTCACTCAGTGGACTCTAGATCTGCTTGAACAGCTGGAAACAATTGATAATATTATTACACACACGGTGGACCACTGGGTGGATAATGTGCTAGGAGGCTTTGTGACAGAGTTTGCCATTGATCAGTTTGTATTATACTCTGAGGCTGAGCAATGATTCTTCAAAGGATTCCAAGGTAAGTTTCTAAGTACATTACCATTACTGGTCAAGAAGTTGCTGTGATAGAAGAGCATTTTGTGTAGCCATACCGACTAAATGACCTCGGATCCAGACGGGAGCGCGACACACAGTGGTAAGTATTATTGGACCAACCTTGATGGAGGAAGGGACGCCTATAGCCCGGTGAAGGAACCGGCCACATCACCACCTAGGGCATGCAAGGGTAAGAATTCGCCTATAACGTCGTCCCTGGATAGTGATATGGCTGCACATTTGAAACTACATACCTTCAAATGGATAGGAGATGAGGACATGGATCGATTTTGGTTCGTTGTGGACTCTGTCTGGACTGCGCAGAACATGGCAAGTAATAAAATAAAAAGGGTGCAACTGTCTTTAGCAATTGAAGACAGAGCTCTGGACTGGTATATGCGATATGTTGCCCAGAATGGAACTGCCTCCATTCAGGATATTAAGGATGCTTTGAAGCAACTATTCTGCAAATGAAAGTCTTATTCCTAGTTAGTAGTGGACGTAAAGGACTTCAAACAAGGTGTGTATGAATCAGTATGGGAGGCAGATCAATGGTTAAAGAAGGCAATTAGGGAAGGAAGGTTCGAGTATGATGATAGACAACATACAGAATGGTTCATTGCCATGTTGTTACCTCACCTGCGCACACCAATGAATTAGAAGACCTTTGAATCGTAGGAGAAAGTTGTAGAAGCTACTATGAAGATAGAAGTTTCTTTCTGGGAGGACACCTTAGCAAGAGTCCAATAGATCCAGGAATAACTCGGGGCTATGCATATAGAGATACAGAACCTACGAAAATAGCAAGGAAAAGACATCTGCAAGGATCTCTGGTGTATACATTGCCAAGTGTCTGGTCACACAAAGGATCGGTGCCCTCTACTGACTAATTATATGCAAGCCGGAGGACCTAGCCCACTAAACCCAGGGCTAAGTAGGGAACCTATCCTATTGTGACCAAGATCAAGTGGATATGCACTATGGTGCGATGATTGTTGGGTAGCAGGCCTACACGATATGAACAATTTCCCTCGACTGGGTGCGTATGTCCTAGAGCTAAAACAACAATGGTATCGATTCTGTCGATCCGTAGGACATGACGAGTAGAATTTCCGAACGTATGACTTGATGATGGATTGCGGGAACCTATATCAGGTGCAATAAGACCCTGCATTGCCAAGACTAGATGCGCACTTTGGAGGATCATTGGCCCGAGGCAGAGGAGGTCGGGGAGGAATCGCAAGTCAAGGACAAGGTCATATAATCTATTATAACTGTGGAGAAATAGGTCAATTTGCCAGAGAATGCCCTAATCCCACCAGGCCATTGTGTAAATACTGCAAATAGCTGGACCATGACGTAGAAGACTGCTCGATCTTAATTTCTAGAATGCAGGAAAAGCAGCCTACCTCTACACAGAACGTACAGAGGGTTAAAACTGAGCTACGAGAAGTAGATCCAAGTGTAAAGGTCATAACACGTAGTGGGCTAGACACCAAGGGAAGCCAAGATGTATCCTACGAAGAACAGGCACTACTAGCAGCTCTTGCGCAGTCTCAAAGCGAGGAAGAAATTGAGACCTTTTTGAAGGCATGTCTGAAATTGCTTAGGAACCAAAAGGCCGTAAGAAACCTCCTGGCCTTAAAGAATACCTGTGCAACTTGGCCCACCTTGATTCCTGAGACCAAGGATGTGCACAAACTGTACAGCTCTAAGAAACAAACAGGGAGAGAAATGTGGCTAACTGCACAAATCAGAGACTATGAAATGGATCAAGTTATCTTAGATCTTGGATCTGATGCCAATGTTTTACCTAAGAAGACCTGGCAATGAATGGGGAAGCCCAAATTGGAATGGTCTATCCAGCTGTGCATGGAAAATCAATAGAAAATCATTCCCTTGGGTAGGTTACCAAAAGTTATGGTTGACATTGTAGGGGCAAGGGTCCTAGCTGACTTTGAAGTAATTGAGATAGTTGAAGATGCAAACCCCTACCCTGCGTTCCTTGGACTAGATTGGGCAATGGACATGTGAGGTATTATCAACCTCAAGAAATGAAGCATGGTGTTTGAAAGTGAAGGCACACATGTCATAGTACCCCTGGATCCCGCAGAAGGTGCCCAGTATATCGAGCCTATCCATACGAAGGAAGAATTAGATCATATTTATAAGATCACTGTGCAAGATGAAGATCGGGTTAACCCCACGGATGAAGGGATGCTCTGTTGGGAAAATGATAGTGAATGTTTTTCTGACTTTGATGAGGAGCTGGAGAATTGGCAGAGCCAGCTGCATGAGGTTTCGGCAGTTCGCAACCTTCATACCATCAGAAACTTCTGTCGCATCTCTACCATAGAAAGAACCTTGCCTTGCCAAGAGGGCGCAGATGACACTCAAAAGTGTATGAAGCCTAAGGGTTTCATGGAATTTAGGTCCGAAGCACTACCGCTAACCCGATATGAAGCACCTACGCAGGGACCTATCTCCCCTACTTGGAGGAAGTATTGGAGTAGGGTGATCCTGCGTATAGAACCTCCCTTATCCAGATGGGCCCCAAGGTTGGTCGACCCACGTGGTTACATGCTAACGCGCAACACTCAAGGGTGTGCTCGACCCTTGCCGAACCAGACTTACCAGAGTACTACTAACCTCAACACACATAGGATTAAAAACCTCTCTACAATCATGTGTATCTGGGAGAATCTACAAATGTCTCGAAAAGTAAATCACCTATGGACGTATGACGCAACCCTCTTGCAAAACAATGCTCCTTCCACGAATGGCATAAATTCTTCGAAAATACCCCCAATCAACTTGCAGGATCACCTTGTTTCAACCTTCCGTCGAGATACAGAAATGCCCTCAATGCATTAGCCACGCTCTGACATTACAGGGACACGACCTTGGACACGAAGGAAGAACGTCAGCCCATCCCGAGTTAATGCAAAGAGACACTTACAAACATATAAAATGGGTGGTAGATCATCAATATCACCATTTATGACAAGCACAGTTTGACAGATCGAGGGTACATGCCACATGTGAGCTACCTCACCATTAAGTAGCTTCAATTGGGGTGCGGATGGCTGGAAGACGTTGGGTCGGGCTATTTATTGAACTATCAAGTGGCATTTGCTACCTGCATTATGGTTTTTTATACTTATTCATACGTTATATAATGCTCGTCTCTCTGTTATGGATCCCAACTCATAGGATGAAATGATAAGAGGACCGGAAGACGCTGAGTCCAGTAATAGGAGTGCGCACGGGCTACCGCCTGAAAGGATTAGCTGCAAACCAATTTCGGCAGGAACGCTGCAGTATCATGACCTGCTGCAACATCTCCGCCATTTCTAGACCTCGCTCGCTAGAAGCAACGTATGTTTACTCCCTCGCACTACCATAATTCACACTTCTGAACCAATTACTGGGGCCATTCAAGAAGACTTAGCATAGCTATCTACTATAGAGCTACAAAGACTGTCTACCAGAGCAATGCAAGAAGTGCACCACCGTGACCAAGAAAGGCACAAGCAGTATGTCATGCCTCCAGAAGAACGAGCCCAGTGAATTGCCATGGTCACTAATGCAACACGTATTATTCAGGAACAAATGGCACAGGGAGCCCAATTTCTTGAAGAGGCTACACAGCTATGGACGAGAGCACGACACCACCCCACACTTCAGCAGACCCAATGGGAATTGAAGCAGACAGAAGATGTTCTATATCGAGTTCAGACCTCTACACCTCCCCCTGCCCCCGCGCAGCGCTTGGCCGCCATAAATAGGATTGAGGACCTTCGTCACTCCAAGAAGTTTGTGTGCAAAAAGTTGAAACCATGGTCTAATGCTGCACTCCAGCTTACACATGATGCACAGTCCGCCATTGCACACCTCCACCGGTTGTTGGAACGAGTTGGTCTGGATATCGATGGGCCTGCCTCCTTGACGATGATCAATATTGTGCAACACGCTACGGCCCAAAGCAAGGAAGTGCTTCCACCACTCTTTCGCACCCTGGCTACCTTGTGCGCGCAAATTGAAGGCGCACCACCAAAGTGACTCGGGACGAGTCACAAGATTGTGTTGGGGGATTGTTGGAACGGGGTCTCCTAACAAGCTAAAAAATGGGTCCATTTTAGTTATTTTTTATTATATTTAGTATAGCGCAGGGGTTTTGGGGTGGGTCAAAGCCCTGAACGCATTGTAATTGGTTAAAGGGTAAACTAGGGGCCCGAAAACCATGGGTTGTGGACCATAAGAATGTTAAAGCTAGATTGTTATAAATAGAGAGGCATTTCGGATTGTAAGAGGTAGGATTTGATGAGCTATTGATGCGATCTATTGTGTAAGTGATCTATTTGGTTTTTTGAGGAACGAACTCCTGCTGGCTGTGTGCACGGAGATCCTAGTCTAGCTGTGTGCGGACCCTGCTGCTGTGTGTGCAGGTTGGGAAGGGAATTGTAAGGAAAGGTTGATGAATGAATGAATACGTAGGATTATTAGATTTGAATCTGAGTACTATTGAATGAATTGCTGGTAATTACTGTGTTATGCATTTTTTGTCTTTGCGTTGTGGAGGACTGTATATGGAATCTGTTCCGTTCTAGTTATATCATGCTGCGAAAGTCTGTGTATTGAATTGGATCTAGATCTATTCTATTTTGGTTATGTAACGTTGTGTTGATGTTATGAAAAGCATATAATTGTAGATCTAGTGCACGTGGATGCAAGTGGATACATATTTAACCCTGTGCAGAGACAAGGTAATCTGAACAAAACGCAGCCCTGCTTGCCTTACCCTTCCTTTCTCAGGGTGCGGAAACCTTGTTCCAGCACCCACCCATACTACTTCGGGTGAGACTATGACCTGCGCAAGCGGGTCACTACCGAAAGGGCCAATATTATAGGGGTTTGTTGGCAAACCTTGCACACTGAACCTGGGTCAGGACCCCTCAAGCCAATAGGGACTAAGGAAACCACTTTGTTTCTCCCAGGATTTCTTTGAAAAATGACAGGAGAGGGATACCTCAGAGAACTCAACATAATCCTGGTCGGGAGGGTAAAAAAGGGATTTACTTATGAGTTGGGGGGTAATATGAAGGATATTGTTACTCTGGGTAGAAAGG
The DNA here is from genome assembly GCA_034641835.2 of Pinus albicaulis. Classification (NCBI taxonomy): domain Eukaryota; kingdom Viridiplantae; phylum Streptophyta; class Pinopsida; order Pinales; family Pinaceae; genus Pinus; species Pinus albicaulis. Next base: position 1,627,013,944 of record CM076570.1, read on the forward strand.
AAAATGGCTCTACGCTTGTCATAGGCCTCCCCAACCCAGCTAATGAATTTAGGAAAAGGGTGTGTCATTGGGGTGATTTGATAATACAGACCCGACTCGATGACCCTAAATATGTCATCGTCTCTTCATTGGTAGTCGAAGAGCTCGGCTCTGGTGCGGGCTTCACTAAAGGGGTAGATTGCGTCATAGATTTGTGCGTGGGCGTCATTGAAAGGCTCGGGTCTAGGAGCAGTCCTGACCTCAAGGGTTTGGGGGGTTTCAGGTGCAAACTGTTTCGATTTCCCCATGATAATTTGAAAATAAAAAAATAGAAGGGAAATAGTGAAATGGAAAAAACAACGAAATACCTGAAAGTGGTGAGGTAGCCAAGGGGAAAACAACCTGAGAGTGAAAGCAACCTGTACTCGAATTTTAAACTATCTGCGCGAACAACTGGTCAATAACTAGTAACTTTGCACAGTCAAGGGTAAAACATGCTATATCAAACCAGGTTTTACTGAGTACGAGGCACGGTGACACTTTTAGGGATGACGTTGTAAGCACATCGACAATGAGACATATGGAGATGGATGATTGGCTGGCAGCAGTCGGGTAGGTGGGGGCCACGTGCTGAACAAGGCAGGTACCGCCCTTCATACCGCCTCCTAGACTTACCTTACCTTTGCATTTACCAGCGCCAATTATCAATCGTGGTGGGCCCTCTTGAGTTTCAGCGAAGTGCATAGGAATCTCCTTGCCTATTTATTTTCCCCATGGAACTCTTGTGATTGGCCCGAAGGAGGGATGACGTCACATCCTCCAATGGGTTGACTTCAACCCTCATGACGCTTGTTGGGTGCTAACAGAATGGAGTTGGCCATGAGCTCTTGGCGCATGGTTCCGCCACAGAACTGTGAGCGCTGTCTTTAGAAACCTTTTCCATGATTTTTATTATCCATGAACTTCTTAACTTGTGTTTCTCCCTTCGTTTACTCGACAACTCCTTCTCTTTGATCGGTGGGTTCACAAGCCAATGGGACCTATTTACTGTTTCATGCAAATAGTTATTGACTTTTTCTTGCCATATATAGGCCTTTTTAAATTAATAACAGGTGATGCCCAGTCACTATCCAAGGAATCGCAACAGAACAGTCAGGTGTTTGTACTTTGGAATAAAAATATGGTAAAAGGACAACCTGCCAAGAACCAAGTAAAGGATAAAGGGAAACAGAAAATTCTAAAGCCCACTGTAGGGTCTAGCAAGCGAGGAAAAAAATCTAAAAAGGAGGTTATGGAAAACCTCTTTGATGTTTATTCTACAGGTAATCCTCCATAAGTTCACAATCTTATTAAGGGTTGGGAGAGGGACTGCAACAACAAAGAGGAGATAGACATACAGGAGGAAACAATGGACTTCATTAAAGACCCTGGAAATACAAGAGGGAGACTGTCCCTTTTTCATTAGTCCATTCACACTTACTGGATGCTCAAATGCATTTTGGCCAAGGCCGTCATGAGCTTACAGGAAATGGGAGGAGATCCCCAAGTGGTTTATGTTCTGCAATAAATAAAAAAAGAGATACAAGAGATCCTCGTTTTGCAGCATCATGTTGTAGCTCGTCTTGGACGAATTGAGCGCCAGTTGCAACAATGCATCAGGTGGATATGCTTAGCTCCAGTGTCAAAGACCTGACACCTGTTGAATATGCAGATGATTGACCAAATATTTCCTTGGTATTCTTATGTATTTTGCAGATAGAATTTACTCTTTACAGTTAGAATTTGTTAGGAATAGTAGCATGGACATAGCGATTAGTAGAAGGCTTAAAATTTTCCAATACTGGATGGAATTTGTTATGAAACCAGCTCCAAAAATATAATAAAAGAGATATCAACACCTTAGAAATAGCCACTTCGACGGGGAAACCTCCAATACATTACATAAATGAAAAATTCTTGGATGATACAAATGACAAAACCCCCTTTTATATATAGGAGTCCATGGGGTCACAATATAATCCTAGCCAACCTAACAATAATAATGTAAGGGCACAGTAATAACAATATTTTGGTTACAGGGGTACAACAATAACAATAAGGGGGTTACACTAACAATAATAAGGGACTATACTAGTAATATAGGGACCTAACATGACCCTCTCCTTCAAAAAAGTGTTGTCCTCAATGCTTGAGTAGCTCTGGATGCTTCTGTATAAACTTTTCATCCTCCCATGTGGAGTATTCAGTGGGTAAGTTCTTCCATTTGATGAGATACTCTGAAATTGATCGATTTTGTAACTGTCGAGTTCTTGTTTCCATGAGTGCTTCAGGTTCCAATATTATTTTTCCTTCCTCATCAAGTTCTGGAAATATTGTTTGAACTAGAAGTTTGTCCCCCATAACCTTCTTTAAGCATGAAACATGGAAAACTAGATGCACTCGCGAAGAAGCAGGAAGCTCCAATTTGTATGCCATAGTACCAATATTTTGCAACACCTTGTAAGGACCATATTAATTTGGCGATAATTTATTATCCTTCTTAGCTTTCTTGAGGGAAATTTTTTTGTATGGTTGTAGTCGTAAAAACACCCATTCTCCTACATCAAAACTTCTTTGGCTACGATTTTGATCTGCTTGTTGTTTCATTCGATTTTGTGCCAAATTTAGGTTATCCTTTAAGAGTTGGATAACTTCTTGTTGATGCTCGATGTGATCTTTCACTGCTTGAACCTTAGAATTTTCTTGTAAAGAAGATGTGATGGACAATGGATGATATCCATAAAGTGCCATAAATGTGGTCATTCTTGCTTCAATATGGAAGGAAGTGTTATACCACCATTCAACAAGAGGTAACCACTTGACCCATTGTGTCTTCCTATCAGATACAAAACAACGAAGATATCCTTACAAAAATTTATTCACTATCTCAGTTTGACAATCGGATTGAGGATGATAAGATGAGCTATGAGCTAGTTGAGTACCCAAACAAGAAAATAATTTCATCCAAAAATTTCCAGTAAAAATGGGATCTCTATCACTTATGGGTTTCCATGTAGATTTTTAATTGTTTCCATAAATGCAGTAGCAACTATACTTGCTTTAAATGGATGAGATAGTGCACAAAAGTGTGCATACTTGGTAAGTCTATCAACTACCACCATGATGACACTCTTTCATTCGGACTTAGGTAAACCTATGATAAATTCCATTGAAATATGCTCCCAACGTTGACCTGGAATGGATAAAGGTTGTAGAAGACTCGAGATCTTAATTGTGACAACTTTATTTTGTTGGAAAACCAAACATTCCGCCACAAACTTTTAAATATCAAATTTAAGGCCATCCCAAAAGAATTCTTTCTTCACCCTGTGGTAGGTTTTTAAAAATCCTGAGTGTCCTCCTAGAGGAGAAGTGTGAAATTCCAAAAGAATCTTTTGTTTTAGTTGGGAATTATTGCAAATATATAAGCGATATTTGTGCCATATGGAATCATTTTTCCAACTAAATATATCAGATGTGCTAGGATCTTGCTGCAACTTTTGAATGAGTTTCCACACTTCTTCATCCTTCCATTCATCCCTTGCTTCGGTTATCCAATCTGGTTGGATAATAGAAATGGCACAAGGCAATGCTTCCACCTCTTCATCTTTTCTCTGAGAGTGCATCTGCAACAACTTTTAGCTTCCCTTTTTGTAGATGATTTCAAAGTCATAACCCAACATCTTTGTGACCCATTTTTGGTGTTCCTCTGAAGATAGTCTTTGTTCCAAAAATTGTTTAAGACTATCATGATCAATTTTTACCTTGAAGTTTCTTCCCATTAGGTAAGGTCACCATTTATTTAGTGCATGTAGTATTGCCAACATTTCCTTCTCATAAATAGCATTCTGTAAATACTTTCCTTTGATTGGACGGCTTTCATAAGCAACGGGTCTTATTTCTTGGATTAAAACAACATCATTTCCTGGATTAAAACAACATCATTTCCATTTCCTGAGGCATCACATTCCACAATAAAGGTTTTTGTGAAGTCTGGCATAGCTAAGACTGGTGGTAGGCACATTGCCTCTTAAAGATTTTCAAAGGCCTTCATTGCTTCAGTAGTCCATGAAAATGCATCTTTATTCAATAATGGTATTAGAGGTGCTGCTATTATCCCATAATTATTAACAAAATTGCGATAATACCCTATTAACCCAAGAAATCATTGCAACTGCTTTATGGTTGTGGGGACTTTCCATTCCTTAATGGCTTTAATTTTGTTAGGGTCTACCTTAACACCTTCGTGAGATACAATATGACCCAGATATTCCACCTCTTGTACTCCAAAGAAACATTTGGATGTTTTTGCATATAATTGTTTATTCTCCAATAGTTTGAGCACCCTGTCAACATGTTGAACATGATCCTCCTAAGACTTGTTGTAGATTAGTATGTCATCAAAAAATACTAGCACAAAATTTCTAAGGAAGGCTTTGAAAATGGAATTCATCAACCCTTGAAATGTAGAAGGTGAATTGGTAAGGCCAAAAGGCATGACCAAAAATTCATAATGATCCTCATGAGTTCGAAATATTGTTTACATAATATCTTCAGTCTTCATTCTAATTTGATGATATCCTGAACGAAGATCCAACTTGGTAAAATAATTTTCTCCATGTAATTCATCCAATAATTCGTCAATCACAGGAATGGGAAATTTATCTTTAATAGTGAGCTTATTGAGCTCCCTATAATCTGGACACATGCGCTATGATCCATCCTTCTTGTGCACCCATGCTACTAGAGCAAAGAAAGAATTTTGACTAGGTTGAATTATACCAGCCTCTAACATTTCTGTAGTCATAGGTTTAATTTCACTCTTTTGGACATAAGGATATCTGTAAGGCCTGATGTTTAGAGGAAAAATTCCTAGAATAAAATGAATAGCATAATCATGATCACAAATAGGTGGGATTCCTATGGGAGTTTCAAACACCTTGGAATGATTTTCCAAGACTTGTTGGAGATCTAGAGAAATATATGATTTTGATGTTGGAACTTCTAGTGAGCATAATTGTGCAATTATGCCTCGTTTTTATTTATTTAGAATCTTTGTCATGACATTAGAACTTATTATCTATCCTGGCTTCCCTGTGATACCCCATAATTCGATTTCCTTTCCTTCCGAAAAAAATTTCAAGAAAAGTTCTTGAAAATTAAAAGCTACCGTCCCCAAAGATTGTAACCATTGTACTCCTAGTACAAAATCAACACCTCCCATTGGAATGGAAAGCATTGGACTATTCAATAAATATTACCCCATGTTTAGCTTGATATTATGGCATTTTCCAGATAAATTTATAGTTCCTCCATTTGCAACCATCACTTGACATTTTGGTGTTGGGTATAGGAAACAATTTAGTTCCTTGGCTACCTTACAATGAATAAAATTATGGGTACTACTCGAATCAATAAACACTATTACCTTTTTATTCTTGATATGTCCTTCTATCTTGAGAGTTTGAGGAGTGGTATTTCCTGCCAATGCATTACACGATATGGTAGAATTCATTTCTTCTTCTTCTAGGGTTGATTCCTGGGTGTATATCCTCTTTTTTTGAAGTTTCTTCTTCATTTTCTTCCTCCTCTTAACAATCTATGTAAAATAATTTCTTCTCAGCACAGTTATGACCTTTAGTGTATTTTCTATCACAACTGTAGCAAAGTCCTTTTGTTATTTTTTCTTCCAATTATTGTGGTGTCAACCTTGTAGGTTGTAGAAGTCTAGGAGTAGAAAAACTTCCATATTTATAGATGTGAGTGGTAGGCTTCATTGTCGCCATAATTTTACATTCAGTTTTTCTTACCAACCTGAATGCCTTCTCCAATGAATCAGGTTCCCAAACATGGAATTCATGTTGGATGTTATCCTTTAAAGTCCCTATGAAGACATCAATCCCGTGTTCCTCTTGTTAGACTCCTGTATTTTTATAGTATCACAAGATGACTGCCTATTCCTTATATTTTTTATGCTAAAAATAATATTCCCTGACTATCATTTATTTTCAGAAATCTCACTACCTTCATTATTTTTCATTTAACCTCTCCATTACCTTTCATTCTACCTTTTCTAGCATTCTCATGCTCTGAAACCCCTAAAATCCTTTCCCCCTTCACTCATTCCCCTTCTCTCATTAAAAATAATGTAAAACCCACTTTTACATTGTTTTTTGTTTAAATAAATTTTACCCTATCGGGTTGCACTAAAATAAAATTTGTTTGTTAAAACACCCGACCCCTATTATATTAAAACCCTCGCTTGTTATTTCATTTATCCCTCCACATTAATATTAACCTTGGCCCCACTTTATGTTTTAACTTGCCGTCCTATTCAATCCCGGCCACATCTATCATTAAGGGAATTTTGAGGTCTAAAATGGGCCTCCTAAGGAAATTATAAAATAATATTGGAAATAATAAAATAAGATTTGATTACATCATCAAATTTTAGAGGGAAAAAAATAAAAAACTACTTTTTCAACTCGTATTTTCAACTTATCTCCCAAAGTTTTTACTCAAATTTTGAGTGGGAGTACTCGTTGGATGCAAAATTTAATTCCTAATCCATGGAATACCCATGTTGCATAATTTCGATGGAGTATTCTACATGAAAAATGAGAAATGCATGAAAACGTGATTGTAATCACATGTTTTCATGTATTTCTCATTTTTCGTGTAGCAGGGTCCATCAAAAGTATGCAACATGGGTACACGTTGGATGAGGAATTAAATTTTTGATCCAATGAGTACTCCCGCTCGAAATTTAAGTAAAAAATTTGGGAGATAAGTTGAAAATACGAGTTGAAAAAATAGTTTTATTATTTTATTATTTTGTAATATTTGTACCATTTTACTTAAAAAATGGTGATTCATCCCCCATGGTTGACATCATCATCTTGAATCTTATTGGTTCTTATAATTTTTATTTTGGTTGTACATTTTTCTTAGGAGGCCCATTTTACACCTCAAAATTCCCTTAATGCAAATCAACTTGCCATAAACCCGATGCCCGACCACCATTCGATCTCTGCCATATGATTCGATGACCCTTGATCTGTTTCGCATCCCCAAATGCCCATCATTTAAAACCTTCGGGGGGTTGAAAAATGGGTGGTTTTGCAACCCCCCTATCCACCATGCGTCATCCCCACAATTCATCGCATTTCCCATTTTTAAACCTCCTAACTGCTTATCACCACGTGATAAAACCACAAACCGACTCCTCGCGCATAATGAAACCATCCTATGCTTCCAAATTTGAAACACCTTCCCACCATGCCTATGTGATAGACCTATTTTCCCTGCGCAATGCAATAAATCACCATCGCCCATCTCCTTGCAGACCTACATTTTATTAACAATTTTTTTTATTTTTGCAGGTGATCTACATATCGAAAAATGGGATAAACAAACTTTTGGTTCTAGGTCCAAACACTTGCTAAATCCAGACTTTCTGGATTTCAATTGAAAGCCTTATTCGACAGAGGATTATAAGCAGAAGAATGGATTAAGGCAAGAAAAGACAGTGGAAGGTAAAGAATTCATTGTGGCAGTGAAAGGTATAAAAAGAAGATAGGGCAGTCAAGAGTAAATATGAAGACACGTGAAATACATAGTTAAAGGACAAAGTTAATCAAAAGGAAGATAAAGAGGTAAAAGGAGAAAATTATAAGTAATAGCAAAGACATTAAGGAGATATTGTTGGGCCTCAAAATAGTCCCTATTCTCACTCCATTATTCACCAATACCTTCACATTGCTTCCATATTACCTTCACGTCACCTTCATTCCACCTCCACATCATTACATTTACCTCATCATTGGGTTATAACTATGATTCTCCAAAGTTTATTAATTCTTAACATTTTTAAGTGGATTTGTGGTTAAACTTTAAAAATTAATATGATTATACTTATACCTAACAGTTAGAATGAGTTTGTTGACATGTGTAGGTACAAAAGAAGCTTCCTTGGCACCCTTATGTGGCACTCTATGTTCAAATTCGAATTTCAGGAGATCATGGACCTCATGGAGGAGATCATGGAGGATAGGGTTATGTGTCACCATTGGTTGAGAAATATGTGGGTCAAAGGAGGGAATAGTGGATTTACATTTATGAGTTTATTATCATAGCTTTTGTATAAATAGGAGTGTTATCTCCTTCATTTGTAATCTTAATCTTGATCTTCTTCTTCATTTTGTAATCTTAGGTTGGTAGTGAGAAGTTAGATTGGAGAATCAATGTAATGGTTGCAATTGAAATTTGCAATTGATGATGAATAAGACGGAGTTTCTTTGATCCTCTAGATTTGAATTTTCTTTTTGTGTGCTTGTGAATCCTTGGAAGGATCCCCATTGCCTAACAAGTACACTTTTATTTTAGTAGGCTTTTATTTTATGTTTGTTTGTGAATTTAATTAGATTAAATTATTAGGTTCATATGTTTGGAATATTAAAAAATGACCTTTCTTAAGAAAGTAATAATGTTTCCTTCAATGAATCCGATTTGTTATTTAATGTTTGATTTCATTAGTTTAAGTTTCTGATTTATATGCTTGAGATATAAATGAATAGTCTCTTGTAAGAGAGATTTAACATTTCATGCAATCAATCAGAATTAGGTTTAAGTGCTTTAATTTCATTAGTTTAAATAGTTTGTTGATTAAGATGATTAGAAATATTAATGAACAGTCTCCTGTAAGGGAACCTTTATATTTCTTACACTTGTCACAATGTCTTTAGATTTCATTTTGTTAAATGACTAAATAGATGTTGGAGATCCTAACAAAAGACCTCTTGTAACAGAGCTTTGGCATTTCTTCACTATCTTAGTTTAGTTTGTCTCTAAGTCCATATATATTGGATGATCCTCGAAGTTTACTTGCCTGGATTGATAGTAAATGAAACTCTAATTTGCATCCACATTTTAGATCAAACAAATATACAGATAAAGACAGTTAATTTTAAAGAAAAATCAAAGGATAAATCAACGAGGAAGGCTAAACCAGATGTCAAGACCACTCAGAATTTATCCCTTCTCAACCACATTGACCACCTCCAACTTAATTTTGATTTAATGAAAGCTACCCAAGTTAATATTTTAGTAGGAGATATTTTAGCATTAGTTCAGAAGTTATTGTAAAAGTTAACTCTGTAGGTAGTTAAGTCAAAGATATGTTAAAGTTAGCTCAGGAGTTAATTTGAAAGTTATTAATACAGTAGGTTTTTTCAGAGATATTTTTGGCTTGGGCCTTGCATGGTTACAATTGTCAAAGCTTCATTTACTATGTAGTAAATACAGTCTGCTACTCTATATTATGGCAACCTCCTTAGTTGCAGTTAAATATTGCATGTATTTTCATTATCATTATTGGTTGTTGGTTATTTTGGCTGGTTGAACTTTGTTTAGACTCTGAGTTTCAAAGATTACTGTCTTGGAGCACTGTAATTGTTTTTTGATCTAGACATCAATAATACAAGCACGTTCACAAGATCCTTGAGCTATGTTAATGGTGATGTTATCCCTTTTATGTCAATGTTTTCCCTCTGTTTATCCATATTGTACCTCCATTTCTCTGATAGCAGAACAAAATTTTTATATTAAGATATGCTGCATGAGCACATTAACTCTGTCTTTTATTGTTATCTTAATGTTTTCCTCTGAAAGTATAACAAAAGGATTTTTAAATTCTCTTTAGTATTACTGGATTTTTGTCTTGAGGTTTTCTTTGTGAAGTATAGCTAAATAATTCTTAACTTCTCTTTAGTTTTACCAAACTGTTATCTTAAGGCTCTCTCTGAAGTTTAGTTATAGAATTCTTAATTGCTCTTTAATTTCACTGAACTATTACCTTGAATGTTTTTCTCTAAAAAACCTGAATGCAGAATTCAGAGACTGGCTACTATGCATTTATGTTGAAGTATAGTTAAAGTATTCTTAATTTCCCTTTAGCTCTACTGAACTCACAACCTTCTGTGATCTCATATGTATCTTGCCACAAAGATCCATTCGACATAGTTAGCTTGCCATGTGAAAACCCTTGAAAAATTGATGTACAACTCAAACCTTTCATGACTCCATAGCCCAATGGATTAAGCTTCTCACACTCTATCTATCCAACCAAACAAGCAATCAAACAAGAAATCAAACAAAACAATCAAACAAAACAACCCCAATATTTATAACTAGCCTAAAATCATAAAACATAATCATAAATCTAAATCAGTTAATCATAAAAATAGAGAGAGCCCTCTCTGAGCCTAGGAAGGCTATGTCCTGGACTCCAAAGTGGTTTGAAGTTGTTCTCTGATATTTTTTCTTGCCAATCTTACAAATTACAGGGAGCTAACATAATGGCGACCATACTGGGGACTTACTGAGAAAACCTAATATTATCAAAACTCAAATAGAAACCCAGTCAAAATACCGTGTGAATTAAGTATTTTTCACAGATTGGTTGGTTTTTAAGCTGTTATAAAACTTTCAACCTCTCTTCACCTTGGGTCTAAATTTTGGCTTCTCGAAGAATCTGTACAAGATCCCATCCTGACCCAAACCCTCCTGTAATAGTCAATAATCCATAGAAAATCCTAAGGAAAAATCCTAGATCTGAGAGTTCAACTGTTAGAAATCCTATTCACAAGGTAAGTTCCCTGTCTGAAAACCTTAAAAACTTGCAGGATATCCAATTCAACTCACACCTTGAACAAAGCTTATTCAGGACAAAATCCCAGAACTGGATAACCCAGATAGTTTTGGACACATCCATCTTACAGCAGAGTCCTATTGTAGTAGTCTCTATAGCCCCATGCCATTTCCTTGAACCTTACTCATCAAATTCCTTAAACCCCCATTCATACACCCACTATTCACCTTCCTCCATTCAACCCTCCACCTCCTTTTGTCAACCCTCCATTTGTTAATCCCCCTTGGGCTCCCCAATCACTAGCCATGGTAGCCTGGTGTTGGGGTCCTGTGTTTTGATAGTTTGGCAAATCAAAAGACAAGGCAACATCAAACCAATCTTTAGAGTTGCAGGATCTATTCTTCCTGTTTTCAGAGAGGGATTTGTCAAATTATTTGTTTTTTGCAAAGGTTTATCTTGTTTGCTTTTGAGTATTGGTTTTAGACTAGTTATTAAGTGCAAGTGTTTGTTTATTTGTTTGGTTCAATGACATAGCAGAACATGAAAGGTCTAGGAAAGATAGATAGAAAGGGGAAATGTTAGATTCATCGGGCAATGGATTCAAAAAGAGGTTTATGACAAACTTATCAATGGATATGGGATATCAAAGGTCAAATCTAACTTGGCCACAGGATCCTTTGGTTTTTGGAATGATATGGACATTAATGATTTGGAAAGATAGTTTGAATTCTCAACAAAGGGAACTTGAAAGCATAACTTGAACAATAAAGAGGTATTTGATAGACAGGGCTAACCATGAATTCTAGAAACCACACTTTAAGCAAATGATGACTTCAAGACAACCTTTAAAATGAAATCTAAGATTCGGGAGCACATCCTATTTCCTCAAAGATTTTATTTCAAATGACTTATAAAACATAAAATATTCACTGATAATTGTATTCATAGAAGAGGGAACACCTAAAAAATCTATGATCACAGCTATAAAGACCTTCAAAACAATTTTTCAAGCAAGGACAAAGGGAATGATCAAAACATACCTCCTTGGTTAACTTAAAACAATGGTACTTCAAAGGGAGACTTCAATAACAACTTTCAAGTGGCAACAGACAAGCAGGGAAAACCATAAATCATGCTGAAACCAAATATTCAAACTATTAGAGAAATAAACAAGCATAAGAACTAAAGAGAGAGATTGAAGAATCTAAAATACATCAGCAGAAGAAAACATAAAACAGTGAAGGATGAACAGGTCTAAGGTGCTTCTAGGAGTCATTTCTTAGCCTAAAAATTTCATCCTACTGTAGTAAGAATTTACGAAACAAAATGAAAATAGGAGAAAACATTAAACAGTTTAGAATACTTCACCAAAAGTCAACCTCATGGATCCAATGATAGAGCCTTCTTAAGAACAAGCATGCAACAACTTCATCAAGGTTCCAAGACTTCAATTTCTTCCTCAACTTCAGACAGACTATGTATTATTTCAGAGAGTTTCAGTATTACAACTAGTGAACAATAAACCAACAACTTCTCATCTTCTTCAGAAGTATTTATAGAAGAAATGAGGAGGTGGAAGAGTTTTGGATTGAAACGTAATAAATTCTACACTAAATGCAACTCCTAGCCTTGAAAACCACACAAGGCCTAAGGCAGGAATGCATTTCATTTACAACTTTGCTTCATTAACTCTGTTTCTGCTATTTCAGGCTTGCTGGGCAAAAAGGTGGACTTCGAGGCCTATTTATCCTTTGCAATAACTTCACTAACAGTTTGAAACATCTTCTTTTGCTTAAAATAACTATTCAGCTGTCTTTTGGCAAATATCTTCTGTTCTGGCAATAACTAGACCTTCTTTTTGATTTATTTAGGCTGTAGGTGGCTTTTGGTAGCTGGAGTGGATACAATTAGCCTCTGATGTGGCAGTGGAGGCTTCTCGGACTGATGGATTAGGCATTTGATTTACTGATTTTATGCCTTAATCCATCAAAACTGTGCTAAAAAACTTTAATCCTTGATTTCTGCTTTGATTTTATCCTTTGACATTGATACTCTTCATTTTTTATGTTTACTGAGTTTTGCTGTGATTTGCAGGCGCACAGAGGGCTTTATGACTTCACAAATGCTCATGAGGCATGGAGAAATCATCGTTGGAATCCTGTAAATTCCCTTTTCATGTGAATAATTTTCTTGGGGATCGTCATCCCTGGCCATTCATATCTTTTTAAAACAATGGAAAAAACCTTAAAAACGTGCAAAAACAAACAAAGTTATGAAAACTTTGGTGAAAATAGGTTTAGACAGTTCTGGGTGCGAGATTAAATCGTGACCGTTGGATTAAATCAACCAATGGTCAGGATTTCTTGCTGGGGTTGATGGGGAGACGGTCGGATGAAATGAAGGTTAGATTAAGTCCGGGTCATTGATCTAGATTGATCAACAGCTGAGATCAATCGGGAGTTTTATCATGCGGAGGGGAAACATTATAATGAAATGGAAGAAAATGTAATAAAAATGGGAAAAAGTCTTTGGCAGAAACGAAAAGGGGCTAAAATGAAGTTTGGGGTCGTAGAGTGATCTGGGCTGTCAGATTAATGTAATGGATGACCAAGATTGTTTACTTGGAGCGCTTGGGAAAACAATGAGGGGAAAATGGATGAATGGTTGAAACAACAGGAGCTGTCCAATCAAAACAACGAATGGTTGGGATTAAAAGACAAAAATACTTGTTGTGGAGGAGGGTGGTAAGTGGAAAACAACTGGTGGTATTCGCGCGACATCGAAGCAGTTTTGAATTTGGCCAAAAAAAACGCGATATGCTTCGCTGCCTGACACGTGTCTTTTTAATACCACCCATTTCGTGTAATTTTTGAGTTTTAACTCACAGGAATAATAATTTTGTGAAGTACATCATCAACCATTGGATCGAAGGTTCCAAATCCAATGGTTCGGAAAAAATACGAAGGGAGAGCTGTGCGGAGGAAAGGTATGGTGGGACCCGGCTTATTTTGTCGTGTAGTGAAAGGGGTCAATGAGCACTGTGGTTTTATAGTGTTATAGGGCTATAACCGGGCGAAAAATATTTTACAAAGGAAATAGGAGGAAATGGGAGAATCAATAGGAGCCGTTGGATCTGAGAAGATCAACGGTGGAGATGTATCGACGAAGGAGAAAAAGGAGATGCGGAGTTCGAAAAGCAGGGGAAACGTGGGCCATTGGATTTAAATAGAATCAACGGTGGAGATTAGATCATGGGATCACAATCAGCGGAACGAACAAAGTTACAATTGCGATAAAACTTTGTGATGTGATTGCGATGGAATGAATTTTTGCGATGAGATGGAGTTATGAAATGGATAAGCACGGATCCTCGGATCGGTATGGGAGATCAACGATGGAGGTTTGATCGCAGGGCGTGATGTCGGAGGGCGAAAGGTGGAGTGCAATTAAATCTGGGCCGTTGTTTCTTGTGTTTTCAATGGCTGCGATTTAATCACAGGATCGGAATCAGAGGTGGAAAAGGGGAAGAACAAAAGAAAGTGCGATGTGTCGATTGCGATTAGCGCTCGGTCACAGCTCCGGGTCATATGCAGAAAAAAGGGGCTGGGGCTAAGGCTGAAAGGGGCTTAAGGCTTTATGGAAAATGATGGTTTTTCAGGATTTTTGAAGGTTTTTCAAAGGATCCTGAAGGTTCCGATAAGGGAAAAAATGGGGTTTTCAACCTTATAAAGGGATTTTACAAGGCTTTAAAGGGGAATTCGAGGGATTGAGAGGTAAATGAAAATGGTTTATGGAAAAATAGAGAAGGAAAATGGAGAAGGGTAAATGAGGGAAAATGGAGTTTTAAGCAATCTTTCTCTTGGTGAACAACAGGCTTTTTAGGATAAAGTGGAAACAACTATGAATATTAACTCAAGAAATAGTAAAAACTTTAAAGGATGATAAGTTTTCAAAAGGGAAACTATCTCTTGAAGTTTTGAAGCCAAAGTCTAGCCACCTCTTAGTATAAAAAAATTTATAGGTGGCTAACAGTGGCTCCACTTGGGGAAGATAGCTGGTCCTTTAGGTGTCTAGAACCTCAGCTGCAAATATCTGGCTTTCATTAAACCAATGCCTTAATCCATTGGGAAGCAACCTTTCTTTTTTATGATCTCTACAACAATTTAAAATAATGGAATTTTGTCAAAACAACATGTCTACCTACCCATTCCTAATGATCCTAACATTTTTTCTTCTTTTCAGAGTGCATTTAGGCTGGCAAACTCTCTTCAACAACATTTATTATTTTGAAAAAAAAAAACTAATCTAAGTCTAATCTTATTCCTCCATGAACTCAGTTTAAACAGTTGAGTTCATAAGCTTCTCTACCTAACTACTATCTGTCAGAATTAGACTGTCTGACAGAATTTTATTCTCTAAATTCAAAAATAGAAATTTAAAAGCAGACAAGCCAGGATTGAACTGTCTAACTTGTTGTTGATCTATGGCATAAAAACAAGCTGCACATAGACTAAAATTTTCAGAAATTTAAAGCAAAATGTGAAGGCTTAAGATTTAAAAAATTAAAACCTCCTTCATTATCTCTTCAGCTCTCATTTTGAATTTGTTTGAGCTGTCTTTTATCTCATATTGGTTCAATTTTTGAGCTTTTTTGAACCTTCTTTATTCTAACCTAATCTACCTTACTGATAAGCCAAGATTAAGCTGTTTGGAAAATCTAATTCACTAACCTATCAACAGTAAATTGAGAACTAATTAGTCATGATTAGGCTGTATGACTAACTAGAAGTGTGTTTTTAGGAATGGAGTTTGAGATTGCACACTTTCAGACTTTGTTTCTCTTTTTTGGTATGGGGCTATACCTTTATTGTTTTACAATCTGCCCTCTTTTCTCTTTTTCTATTGTTTTTTATATTTTTCTTTTTCTTTCAAGAAAAAAAATCAACAACTAACTAGCTGCTCAAAGCTGAGCTTTATTGCTTTTCTATCTAACCTAATCTAACTTAGAATATTTACGTGTTTTAGCTGATGGAATCTCTTTTCCAGCACAACCAATCTAGTAAATGATTCCATGATTGGTCCTTCTTCATCTCTTTGGGGAGGCTGGACAAATAGGGCCACTCCCATTCCTTTTGTTTGTTAGCAGCAGTGCTAAATAATCTTCTTGCTTTTGGTAATAAACTGCTCCTAACAACCTTTATCCCTTCTTCAAATGCCTTCAATAAGTGAGCATAGGGATCTTGAAATAATGCCTAGCTAAGAGTATTTGGAAGATGTGTTTCAACCAAGATCATCTCTTTTTTATCCATTGGATCAAGGCAAAGATTCTCTTGAGAAAGAACCTCTTCTTCATCTTCATTATCATCTGAACTAAAACACTCATCATATATTGCAGTGTTGTCCTCTTGTAGTCCTGGTATACTTTGACTCAGTGGACTGCACTATGTGAAAAGATCATCGTATTCTTGAGCAAGGTTATCTCTTATTACCTCAGCCTTTGCAGGAGAAGGCTCCTTATCTTCATCCTGCTCAAGAAATTCCTCTTTCTTCTCAACCTCAACATTACAACTAATAGATTGTTGATTCCCAATTATGTGAAAGCTATTTCTGATGGATTGGATTGGTCGATTGCTACTTTCAAGCTAAAGATAATGAAATTCATGACACCAATCAACTGTTGGTTTCCCTGCATGATTAGTTTCTATTTGGAGCTCATCATCATCATCAGACTGATCAAAAGTTGAAAAGTCATTAGTATAAACAATTTCACCAATCAAACATATTGGGTTATCAGTTTGTTTCTCTTCTAGCTGATCTACAATTTTATTTTCTGTTTCAAGAGAACAAGGTTTAGTGGGTAGATGAGCAGCAGTGTTTTGTTCTAATAAAGATTTGAGGGCTGACTATTTGTTTAATATTTGGTCAATTTCTTCTTTTATCAAAAGGGGAATTTTTCTTTTTCTTTGGACAGAAAAAAAACATTCCTCTTCCTCTTTTATTGACTGATTTTGAGGCTGAATGTCTTCTTGAGCCTCTTCTAGAGAATCATTACTTATGTTTGCAAGGAAACTTTGAGGATTAGCTTCTTTTTCCTAATCTATCTCACTTTTAAACAACTCCTCATGATTTTTGTAATAGTCATTTAGAATATGGGATTCATGAGTTGTTTCTAATAGATTTTCAGGATGGCATTCTTATTTAATAATCTGAAATGAGTTATGATATAAAGGCAGAGACTCTAGTTGTGTTGTCTCTTCTCCTATTTCAGATTCTGTGAGTTCAAGATGGCTCATGTTTTCCTCAAGGCACTGTTCACTTTTTACATTTTCATTTTGGTTATAAAGTTCTCTTAATAGTGCAATACAGGATAAAGGGAGGCAATCAATCCCTTCTTGATAATCTTCTTCATTTTTTTTCTTGTAATCTTGCTCACCATCTTCTATAAAGTCTTGATCATCATCTATATATTGCTCATCGTCTAGGTCTTGTAGTGGTTGAGTTTGTGTTTGATCAGGGAAAAGCATAGGTTGCTTTGGATAATCAACATCTATATCATCCTCATGCCTTTTGAATCTTTTACCAAGTATGTACAATATTTTTCCAATTAGGTTCAATAATGTGTCTAGCTTAGCTTCTCTGTCCATACTTGGATCCATGTTTGTAATAAAGAGGTCACTGTGTCATACCAATCAGTTCAGGGTCATTTACCAGTGGAGTTATTAGGTATTTTGGAGTTGTGGAGTCGCCAGGTGGAAGATTTTGAAATTTTCTGTCCACCAACAACATGATTGGGCTTGCTCAAAACATTCCCAGGAGAGTTTACAAGGACTATTGAAGTAATAGGACTACTGGAGGCCAGTGGAGTCACCAAGTGGAAAATATTTAGCTTATGTGAAGGTAAAATGTTTTATGGTTTCACCACCATGTTTATTATGAAGCCAAACTAAATTTTTTTGGTTTTTTCTGAGTTTCTGTGGTTGTTTGAAAGACTAATGAGTTTATAAGAGCTTGCTAGACAACTATGAACTCAAAGGTCCCACCGTGATCTCCATTATGTTGGGGTCTTGTGTTTTGATAGTTTGGCAAATCAAAAGACAAGGCAACATCAAACCAATATTTATAGTTCCAGGATCTAGTCCTCCTATTCTCAGAGAGGGATCTCTCAAATTATTTGTTTTTTGCAAAGGTTTATCTTGTTTGCTTTTGAGTATTGGTTTTAGACTAGTTATTAAGTGCAAGTGTTTGTTTGTTTGTTTGGTTGAATGACATAGCAGAACATGAAAGGTCTAGGAAAGATAGATAGAAAGGGGAAATGTTAGATTCATTGGGAAATGGAGTCAAAAAGAGGTTTATGACAAACTTATCAATCGATATGGGATATCAAAGGTCAAATCTAACTTGGCCACAGGATCCTTTGGTTTTTGGAATGAGATGGACATTAATGATTTGGAAAGAGAGTTTGAATTCTCAACAAAGGGAACTTGAAAGCATAACTTGAACAATAAAGAGGTATTTGATAGATAGGGCTAACCATGAATTCTAGAAACCACACTTTAAGGAAATGATGAATTCAAGACAACTTTTAAAATGAAATCTAAGATTTGAGAGCACATCCTATTTCCTCAAAGATTTTATTTCAAATGACTTAGAAAACATAAAAGATTCATTGATAATTGTAGTCATAGAAGAGGGAACACCTAAAAACATCTATGATCACAACTATAGAGACCTTCAAAAAAATTGTTCAAGAAAGGATAAAGGGCATGATCTAAATAGACCTCCTTGGCTAACTTAAAACAATGGTACTTCAAAGGGAGACTTCAATAACAGCTTTCAAGTGGCAGCAGACAAGCAGGGAAAACCATAAATCATGCTGAAACCAACTATTCGAACTATTAGAGAAATAAACAAGCATAAGGACTAAAGAGAGAGATTGAAGAATCTAAAATACCTCAGCAGAAGAAAACATAAAATAGTGAAGGATGAACAGGTCTAAGGTGCTTCTAGGAATCATTTCTTAGCCTAAAACTTTCATCCTACTGTAGTAAGCATTTACGGAACAAAATGAAAACAGAAGAAAAAATTAAACAGTTTAGAATACTTCACCAACAGCCAAGCTCATGGATCCAATGATAGAGCCTTGTTAAGAATAAGCATGCAACAACATCGTCAAGGTTCCAAGACTTCAATTTCTTCCTCAACTTCAGACAGACTATGTATTATTTCAGAGAGTTTTAGTATTACAACTAGTGAACAATCAACCAAAAACTTCTCATCTTCTTCAGAAGTATTTATAGAAGAAATGAGGAGGTGGAAGAGTTTTGAATCGAACGTAATAAATTCTACACTAAATGAAAATCCTAGCCTTGAAAACCACGCAAGGCCTAAGGCAGGAATGAATTTCATTTACAACTCTACTTCATTAACTCAGTTTCTTCTATTTTAGGATTGATGGGCAAAAAGGTTGACTTCGAGGCCTATTTATCCTTTGCAATAACTTCACTAATAGTTTGATAAATCTTCTTTTTCTTAAAATAACTATTCAGCTATATTTTGGCAAATATCTTCTATTCTAGCAATAACTAGACCTTATTTTTTATTTATTTAGGCTGCAGGTGGCTTTTGGTAGCTGGAGAGGATTCAATTAGCCTCTGATGTGGCAGTGGAGGCTTCTCGGACTGATAGATCTCCTTTTTTTTCCCTAAAACACTGCCAATTTTCTTTTGATTTGTGTTTTAGGCCTGATTAGACTTAATCTTTGTCTTTTGGTCTTCATACTGTCTTCATCTGCGTGGATTAGGAATTTGATTTATTGAGTTTATGCCTTAATCCCTCAAAACTGTGCTAAAAACCTTTAATCCTTGATTTCTGCTTTAATTTTATCCTTTGACACTGATACTCTTCATTTCTGATGTTTATTGAGTTTTTTTGTGATTTGCAGGCGCAAAGAGGGCTTTATGACTTCACAAATGCTCATGAGGCATGGAGAAATCATCATTGGAACCCTGTAAATTCCCTTTTAATGTGAATAATTTGCTTGGGGATCGTCATCCCTGGCCATTCATATCTTTTTAAAACAATGGAAAAAACCTTAAAAACCTGCAAAAACGAACAATGTTATGAAAACTTCAATGAAAATAGGTTTAGATAGTTCTGGGCACGAGATTAAATCGTGACTATTAGATGAAATCAACCAATGGTCAGGATTTCTTGCTGGGGTTGATGGGGAGGCGGTCGGATGAAATGAGGGTCGGATTAAGTCTGGGTCGTTGATCTAGATTGATCAACGGCTGAGATCAATCAGGAGTTTTATAATGCGGAGGGGAAACATTATAATGAAATGGAAGAAAATGTAATAAAAAAGGGAAAAAGTCTTTGGCGGAAATGAAAAGGGGCTAAAATGAAGTTTGGGGTCGCAGAGTGATCTGGGCCGTCAGATTAATGTAATGGACAGCCAAGATTGTTTACTTGGAGCACTTGGGAAAAAAATGAGGGGAAAATGGATGAATGGTCGAAACAACAGGAGTCGTTCGATCAAAACAACGAACGGTTGGGATTAAAAGATGAAAAGACTTGTTGTGGAGGAGGGTGGTAAGGCGGAAAACAGTTGGTGGTATTTGTTTAGCATCGAAAAGGTTTTGAATTTGGCCAAAAAAACACGATATGCTTCGCTGCCTGATGCATGTCTTTTTAATACCGCCCATTTCGCGTAATTTTTGATTTTTAACTCACAGGCGCAAAAATTTTGCGAAGTACATTGTCAAAAGTTGGATCGGAGGTTCCAAATCCAACGGTTCGGAAAAAATGTGAAGGGAGAGCTGCGCGGAGGAAAGGTATCGTGGGACCCGGCTTATTTTGTCGTGTAGTGAAAGGGATCAATGAGAACTGTGGTTGTATAGTGTTACAGGGCTATAACTAGGCAGAAAAGATTTTACAAAGGAAAGAGGCAAAAATGGGAGAATCAATAGGAGCCGTTGGATCTGAGAAGATCAACGGCGGAGATCTATCGATGGAGGAGAAAGAGGAGATGCGGAGTTCAGAAAGCGAGGGAAACGTGGGCCGTTGGATTTAAGGAGAATCAACGACGGAGATTAGATTGCGGGATCACAATCGTCGGAATGAACAAAGTTACAATTGCGATAAAAATTTGCGATGTGATTGCGATGGAATGAATTTTTGCGATGTGATGGAGTTATGCGATGCATGAGTGCTAGCTGTCGGATCGGGGGAAACAGATGGCAAAGATTTAATCGCATAATCGCAATCGGTGGAGGCCAAAGGGTGAAGTGGAAATGCGATGCGATGAAGCGCTTGAGCGTAGACTGTCGGATCGGTATAGGAGATCAACGGTGGAGATTTAATCATAGGGCGTGATGTCGAAGGGTGAAAGGTGGAGTGCGATAAAATATGGGCTGTTGGTTCTTGTGTTTTGAACGGCTGCGATTTAATCGTAGGATCGGATTCGGAGGTGGAAAAGGGGAAGAACAAGAGAAGGTGTGATGTGCTGATTGCGATTAGCACTCGATCACAGCTTCGGGTCATATGCGGAAAAAAGGGGCTGGGGCTAAGGCTGAAAGGGGCTTAAGGATTTATGGAAAATGATGGTTTTTCAGGATTTTTGAAGGTTTTTCAAAGGATTCTGAAGGTTTCGATAAGGGAAAAAATGGGGTTTTCAACCTTATAAAGGGATTTTACAAGGCTTTAAAGGGGAATTCGAGGGATTGAGAGGTAAATTAAAATGGTTTATGGAAAAATGGAGAAGGAAAATGGAGAAGGGTAAATAAGGGAAAATAGAGTTCTAAGCAATCTTTCTCTTGGTGAACAGCAGGCTTTTTAGGATAAAGAGGAAATGATAGTGAAGATTAACTCAAGAAATAGTAAAAAATTTAAAGGATGATAAGTTTTCAAAAGGGAAACTATATCTTGAAGTTTTGAAGACAAAGCCTAGCCACCTCTTAGTATAAAAAAATTTATAGGTGGCTAACACCTGGTATGCCCCATTAGCCCTAAGTACATCTACAATAGGACTATCAGTCCAAAATCCCCCTAATTGATGAAAGTAGTTCTACAACTTCTCAACAACATGTGGATATAATGGATGACTATTTTGATTGACAAGAGATAGATGATGAAACTATCAAGATAAGAATTTTTTCTCAGAGCTTAGGGGGAGAAGCAAGAAAGTGGTTCAAAGGGCCGACCCCTAATATTATACATGACCTCCCTATTTTTCATAAAATGTTACTAAATAATTGGGAAGTCAAGAAAAATCCTCTCCAAATCTTGTCAGCATAAGAAAACATCAAGAGAAACATTGGAGAAAGTGTCCAAGATTATTGCACTAGGTTCAACAGTGTATATAATGCCCTCCCTCCTCACATGAAACCCCCACAAGGTCTAGGCCTAATGAAATTTCCAGATGGTTTCAACCCAGAAATGGCTTATCAGCTGAAAGAGAGAGACCCTCCTACATTAGAAGACATGCAGAGAGGTGCAGTAAGTGTGGAAGAATGATTTACAAAAGGGCTAGAATGAAAAATGAAAAGAGATTCACATATAGGGAAGAGGGTGTAGCCCCACATCTGATACTAATATTGATAACCTCGTTAGAACCATGGAGAGGATGATGGAGAGAATCAACATAAATGGGAGAGATTTCCCCAGAGAAAACCAAGCAGCTCCTCAAAATAGAAACCAGAACCAAGACAAAAAATTTAGGAGAAACCCCCCTCAGATAAGATAGAGGGAACAAAGAGGACCTGACCAGCAAGTCAGACCTCCTTTCCAAGAAAAATATGTTGATGAGAATGAGGGGGTGATTGAAGAGCCAGAAGAAAGTCAAATTAATCTAATGGAACTTAATGATGAGGATATTGTTTACCTCACTGAGGAAGAGCAAGGAATTTTTTCCCCAGCTTAAATTGAAGAGGAATGCGAAGAATCTAAGGATTATAAACAAGGATTCAAAAATGCTATCATGGAGCTGCATAGACAATATGACCTCAGAAGCAAGAAAGCCCAGGACATTCCCAAGGGAAATATTTCTGAAAATTCTGCTAGAAAGGCCCCTGAAACTGATCCTAAAAAGACAATAGAAAGTTCAAGTAAAATGGTTAAAAGGTCTGATAAAAATAAAAACATTCTATAAAGAAGCACTTTTAAATCAACTATCAGCCCTAACAAAACTAATCCAACTGATATCCATAATGCAAATCAACAATCTGAAGGTGTTGCAAAAACAATGTCTGATAAAACTTATTTAAATTTTCCAAAGACACAGACACCATTTAGTATTGAGAATGAAATTGCCAAGATAAATATTTCCATACCTCTCATCGAAGTGGTAGGCTAATATGTGTATAGATCCCAAGTCCTGAAAGCACTAAAGATAGGATAAAATACTGATACTGTAGATTTGAATGATGACAAACCTGAACTTTCGTTTGGCCCTGAAGTAGAAGGTAAATTCTAGGAGGGAGGTGTGCCTCCATTTTATGTCAGTTTGAACATTCATGATAAAATCCTCCATATTGCCATGTTAGATTCAGGAGAATCTCATAACCTCATGCCAATGGTAATTATGGAGAAACTTGGACTTGAGATAACTAGACCATACAAAGACCTGTACTCTTTTGACTCTAGTAGAGTTAAATGTCTAGGCATAATCAAAGATCTCTGTGTTACTTTAGCACAAATACCATCCAAAAGTCTAGTAATGGATATTGTAGTGGCTGAAATTCCCCCTAAATATGGCATGCTTTTATCATGCTCATGAACCGAGAAGATTGTATAGGGAAACTCATATGAAATACATGGTGAGAAGTCAATAAAATCTTGATAACTCCCCCCTCTACTCTTTCCACTCAGACCTTGATTCATTTATCCATTATAATGATGAAAACATCAATGAAAAAGTAGCAGTTAATGAAAAAATGGCTGAAAAAGAAGAAGAAAAGGAAGAACAGTGAAACCAAATAGAAAATGAACAACACAAGTCTGAACCTAAACCTCTTTGGAGCATGAGTTTTGGTGGTTCTTATGGAAAAACTGGATCAAGAGCAAGTGTTTGGGTACACAACACTAAGAAAAATCATGCAAAGGGTCACTCTTACAAAATGAATTTTCAGTGTACAAATAATATAGTAGAATATGAGGCACTCCTTCTAGGGATACAATTACTGAAGAAATTTAAATCCAAAAGGATCTCTGTCCATGGGGATTCTGAGATATTCATTAGGCAAATTAAAGGAAAATATTTAGCTAAGAACCCTAGATTAAGAGCATACAAGAATGTTGCACTTGATCTCCTCAAAACATTCAAAGAATATGACCTTGCCTATATCCCAAGAAATCAAAACATCCTTGCTAATGGACTAGCATTTACAACCAGCACTTGTCAAATACCTCACCCTAACAAATAATACACAGTACAGGTTAAACACAGACCAACAGTCCCTGATAATATGAGATATTGGAAAGTTTTTGAAGATGACCAACAGATTGAAGATTTCCTACAATCCAAAAATGCGTTTGAAATTCAAAATTCAGACTTAGATTAGGAAGAGAACTACTCTATTGAGAAACTAACACATAGGGAGGAGCTCCCTCATGATGTTGATATAAATTTGTTAGCAAAGAAAGACCCACATAGGAGAGAAATGTGTGAAGATCTAGAAAAAAGAGAGTTTGAAGTGCTACAATTCAGAGACAATACCCTGGCAAGAGGACTTGTCCCTCTAGAAGAACTTTTTGATTTCAATGATGTTGTTAGAAAGCCAAAAATGGAATCCACTGAAGAAAATGTAGAGGAGTTCAATCTGGGCAGAGAGTAAGAGCCAAATATTGTAAAGCTATCAAAGACACCACCAACACCTATAAAGTAGAAATATATTGAGTTATTCAAAGAATTTATTGATGTATTTTCCTGGAGTTATGAAAACTTGAAGTCCTATGATACTGATATCATCAAGCACAAAATTCCACTCAATGAAAGCCATAAGCCTTTTAAACAGAAACTACGAAGGATAAATCCTGTCCAAATGCCACTGGTTGAGAAAGAGATAAAGAAAATGTACGATGCTGGGATAATAGTCCCACTTAGATATTCAGAATGGGTTTCAAATCTTTTATCTGTGAGGAAGAAGAAATGAGAGATTAGACTCTGCATTGACTTTAGAAATCTAAATAGAGCATCCCTGAAGGACAACTACCCTTTACCAAAGATGGACCACATATTGAAAAGGGTAGTAGTCTCAAAAATGATCTCTCTGCTAGATGGCTTTTCAGGGTACAATTAGGTGTTGGTGCATCCATATGATCAACACAAAATATCTTTCACTACACCTTGAGGCACATTTATGTATCTAAAAATACCTTTTTGATTAATGAATGCTGGAGCCACTTTTCAAAGAGAAATGGACATTACTTTCTTAGAAGAAATAGGTTTCTTCATTGTGATATATCTTGATGATATCACAATCTATTCAAAAATTGATGAAGAACATCTATCTCATTTGATAAAGGTCTTTGAGAAACACATAAAGTACGGTCTGTCTTTGAATCCCAAGAAATATTTGTTTGGCCTTCAAGAAGGAAAGCTTCTAGGGCACATCATATATGAATAAGGGATCAAGATTGACCCTAATAGGATTGAGGGAATATTGCAAATCAGCAACCCAAGAAATATCAAAGAGATGTAATATTTCATTGGAAAGATGAATTTTTTAAGAAGGTTTATACCAAAACTTGCAAAACTCCTGAGGAACATCACCAACATGCTCAAAAGAGAATCGGGAGTCAATTTGACCAAGGAAGTAAAACAATCCTTTGATTTAGTGAAGAAAGCACTTACATAGGCACGAGTTCTCATTAGGGGAATTTTGAAGTCTAAAATGGGCCTCCTAAGAAAAATGTACAACGAAAATAAACTTTATGAGAACCAATAGTATTCAAGATGATGATGTCAACCGTGGGGGCTCATTCACCATTTTTGGAGTAAAAATGTAAAAAGATTTAAAATGAATAAAATAATAAAAACTACTTTTTCAACTCATATTTTCAAATTATCTCCCTAAGAGTTTACTCAAATTTCGAGCAGGAGTACTCGTTGGATGCAAAATTTAATTCCTCATCCAAGAAGTACCCATGTTGCATACTTTTGATGGACCCTTCTACATGAAAAACGTGATTGCAATCATGATTTTTCATGTATTTGTCATTTTTCATGTAGTATGGTCCATCAAAAGTATGCAACATGGGTACTCCTTGGATGGGGAGTTAAATTTTGCATCCAACGAGTACTCCTACTCGAAATTTGAGTAAAAACTTAGGGAGATAAGTTCAAAATACGAGTTGAAAAAGTAATTTTTCTTTTTTTCCTCTAAAATTTGATGATGTAATCAAATATTATTTTATTATGTCCACTATTATTTTATAATTTCCTTAGGAGGCCCATTTTAGACCTCAAAATTCCCCTAATGGATCAACCCTGACTTCACCAAATATTTCTTCATATTTTCCTTTGCATCAGAACACATAGTTGCTGTTGTATTGATGAAAAAAAATACAAAGGGACAGGAGCAGCCCATAGAATTCTTCAGCCAAGATTTAAGAGATGCACCTTTGAAATATAATATCATGGAAAAGCAGGATGTTGCCTTAGTAAAAGCACTAAAGGATTTTAGAGTCTACATTCTGCATTCACACATCAATTCATTTGTGCCCCATACAGTGGTTAAAGACATCCTAACAAAATATCCTGATGGAAAAAGAGGAAAATGGATTTCTATTATCCTAGAATATGATTTAGAAATCCGGCCCACCAAATTAATCAAAGGACAAGGGCTGGCTAAAATAATGGCTGAAACAAATTTTCAAGCACTAGACATGAATATGATTCACTCACTAGATGAACAAGAGGAGTTGGAAGCTTCACCTATTGAAGAAGCATTCCTAAATTATCGCTAGTACACAGATATAATATATGTGCTGTTTAATTTAAATGCTCCTCCTGGTTTGTCCAAAACAAAGGATAGATTATTGAAATTAAAGACTGTAAATTTATACATTCTGGAAAGAGTTTTATACTAGAAAATTTATTTTAGTGTATTGCTTAAATGTTTTCCTAAAGAAGATGCAGATAGGATAATGCATGAATTTCATGAAGGAGATTGTGGAGGCCACCTCTATTGGAAAACCACTGTTAATAATATCCTTGTGGCTGGATTCTATTGGCCTACCCTTTTCCAAGACATCCACAAAATGGTAGTTACCTGTCATAAATGCCAAATTTTTGAAGGAAAAAGTAAGCTGCTACCTTTGCCATTACAACCAATCTTTGTTGAAGCTCCTTTTCAACAATGGGGTCTAGATTTCATTAGGGAAATCCACCCTTCCTCCTCTTCCCAACATTAATTGATCCTTACTACAACTGACTATTTTACTAAGTGGATAGAAGCCATTCCTTCCAGGACTACCACTAACTCAGTAATTATTAAATTTCTTGAAACCAAAATTCTATCTAGATTTGGCTGTCCTAGGAAACTCATTACTGGTAACGTTGTTGCCTTTAAATCTAAGAAAATGGTGGATTTATGCCACAAATATCACATTACTTTGGGACACTCTATAGCTTATTACCCTCAAGGTAATGGTTTTGTTGATTCCTCAAATAAGAGTTTGGTGAACATCATTAAGAAGTTACTGGAGGGAAATAAGAAATCGTGGCACAAAAAATTGGTACATGCACTATGGGCAGACAAACTAACAAATAAGAAATCAACTGATATGTCACCCTATCAGCTAGTCTATGGAATGGATGCAGTCTTTCCAACAACCTTGGGGGTGCCAGTAATGAAGCTCATTCAAGAAGTACAGTCTGAAGAGAATGATATACATAGAAGAATAAACCAAACCATTCAGTTGCAGCAGTCCAGAGAAGGAGTATACAACAAAACACAGCTGGTACAATAAAACATCAAGAAGATCTTTAACAAAGGACCAAAGAAAATTATTTCAACATTGGAGACAAAGTGCTGAAGTGGGATTCTAGAAGAGAGGCAAAGGCAAACATGGAAAGTTTGATAACCTATGGAAAGGTCCATACATCATTCATTCTGTAAGGGGTAATAATGCATTCTTCTTACACGAAATGGATGGAACAGAGTTGTTTGGAGGTCCTGTCAATGCCAGGATGCTGAAGAATTATTTTAGTTAGAAATCTCAGTTTGAATTTTATTCATTGTATATAACATTTCCTAAACAAATTTAAAACAGAAAACTGGACTAGCTTGAGGGCAGGTTAAAAAGAAAGAAAGAAAAAGAAGAAAAGAGGGCAAGTTAAAAACAAAAAGGTAAGCCCCATACACAGAATGAATGTTTCTGAAAGTGTTGCAAATAAAAATTCCACTACTCTTGAGAAGGCCTTGTTCAATCATACAGTCTAAACATGATTGTACAATTTTTGAATTTTTGTTGATAAGTTAGAAAATGAAGATTTTCCAAATTGTTTAACCTTGGCAGATCAGTAGTTAGGTAGAGAAATAAAAAAGCTCATCAGTTTAATCCAAGCCTTTGGAAGTTATAAGGTTAGAAATAGATAGATTAATTTCAAAAGAAAAAAGGATGTCGAGGTTTGCAAGTCTAAATGAACCCCAGAAAGGAAGAAAAAACATTAGAGTAAATGATGGGTAGGCAGAAGCAGTTTGCACTAAGCATGGATTTCAGTTTTGAAAATCACAGTCACAAAAGTTGTAGAAAATTAGGCTACTAGCCTGCAAAGTTCTTGACACCTCCTAAAGGAGCTGCCCTCCCCAGCTGGAGCCACTGTTAGACTCCTGTATTTTTACAGTATCTCAATATGACTGCTTATTCCTTATATTTTTTATGCTGAAAATAATATTCTTTGATTATCATTTATTTTCAAAAATCTCATTGCCTTCATTATTTTTCATTTAACCTCTCCATTACCTTTCATTCTACCTTTTCTGACATTCTCATGCTCTGAAACCCTAAAAACCCATTCCCCATTGCTAAAATCCTTTCCCCCTTCACTCATTCCCCTTCTCTCATTAAAAACAATGTAAAACCCACTTTTACAATATTGTTTTTTGTTTAAATAAATTTTATCCTATCAGGTCCCACTAAAATAAATTTTGTTTGTTAAAACACCCGACCCCTATTATATTAAAAACCCTGCTTGTTATTTAATTTACCCCTCCATGTTCATATTAACCCTGGCCCCACTTTATGTTTTAACCCATCATCCCATTCAATCCCAGCCCCACCTATCAAATCAACCCGCCATAAACTCGACGCATGACCATCGTTCGATCTTCGTCATATGATCCGACAACCCTCGATCCATTTCGCATCCCCAAATGCCCATCATTTAAAACCTTCGGGGGGTTGCGAAATGGGTAGTTTTGCAACCCCCCCATCCACCACTCGTCGTCCCCACAATTCATTGCATTTTCCATTTTAAATCGCCTAACTACTTATCACAACACAATAAAACCACAAACCGCCTCCTCGCGCATAATGAAACCATCCTCTGCTTCCAAATTCAAAACACCTGCCCACCGTGCCTATGTTATAGACCTATTTTCCCTACGCGATGCGATAAACCACCATCATCTGTCTCCCTGCAGACCTGCATTTTATTAACAATTGTTTTGATTTTTGCAGGTGATCTGCATATCGGAAAATGGGGTAAACAAACATTTGGTTCCAGGTCCAAAGACTTTATGAATCTAGACTTTATGGATTTCAATTCAAAGCCTTATTCGATAGAGGATTATAAGCAGAAGAATGGATTAAGGTAGGAAAAGATAGTGGAAGGTAAATAATTCACTGTGACAGTGAAAGGTGTAAAAAGAAGATAGGGCATTCAAGAGTAAATATGAAGACAGGTGAAATACACAATTAAAGGAGAAAGTTAAGAAAAAGGAAGATAAAGAGTTAAAAGGAGAAAATTACAAGTAACAACAAAGACATTAAGGAGATATACAGATAAGGACAATTTTAAGTTTAAAGACAAATCAGAGGACAAATTAATGAGGAAGGCTAAACCATATGTCAAGACCACTCAAAATTTATCCCTTCTCAACCACATTGACAACCTCCAACTTGATTTTGATTTAATGAAAGCTACCCAAGTTAATATTTTAGTCAGAGATATTTTAGCATCAGTTCAGAAGTTATTGTAAAAATTAATTTTGCAGAAAGTTAAGTCAAAGATATGTTAAAGTTAGCTCCAGAGTTAATTTGAAAGTTATTATTATAGTAGGTTTGCAGAGATATTTTTGGCTTGGGCCTTGCATGGTCACAATTGTCAAAAATCCATTTACTCTATAGTAAATACAGTTTTCCACTCTAGATTAGGGCAACCTCCTTAGTTGCAGTTAAATACTGCATGTATTTTCATTATCATTGTTGGTTTTTGGTTGTTTTGGCTGGTTGGACTTTGTTTAGACTCTGAGTTGCAAAGATTATTGTCTTGGAGAACTATAACTGTTTTTTGAGCTGGACATCAATAATGCAAGCACGTTCACAAGATCCTTGAGCTATGTTAATGGTGATTTTATGCATTTTATGTCAATGTTTTCCATTTTTTTCCATACTATACCTCCATTTCTCTAATAGAAGAACATAAATTTAGATTAAGATATGATGCACAAGCACCTTAACTCAGTCTTTTATTGTTATCTTAATGTTTTCCTTGTAGAAATTTATATAGCTGATATGTTATATCTGAGATTCTCCTGATCACACACTATTTGACTTCATGCACAATACAGAATCTCTTCTACCATTGACAATTAATTGCGGAAATAAAAACAATCGCATGCGCACATTAAAACCATAAAAATTCACACATATGAACACATTATTTAATGGGAAATCTTAAAGCTAAAAATCCCCAACTATCTGTATATTATATGTCATAGAGATCATGTAACAATCATTATACAAAGCTCCTCACAAGCTCTCAGTATAATCTCCAATTTCTACACACTAAACAGGTCTGATCTAGCAAATCACATGCTCCAATCTCTGCCACCTGATAGCCTGCCTCTACTGCGCAATCACTGCTAAAGAATGGCCCAGAATGAACTCGAATTGGTCCAGCCTTGCTCACGCAATCATCATTGGCATCTCCAACCACTGTATGTTGCAAATCATGCAACACTATAGTCACAACTGATAGTCACACTGCTCTTTCACCTACCTCTTCACTGGTCTCCACTGAAACTATCCATGCACTGTAGTTAACTGATGTATTCTTTAGTTTATTGATGAGTTAATAATTAGTGAATTAATTAATAATTAATTCACACCACTCTCACTAGTGTATCAATCAGTTAGACTAGATACAACTAGCTCAACTATGTTTAACTCAGTTAAACTGAACACAACTCCACCAACTACCTCAATAACTCCACCAAACTCTGTCACATGAGTTCTAACTGAAGTATCCATGCAATAGCTCCACTTAACCCTCGGGAATAGCGTAATTCCTTCTGTCAGCTCCTGTGCCACATCTGTGCACTTAACTGAAGTGCTCCAAGAGAATAAGATAATGTTTAGAGTCCAAATATTATTAAGAGCTAATAATATTCGACATATCTATTTTTAGACTAGCAATCTAAAAATAGATTCCGCCAAATATGTCTAAAAATAGAAGTCCATATATTTTTCCAACTTGACCAACCATCCAGAAATAGCATCCTGCAACTCATAAAATATGATCAACATGTCTAAAAATAGACTTGCGCCAAAAATAGCCTGCGGGCCCACTTAGTGAAGGCGACTTCTTTCCACTAAGCTCATCATCTTGTTGCAACCTCAACACTCCCTCTCAACAAGATAGGGATTATCTGCCACCCCGATCCTGCCCCTGTGGTATTCAAATTTTCTCCTGGTGAGCACCTTCGTCAAGATATCAGCATCCTGATCCTCCGTGGGAATGTATGAAAGTAACATCATCTTCTGCTGCACACAATCTCTGATATGATGATACTGGATGTCAATGTGTTTAAATATATCATGAAATACTGGATTAAATGAGAGTTTGATGCAACTTTGATTATCACAACATATCACAATAGGATCTAAGTGTGAACCGAACAACCCGACCAAGATCTTCCTCATCCATATAGCCTTGCATGCAGCCAAACTCGTTGCCATATACTCGGCCTCTGCTGAACTGAGTGCCACGGATCTCTGCTTTCTGCTGTACCAAGAAACTGCTGTCAAATCGATACTGAAAATCCCTCCAGATGTGCTCTTTCTGTCCATTGGGCTCCTTGCCCAATCTGCATCCATGAAGCCACACAGCTTCACCTCATCCGACTGTCTGTACCATAATCCATTTCCCGATGTGCCTCTGAGATATCTCAATACATGCTTTCCTACCTTCCAAAAGAGCTTGGTAGGCTTAACCATAGCTTGTGAAAGCTAGTTAATAGCGTAGCATATGTCAAGTCGTGTATTGACTAGATACATAAGCGACCCGACCAACTTTCAGTAAACAGTGGCATCCAATACCTCTGCCGATGTAGCATCCTCTTTCCTCCATCCACCAGGAAGAGGAGTGTCAATAGGCTTGCAGCCATGCATTGAACTTCTCCAGTATCTCCCGGGCATACTTGCCTTGAGACACAAACAATCCATCACTGCGCTTCCAAATTTCCAATCCCGGGAAATAATGAAGGAGGCTCAAGTCCTTCATCTCAAACTCCTTTGCAAGATCAGCCTTGCATGAGTGTATCAATAGTTCATCACCCGTCAAAATCAAATCATCTACATAAATTATAATGATCAACAACTTACCCTCCACCACAATCTGGTATAGGTTCGGATTTTCCTCACTATTGGAGAATCCAAGTCTGGTGAAATAACTGTCTATTCATGTGTACCAAGCACGAGGTGCTTTTTTCAACCCATACAGCGCTCTTTTGAGACTGCACACATGCGACTTGTTGTTGAAGATCTCGAAACCTTCGAGTTGCTCTATGTACACCTCCTCCTCAATCACTCCATTGAGGAATGCAGTATTCACATCCATCTGATGAATGTGCCACCCCATCTGCGCTGAGAGAGCAAGAGTCGTTTGTATGGAGGAATAACTTGCGACAGGTGCAAAGGTTTCCTCATAATTGATCCCCTCAATCTGTGAGAAGCCTCGGGCAAAAAATCTTGCCTTGTACTTCTCCACACTCCCATCAGCTGCTTGCTTCACTTTGTAGATCCATCTCAAACCTACCACTGATTTCCCTTCTGGCCTTGGGACAATCTCCCATGCACTGTTTCTGACAATCGAATCATACTCTTCCACCATGGCATCTACCCATGCGGGATCCTCCACAGCTTCCTCGAAAGAGGATGGCTCTGTCGCGATACACTTGCTCATAAGAGCCATGTATCCAATGTACCGGTCATGTGATTGTCTCTGTTTGCACTATGATGTAGGTGCTCCTACAACCTTCTCTGCATCCTGAATCAGTCACTCAACTTCTGTAGTGCGCTTCCACCCTCTGATGGTTGGCGCTGCATGAGTGGTCTCTTCCACTCCATGAACCTCCTCTTATGGTTTATCCACATTCTGAGGCTCATCCTTAGGAACTAATAGCTCCTCATTTGCATGCAAGTGTGGCTCCCTCTCAAGCGAAAACTTCATGGTCTTCTCCTCATGAAATTTGATATCCCGTCACACAACAGTCTTGCGACTGTCTGGAAAATACACACGATAGTTTTGGGGTGCATCAGTGTACCCCAAAAATATCCCAACCTCTGCAGTCGGCTCTAGATTCTTCCTGGCATCCTTCATCACATGAATGTAAACAGGTGAACCAAAAATCCTCAAATGGGAAATATCAGGCTTCTTACCAGAAAACGCCTCCTCGAGTGTACTCATGCCAAGTATCCTGTGAGGACAACTGTTTTTCACATAAACTGCAATATTGCATGCCTCAGCCCATAAGTGTATGGGAAGGCCCTGATCATGCAACATCACCTATGCAACACCCACGATCGTTCTATTCTTCCGCTCCGCAACCCCATTCTGCTGTGGGTTATGAGGCACTATGAGCTATCTTCAAATTCCTTCTGCACTGCAAAAGTCCTTGAATTCGCCAGAGATGAATTCACCACCATTGTCGCTCCTAAGAGCCTTCACCTGCTTCCCCGATTCTTTCTCAACTAGTGCCTTGAACTCATATAACTTTGATTATGTCTCACTCTTCTTCTACATGAAGAAGATCCAGCATTTTCGAGAAAAATCATCAACAAATATCACATAGTACCAGTGCTTTTCTATTGAAGCTACTGAGAAAGGTCCACACACGTCTGTGTGAATTCTCTCAAGGATCGTCATGGCGCGACTATCCTTCTCGTGAAAGGTGGCTTTCACAAATTTTCCCAAAGTACATCCCTTGCACTGATCTGACTACGCAAGTGTACCTTTGGGAAGCCCGGTAGAAATCTGCTGCAAAATTTTTAAAGCACCATGGTGAAGATGACCCAATCTCTTGTGCCATAGCTCGCCCTCATCCCGGCTCACCACTCCTTCTACCTTGCCCACCATTGCTGCGCATCCATCTACCTGTAATTGATAAAGGTTCTTAACTCGAACCCCTATCCTCCGGGTTTCACCAGTTGCCTTACTACGCAGGAAAGCCTTTCCCTCGCTAAAGACAACATCATATCCCTTATCTTCCAACATTTCCACAGAGATAAGATTCTTCTTCAATCCTAGAACATGCATCACTTCCCTCAATACGAAGGGTTTACCAGACTCCCTCTCAAAGGAAATGGTACTGATACCGGTCACACTGTATCTACCATCATTGCCCATCTCGATGTGCACTCCAAGATCTTTCTCATCCAGATCAGTAAACAAATATTTGTCTCTAGTCATGTGAAAAGACGCATCACTGTCAAGAAACCACATTGAACCCATCACACTTGAGACCAAGCATGTGATCAGTGAAAAATCCAACTCAAACTGCGAGGCTAAGGCCTCTCCAGCTGCAGATCTAGCAACCTACTTATTTTTCTTCTTCTATGGACAATTAGTGGCATAATGTCTGTGTTGGTGACAGTGAAAGCACTTCACCTTGGACATGTCCTGCTTCTTGCCTTTCGCACCAGATTGAGAAGAATTCTTCTTGCTCTTCCCCTTCCTTACTTTGGTAGCCAAAGCACAATTTTCTTCATCTGAGTTCTTTGATGAATATTCATCCCTGGTACTTTGCCTTATCTCCTCTTGCACAAGATCCGACCAAAGTCACTCCCATCCTGGCAATTTCTCCCGACCATTGACAGAGTCCTGATAGGAATGCTAACTCTTCAGAAACCCAAGGAGAGCCAAGCTCACCAATTCCTCGTCATCTACAGTAACCCCCACACTTCCTAGCTCATCCCTACATTGGACAAACTTCGTGAGGTACTTGGGTATATTGTCGCCTTTCTCCATTTTTATGTTCCTGAGTTTATCCTTGAGCGCCAACTTCCTCTGGTCACTCTTGCTTCAGAATAAATCTGTCAAAGCTTTCCACATCAAGAATGGATAAGCTTTACCATGAATTCTGGACACTATGTGATCCTTCACACCTTCCAACAGAATCCCTCGACATTTTTTTGTCTTCTTTTGCCATGCGTCAAGTGCGGCAGCATCGCTAGAAGCAGGTTTTGGAATTTCTGCATCTATGAACTCCTTCAACCTATTGTCATCCAGCACCGCCTCCATCCTATCCTTCCATGAAATATAATTCGAGCTACCCTCAAGGGAATACTCCAATCGCAATTTGTTGAAAGACATCTCAACTTTGACACCAAAAAAGCACTGCTGCAAATTCAAATTCCACCAGCACAAAACTCAACTGCTTCAATGTTTTGCAATTGCTCCAATGATCAATATCGCTCTGATACCATGTAGAAATTTATATAACTGATATTTTATATCTGAGATTCTCTTGATCACATAATATTTGACTTCATGCACAATACAAAATCTCTTCTACCATTGATCATTAATTGCGGAAATAAAAACAATCGCATGCGCACATTAAAACCATAAACAGTCACACATATGAACACAGTATTTAATGGGAAAGATTAAAGCTGAAAACCCCCAACTATTTGTATATTGTATGTCATAGAGATCATGTAACAATAATTATACAAAGCTCCTCACAAGCTCTTAGTATAATCTCCAATTACTACACACTAAACAGGTCCAATCTAGCAAATCACATGCTCCAATCTCTGCCACCTGATAGCCTGCCTCTACTACGCAATCACTGCTAAAGAATGGCTCAGAATGAACTCGAATTGGTCCAGCCTTGCTCACGCAATCATTATTGGCATCTCCAACCACTGTGTGCTGCAAATCATGCAACACTATAGTCAGAACTGACATTAGGGGAATTTTGAGGTCTAAAATGGGCCTCATAAGAAAAATGTACAACAAAAATAAACTTTATAAAAAACAATAGGATTCAAAATGATGATGTCAACCATGGGGGATGATTCACCATTTTTTAAATAAAAGGGTAAAAATATTAAAAAATAATAAAATAATAAAACTACTTTTTCAACTCGTATTTTCAACTTATCTCCCAAAATTTTTACTCAAATTTCAAGTGGGAGTACTCGTTGGATGCGAAATTTAATTCCTCATCCAAGGAGTAGCCATGTTGCATACTTTTGATGAACTCTACTACACGAAAAATGAGAAATACATAAAAAACGTGATTGTAATCACGTTTTTTCATGTATTTCTCATTTTTCGTGTAGTAGGACCCATCAAAAGTATGCAACATGGGTACTCCTTGGATGGGGAATTAAATTTCGCATCCAACGAGTACTCCCGCTTGAAATTTGAGTAAACACTTTTGGAGATAAGTTGAAAATATGAGTTGAAAAAGTAGTTTTCCCATTTTTCCCTCTAAAATTTGATGATGTCATCAAATCTTATTTGATTTTTTCCACTATTATTTTATAATTTCCTTAGGAGGCCCATTTTAGACCTCAAAATTCCCCTAATGTAGTCACACTGCTCTTTCACCTACCTTTTCACTGGTCTCCACTGAAACTATCCATGCACTGTAGTTAACTGATGTATTCTTTAGTTGATTGATGAGTTAATAATTAGTGAATTAATTAATAATTAATTCACACCACTCTCACTAGTGTATCAATAAGTTATACTAGATACAACTAGCTCAACTATGTTTAACTCAGTTAAACTGAACATAACTCCACCAACTACTTCAATCACTCCACCAAACTCTGTCACATGATTTCTAATTGAAGTCTCCATGCAATAGCTCCACTTAACCCTCAGGAATAGTGTAATTCCTTCTGTCAGCGACTGTGCCACATCTGTGCACTTAACTGAAGTGCTCCAAGAGAATAAGATAATGTTTAGAGTCCAAATATTATTAAGAGCTAATAATGTTCGACATATCTATTTTTAGACTAGCAATCTAAAAATAGATTCCGCCCAATATGTCTAAAAATAGAAGTCCATCTATTTTTCCA
Organism: Pinus albicaulis; assembly: GCA_034641835.2. NCBI lineage: Eukaryota > Viridiplantae > Streptophyta > Pinopsida > Pinales > Pinaceae > Pinus > Pinus albicaulis. The sequence goes on from CM076570.1 coordinate 1,627,051,154, forward strand.
ACTTGACCAACCGTCCACAAATAGCATCCTGCAACTCATAGAATATGATCGACATGTCTAAAAATAGACTTGCGCCAAAAATAGCCTGCGGGCCCACTTAGTGAAGGCGACTTCTTTCCACTAAGCTCATCATCTTGTTGCAATCTCAACATTCCCCTTAAAGTATAGCTAAATAATTCTTAAATAATCTTTAGTATTAATGGATTGTTGTCTTGAGATTTTCTTTGTGAAGTATAGCTAAAGAATTCTTAACTACTCTTTAGTTTTACCAAACTGTTATCTTAAGGCTCTCTCTAAAGTTTAGTTAAATAATTCTTAACTGCTCTTTAATTTCACTAAACTGTCACTTTGAATGTTTTTCTCTAAAAAACCTGAATGCAGAATTCAGAGACTGCCTACTCTGCATTTATGTTGAAGTATAGTTAAAGGATTCTTAATTTCCCTTTAGCTCTACTGAACTCACAGCCTTTTGTCATCTCATATTTACCTTGCCACAAAGATCCATTTGACATAGTTAGCTTGCCCTGTGAAAACCCTTGAAAAATTGAGGCACAACTCAAACCCTTTATGACTCCATAGCCCAATGGATTAAGCTTCTCGCACTCTATCTATCCAACCAAAAAAAAAATCATACAAAACAACCCCAATATTTATAACTAGCCTAAAATCAGAAAACATAATCATAAAGCTAAATCAATTAATCATTAAAATAGAGAGAGCCCTCTCTAAGCCCAGGAAGGCTAGGTCCTGGACTCTAAAGTGGTTTGATGTTGTTCTCTGCTATTTATTCTTGCCAATATTACAAATTATAGGGAGCTAACACCTCTGGAACATCAGTTGCCCTTATTCAATTTTTGGAAGTGCTCAATGTGCTCCACCATTGAACCCTTTTGTTTGAGATTTATCAATTGGCTAAAAAAGGTGTTTCTCTTTGTATCCTCATAATGTGCTATCATTTCCTCCGTAAAAATTGACCAAGTGATAATTTTTTTATAGGAGAAAAGCCATCGATACCATACAAATGTATTTTGTTTTAAATGTAAAGTTGCAATGCGTACCCTTTGTGTGTTTTGCACATTTTTGAGATCAATATATTGCTCCATCTGTAGTGTCCATGTTATGGGATCCTTGCCATCAAACTTCCTCATGTACATCTTTGGAATATAGTGGCTCTTCAATCCAACATTAGAGTTTATGAAATCACGATTAACATTTATTTTGTTCTCATCACAAGTTTCCTCTACTATATTTCCGCCATTAGGAATCATTTCTTGTATTAACCTTGGAATCAAACCTTCCATGTCTGCTTTTAGATCATTTTTCATGTCTTCCATGTTGTCTTTCATTTTTTCATCGATCTTAGCTTCCATGTCATCCATATTAGCTTCCATGCCAGCTTCCATGCCATCCATATTAGCTTCCATGTAATTCTTCAAACCATCCATCTTAGCTTCCACGCCTTTCTTCAAACCATCCAACTTAGCTTCCACGCCTTTCTTCAAAACTTCCATTTCATTTTTTGTTGCTCTTTGCGTGAGCGAAATTTGGTGCACTTGCTATTGTAATTTTGATATGTCATGTGGCGCTTCTTCCTCTTCATGAGTCATAGTAGAGCCTTATGAAGGCTTAATGGGTGTTGAATTATTTTTAGGTGGAATTTTAGAACCCAATACTGATATATATGCTTCAATATGCCCTTGGAATCACTTCAAACTGATTTTTCACACAAGACTTATGCATTTCTGAAGAAACAAATACACACCTTTTTCTCTCTTTTGAGGAGCTTGATATTGAAACTGAATTATCTCTGTAATTTCATATTTTCAATATCTTAAATTTGGCCATGAAGTAGCCCTCTGAATCTTCTTTCGAATGCCATAGGTCTGACTTGATTTGGATTCTTCAAGACAAAGTTATGCCCAATCTCACATGATGACCTAATTATGGACTGGTTCAGTAGAGAGAACTTGTACGAATTTCCATGTATCATTGTTTCCTCCTTCGGTTCTAAAATTGATACACAGGAAACTACAGTCCATGTACTTGCAACCAATTTTTACAGAATTCCAATCCGACGTTGAGAGAGAGAATTATGGTGATTTTCCCACGGTCACCTCTTTGAGATGAAATTTAGGATCCTGAAACAATTCTAACTTCCACAGATCATATCTCCAAAAATATTACGAACCAAGATCTAAAATCGTTACAGGAGGTTCCTAAGGATTTCGGCTGCGCTCTGTAAAAATTTCCACTTCTAAAACTTCATATAAAAAAATTTATAGTGAAAATTCCACGATGACTTGATTTAGTTTAAATTTGGGAGCTTGAAAAAAGCTTAAATTCCACAAATCATATCTCCGAAAATATTGCAAACCAAGATTAGAAATTGTTACATGACATTCCTCAGGATTTCTTCTTTGCTTTGTAAAAATTTCAGCATCTGAACCTTCGTAGAAAAAAAATTATAGTTGATGTTAGGGTTCCTGTGATTTGGCAGATTGGTAATACCAAATGCAGAGGGTAACATCAGACCAGTCTTTGGAGTCCTAGGACCTAGCCTTCTTGGACTCAGAGAGGGCTCTCTCTATTTTGTGTGAAGGATGTGAACTTGTTTGATTTTAGGAGTTCATTTTAGGCTAGTTGTTAAGTTTGGGGTTTGTTTGTTTGTTTTGGTTGGGTAGATAATCAAGTAGAATAGATGGAGTAAGGAAATCTTCAAGTCATTGGGCTATGGAGTCAATAAAAGTCATGGAAATTTCAACAATGAATCAGGGTGCATCACAGGGAAAATCTAGCATGGTCAAATGGATTTTCAAGGTTTGTGTGAGATGAAATGAACATCAAGTTTGTGAAGAAAGTAGGGAAAAAGGCAATTAAGAATCCTTTGTCAAATACTTTAACAAGAAGGGCCTTCAACACTATTTAGCATAAAGAAGTAATTATAAGACAAGGCACATCAATAACTCTTTGATTAAACTCAAGCAAATAAGCATTTAAGACAAACAATCCAGTGAACTATAGAAGGCGAGAAACTCATTTAACTTCTAGTGATTTCACCTTCAAGGTTAGAAAACATTTAAGATAAACATATAAATTTAATCAAAGAGGAGGGAACTCATAAAAATCATTGATCATAGCCATAAAGATCTCCAAAACAACTATTCAAGCATGGAAAAAGGGTATGATCGAAACATAGCCTCTTTGGCAAACCTAATTAGTGGTACTTCAGAGAAAGATCTCAAGAAAAATGTTTTAGTGACATAAAACAAGCAGGGCTAGCCATAACAACATCTTTGATACCTACTGTATTGAACTATTCATGAGATAAACAAGCTTGGGTGGGTCTAGAGAGAAACTAAGAATTCTATAAACTGACCTAGCAGAGGAAAACATAGAGGCAATGAAGAACAAACAGAGCTAAGGTGCCTTTGAAAAACATTTCTTAGTCTAAAACCTTCATCCTACTGCAATATAGAAGGATGAAACAAAATGATACATAATAAAACAAGCACTGAATAGAAGCACATCACCATTAACCAAGCTGAGGGATCCTGTAAGCAAGCCTTCTCCATCATCAATCAAAACAAGCCATTCACAAACTACACAACATCAATTTCTTCTTCAATCTCCCAAAAACCATATATTTCTCTCAAAAGTCATAAAATGCCAACCTTTTAAAATAATGCCCTCATTCTCTATTTATCTAGAAAATGAGGGCAAAAACCCTAACTAGGGTTTGAAAATGTCAAAATCATCCATAAATTTCATTTATGCCTAAGAGACCATGCAAGGCCAAGGCACAAAATATCTCATGAAATAAATGCAAAAATAACTCCTATCACCTAAATTTGGAGTGATTTGCCTCAAAAACACTAAAATATAATTTTTCCATTAATGAGTGTATTTTGTTGACTTTTTGGCCAAAAATGCACAGTGAGGTTTGAACGCGTAGCACCTGCACGGGAGAAACTGGGTCCACTTGTAGCCAAGTTTTGATGACCTTCCCGATGTCGGAATTGGCTCTGTGATGGCTGTTGGAAATCCTGCTGAGTTTAATTTCCAAAAATTCCCTTGGTTTTCTAATTGGGCTCCATTAAACTGTCCAAAAGGAAAATTTCCCAAATCTTCTCTAGGCGCAGTGCCAGGCCTGAAAATGAGGCAGAAAGGTGAAAAATGAGGTGTTTTTTAGCCTTTTGAGGGACCAAAAATGCTCCAAATGCTCTGAAATTTGGTGAGCATGTTGTAGTTGATGTGAGGATTCCCAAAATGAAAATTTTTCCTCCTGAGGATGTATGAAGTGAAAGCGTAGCGTCAAGGGTGATGCGCTTAGAGGCCTCAAAATTTGCAAAAAAACAAAATATGTCAAAATTTTCCCAAAATTGGTGGATACCTTCCTCATGGGGTTTGAGAGGCCTGTAGTGAAGCTTCAGCCAATATTCCAAGTTTTTCTTGGTGTTTAGCCCCATGGTTCATAAAAAATGTTAAGGTTTTCTTCCTCCTTTGCCTCTTTGAAGGCTTTTCCTTCTTGGCATTTTCTTCACTGATATCTTCTTCAATGTCTTCTTGGTCCTGTGAGATGTTGCATACCTCATCATAATTATTACCTTGGATTATTTCTTCATTTTTCCCCTCACTACTGCTGTGATTTTCATTCCCACTATGAGCCTCTTTATTTTCCTCACAATTGTCATCAGCTCCACTGTCATGGTGATCCTTGGTATCACTACTGTCACTAGTATCATCATTGTTATTAGTTTTCATATTCTCTACCTCTTCATTGTTTCCTGCCTTATCCTCATCATCATGAGTCTCACTGTTTACATTGCCTTCATGGTGTTCATCATTACTACTAGGAGTCTCATGGCTGTGATCTTTATTGCTCTCATCTTCAACATTGGGCATCTCCTTCTTTGTTAGATGCCTCATATGCTATCTATTTTATCACTAACCTCATCTTCAATGATTTCTTCTTCCTTGCCCTCTTTCTCATCTGAAAATTTGGCCACATTGTTTTGAGAAAAGCCCTAGGACAATTAGAAATTCTCTTGAAAACCCTTGATTAGCAGCTTTGAAGGGGTTTGTTGAGGTTTTTTTGGCATTTTCAGGTGAAAAAGGGACTTCAGGTAAAAGCGTAGCACCTGCATGCAGAGTTGGGTCCTCCCTTCCCCAAGCACAATGCCTGAATGTTTTCTGGGCCTGTCGAGCTCCTCTAAGCACAATGCCTAAACATTTTCTAGGCATGCGGGGCTTCCCTATGCATAACGCCTTTTGCAGAGGGAATTTGGAGCCCTTCCCGATCTCCAAATTAGGCCCATGATAGCTCGTTGGAAATATTATCCTGTCAACTTTCCAAATATACCTTTTTTTCTTTGATTGGAGTTTATTTTACCTATCAAAAGTTGATTCTCCCAAGAATGGTCAAAAAGTGCTGAATGATGGTGCAGAAATGCAGAGTGCTTGTGTAGACAAATTTTGGAGGCCTTCCTCAACTCAAAAATAAGCTCATGATAGATCATTGGAAATATATTCAAGTATAGTTATCACTTGACTCATCAAGAAAGTCATTTGGACACTCCAACTATGAAAAAACCTAATTTTCCCAAGGTCACTCCAGAAGTGCAGCAATTCTCCCGTGACAGCTACATGTTTGACATTGCTCCCAAACCATGATACCTGTGCAAAATATGAAGGCTTTATTTCTTCTTGGACCTATGATGGACAAAAACCTCTCTCACATAGTTTGAAGAAAAACCGGCCCTAGGTGTGGCAAATGATTTGTCCTTTGGAATGAATTCATGGAAAATGATGGAGGCATGATGTTTATAATTTGGTATGGAATTATGCTTGCTGATATGACCTATCATATGGATCCTCTTCTCCTATGCCTCCTTTCCATAGCAAAACCTAGCTTAGTTGGAAGGGGAAATTAGGGTTTGGTGTAGGCAAAACAAGAGATTTAGGACTGCCTTGTAGAGGGAGGGGAATGAAGGGGTTAAGGGTTGTCTAAATTCTTGGTGAAATTTTGGGGGATAGGGATATATTTTAGAGAGTAGGAAAAAGTGGAATTTGAAGGATTGAGTGAGGGGAAGGGGTCCAAAAGGGAAAAACACAGACCTAGTCTTGAAAAAGTGTCAAATTGTAGCAATATGCTAGGTTTTGTAGAAAAATGATGATTTTGAGGGATAGGAGTGATGGGAAGTGTTTATGAAGGTATATTAAGGATAGGAGGAGGTGTAAGAGCATCAAGATACAGGCCTCGTTGATAATTAACCATGGAAGTCATGAAACCAAGAAAAATGCCCTAAAAAACCCTAGTTACCTATAAGACCAAGTATTTCTTCTCTCCCTTGCTGCAAGATGTCTTCTTTCAGGAGTAGACCTCCTACCTTACCAAATTTCTACTGATAGACCTTTTAACACTTCTAAAAAAGTGTCAAGCTTGTCCATTACCTCATATGCAGACTCTGAAACTGAATGATAATCTTCTTTGGAAATGATGACCTTGGAACACATGAAACCCTAATTGACCTAGATGGGGGTTCTTTGACCTTTCTTTGACTGAAAATTGGCTTCGAATATTTAAGTGAAAAATAGAGTATTGACCAAGTGGTGTAATGAATATCCAAAATCCAATGTACTTGATTTATCTAAAGAGCCTACAGAGATAGTTTTGAGACCATCAATGCTTGAGGAATTTTGGGGAATCATGGGAATGAGTTAGGCTTATAGGAAAATCCTAGATGGACAATGGAGTCATAGGTAAGGGACAAACAGATTAATGAGATTATGGGTAGGAAAAAGGATGGAAATGAGAGGCACAAGCCATTTGGAGTCTGTAGGAGTTACAAGGTGATCATGAAACATCAAAATGGTAGGATAGTGAAATTTTTTCTCTAAGGATAATGAAGGCAGTGAGATATCTAAAACTCGCAATGTTCATGGAATTTTGTTTTTAGAAATCTAGAACCAATATTTAGTCATTTACGGATAGTGAAAATTACGGATGACTAACAGCTAAAATTCCACGATAACCTGTTTGGAGCAGTGAAACCCTAGAATCGAAAGCTCTGGTACCAAATGTTATGAAACTAGCTCCAAAAATAGAAGAAAAAAGAGCTCAACGCCTCAGAAATAACCACTTCGAGGGGGCAACCTCCAATACATTACATAAATGAACAATTCTTGGGTGAAAAAATGACAAAACTCCCTTCTATATATAGGAGTCCATGGGGTCACAATATAATCCTAACCGACCTAACAATAATAATGTAAGGGCACAATAATAACAATATTGGGGTTACAGGGGTACAACAATAACAATAAGGGGGATATACTAACAATAATAAGGGACTATAATAGTAATATAGGGACCTAACAACATTTAAATCTCTAAGATGGCCACCAGACCTGGTTTCCTTCAGGCAAGTTGAGGCCATCAAGTTTTGATCTGTTGCAACTTGTTACTTTTTTTATTAATAGAAAATAGAAAGGTACTGCTAAATTTAAAAAAAAAAAAAAAAAACTTCACACTCGCCTAATTTATCAATTGAAACCCCATAAATAAATAAATAAATAAAAATAATAATAAACAAAAAACATCAAGCTAATAAAAACTAATAAGAAAAAACATAGTTACCAATCAAATAGGTAAGTGACCTAGTACCTATTTTTTTGAGGTAGCAAGAAATCACCCGATTTTGAAAAGTGGTGATGCAGAATCACCCCTTTTTTTTAGCATAGTTTGGCACTTTAATTTTCTTATGAATTTTTTTTTAAAATGTCATGATTTTTATGTCAATTTTGAAAAATGCTGATGTAAAATTACCTTCGTTTATTTTTTTAGCATATTTTTGGAACTATAAATTTACTTTTTTTTTTTTTAAATGTTATGATCTTCATGTTGATTTTGAAAAGTTACGATATTTTATTTATAAATATGAACATATTTTTTTAAAAATTTAGTGATTTTCATGCTAATTTTGAAAAGTGTTGATGCAAGTCGATAATTTTTGTTTACAGTGGTGATTTTCATCTTGGTAATAAAACATAAAAATAAAATAAAAAGACATGAATAAAACAAATCAAATATAAAAAAATATAAAAATAAACCAATAAAAGTGTAAAAATAAACAAAAATAACTTGTAAAAATAAAAAATAAAAAATAAAAGGTAAAAAAACAAAAAAATTCAAAAAATAAATAAAAGAAAGGGAAAAAATTCAAAAAAACGCATAATTTAAATAAACAAAAAATCATTTTTTTTTAAAGTTGTTTAAAAAAGAAAAAACAATAACATACTTTAAAAAATGATAAAATTTAAAATTTAAAAATAATTAAAATTTAAAATAATCAAAGTACTAATATATAAAATAATTAAAATTAAAAAGAACATTAAAAAAAAATAAACAATAAAAATTTAAATTAAAAAAAAAAATTAAAAAGAAAATTTAATTAAAATATATGATGATGATGGTGGTGGTGGTGGTGGTAGTGGTGGTGGTGGTGGTGGTAGTGGTTAACGTCCACTGAGATGGTGGTGGTGGTTAACGTCCAATGAGACCAAAATTTGGTCTATGAGACCAAAATTTGGTCTATCAGACCTAAAGAAACGAATTATGTAGTTTGTTTTAAAATTTTACTCCTATGCTCAAAGAGCGTGGAGAGAAGCGTCACAATCTCACTATAATTTTGACATGTTAAAAGGGTAGGAAGGTTGGTATTGCAACAAATATTATGAAACTGAGATTTAATGTGGGTCTACGCAGGGCACAGTAAGAGGAAGTGATTTTCATCCTCAATGTTCATATTCTCACAAAGATCGCAAATCCTTTCCACCCATGGTGTGTTAGGAACTGCCCAACGACCTATTTTACTATGGAGCTCATGAGAGTTCGTTCTTATCTTGGCTATATAATTTTTTTTCTTTGAGCTAGTTAAAACAAAGAGATACTTTTGATCTTCTAGAGTAGAGTTGATGACCTCCTTATAATATCTTAACTTTTTTTTAGCCTCTAAATCTTTCTCACACAACATTTTCTCTTTAAACTTAGAAGTAACAATATTCTTAATGTTATTAATATTCTGTAATGCAACATTTTCGTCAATCTCCCAATGGTTTAACCAGGCCCTGGTATCTTTATACCAATCTCGCTTAATAATATGCAATATATATATCTAACTATTTTCAAATAATAATAATAAAAGAAACATACTTTTTTTTTTAATTACAAATACATAAAAAAACGTTTTTAAAATTTAAATAAAAAATAAAAAACTATTAAATTAAAAAAATAAAAACAAATGAAAACAAATACATTTAAAAATATAAATTAAATTTAAAAGTTAAAAAAATAAATAAAAATAAATAAATAAACGAACCACCATTGCCATGGGATTGCGGGGCTCACCTTGATAGCTCTCCCGCCGCCCACCGACCTGAGCCACATGGCCCCTAGGGCGACAAAATCTTTAATTTATTTATTTACTTATATAAGGTTTTGAAAAAAATTAAATTTTTATTTAAATTTTGGTTTTAATTTTATTTTTATTTTTATTTTTATTTTTTTAATTTAAAATTTTATTATTTTAAAAAATTTATTTTAATTTTAATTTCTAAATTTAAATTATTTTTTATTTTAATTTTTTAATTATTTTACTTTTCTTTTTTATTTTATAGTTTTTTTCAATTATGCGATTATATTTTATTACTAATAAATTTTTTATAACTTAAATTTTTATTCTTATTTTGTTTTAGGTTAGTTTTTTTTTTCTTTTGATTGTGTGTTTTTTTTAATTTTTTCTTTCTTTTTTTTGAATTTTTATTTTATTTTATTTTATTTTTTATTTAGTTTTTAATCTTTACAAGTGAAATTTTATCTTTAATACGATGACTAAAAATCATTGGAATTTTATTTCCATAAAGGTGATATTTTATCTTTAATGGCATCCTTGGTTTTTTAAGGCTTTTCAGAGATATGATATTATATCTTTAATACTATGCCTAAAAATTGTTGGAATTTTAAGACTTGATATTTTTATCTTTAATGTCGTGTTTATCGTTGAGATTTTAAGGTTTTCCAGAGTCATGATATTTTATCTTTAATGTCATTATTAAAAAATGTTGACAATTTACCCCGAAAAGAAAAAAACATTATTCCAACATCAACACTTTTCGTTTTCAAGGTGTTTTTGCACACAAAAAATTGACGACTTTATTCTAGCATCAGCACTTTTTGTTTTTAGCATCGACATTATTCCAACATCAACACTTTTCATTTTCAAGCTGTTTTTCACACACAAAAAATTGGCGACGTTATTCCAACATCAACACTTTTCATTTTCACGTTGTTTTTTGCACATACAAAATTGGCGACGTTATTCCAACATCAACACTTTTCGTTTTTAGGTTGTTTTTTGCACACAAAAATTTGACTTTTACTTCCATTTTTTTTTAAAATGTTGAAAATTTACCCCGAAAAAAAAAAAGTTTATTCCAAAATATAACTTTTGGTTTTCAATTTTTCTTTTCATGGTTTTTTTATGTTTTTTTTGTTAGAGTTCTTGTTTTGAGGTAATAGTTCCCGTTTGATCGTTAACTATGTTAAAAATGAATTGAGTTTCTTGTATTTTATTAAAGCCTTATAATAATACAAGTATTGGCTCACAATTGTAATAGTTAGAGACCCTGAGTTCAAACTTGGGGGCCAACAAAGGATCCATTGTAGTCTAGCATAACGCTAGCATTTTCACCTTACTCAGTAAGAAGTAAGGCATCTCACTTGAGGCGTGCCGAGACTTAGATAGGAAAGGGTCTACGAACAAACATCAAGGAGTGACGTGACATACACTTCAATATCTGTATCTACACTATAAAATCTTAGCAACAGCCATGCAACAGGTGGAAAGTAGAGAGTTACGATATAACTAGAAAGACATTTAACATTCATATTCATGCAAAAGAAAAATTAAAAGGGGCCCATAAAATTCAACTCATTCAAATATATAGAACAACCTGCAACACTTAGTCCATTAAACATATGGCATCATTACATTTTAGTATTGCAACCCTTAAGGAAAAATAAGACTTATAATTATACAATTCAACTCAAAGATAGAGAGAGATGAACAAAGAACAGACATGCCTTCATTTGACACAACGACAACATTTCGGTACATGGTCTTCACCTCTTTTCTGTTATCTTTTTCTTTGGTTTTTATAGCCTTCCTACACCACTTCACTCGCTTGAATTTTCAGCCATTCCTTTGGATACCATTCTTTTTCCTCTTTGGTGACTTCTATGACTTGGCATCAATTTCTCTTTCTCTCCTCGGTGATCTCTGTGAACTCTACTTTGCTTGCACTTTTTCGCACTTTCCTCTTGTCAACTTTAATGTCTAATGGATCTTGGCAGATTTCTTTTCTCTCCCTCAATGAATTTTTGTGAAATATCCTTCCATTCAGACTCGATTAAAATGTGTCAAAATTTTATCCCCCAAAATTAAGAACCCAACAGGCCCTGACCACAATCGATTGACTCATCCCCAAGTCAATCCTTGGTTGATGTTGTTGGTTCTCCTTATTGTTGTTGTAACAACCCTTGGTTGATTTTCTATGTAAATATAATAAGACCAAGGTCATGGGACACATATTCCAAGCTGAATGTTGGGAAAAACATAGTCACTGGATATCACTGGTGATTATTTAATGGCTATGGAAATCGACAAAGGCATTGGGAAAGACAAAGTTCCATTAATTGGTATTTTAAATATGAAATATAGGAAAATAAAAGAAAAGGAAGGTGAAGAGATACATATTTGCACGAGGGAAATTGAAGGAAAAATGAAGGGAAATGAAGAAAATAGATGCCTCAAAGATTAAAAAAAAAAAGTCTTTTGAGGATCAGTTCACAACGTTTTTTGGTTACCTTTTGCCAGTTTAGCTTTAGAGGTATATGCTATTCTCTCATTCTCTCGCCCTTGTACACTTAGATAAATATTGGAGCATTCTTGGAACATTTTGGCATACATTGGATTTGGAGAAAGAAGGCAAAGGAAAGCAGGAAAGTGCAAGGGAAAAAGTGGTTCAACAATTACAACTGAATTTCTTTGCAGGTAACAAGTTGCATGACTATTTTCCTTACTGATTTCTAGATGCATGGTATACGCATGTGATTTTCTGATTACGATTTATCATTGGCATGGAGATTTTCCTGGATTGAAAGTGGTTTTTGCCCTTTCGTTTCCATTTCTTGGATAGCCATGGTGTTTTGGGTTTTTCCATTTGACTGTTTTCAAATTGGTGCTCATAATTCCTTATGGTTGTGGGTTGAGAAAAATGCTCTAGCAGCCCTGGAATAGCTTGGGTTGAGTTGCTAGTCTCAGAGCCTAGGTTGGGACAAACACTCTGGAGGCCTAGGTAGGTTGAGTTGCTAGTCCCTGGAGTTGGGCTGGACACGCTTTCGAGCCTTGGAACGTTGTGGGTTGAGCTACTAGTTCATGCAGCCTTGGACAACAAGGGTAGAGACTGATTTGGTTGGCGTTAGTGATGTCTAGCCTTGGAGGTGGAATCACTGTGGCTGAAGTTTGAGGTGGTTTGGCCTTTGGAATCCCTGGTTTGTCTTTGTCTTAATTTTTTCCATGATGTCCCACATTCATGCTTCGAATATGGAGCGGGGGTGATTGGCTGAAAGAGGGATTTGGTTCAACCTAATTTATGGTCGAGTGGTACGTAGAAGTCCATGACTTGGTTGGTATTTTCATATGTTAATATGACACATTTTCCTATTGTTATCTATGAGAATTTTTAGTGATTATGTTGGTGATATTATGGCTAAGTTTCCATGGTTTCTATGCTATTTATTTATTGGTTATATATAGGTTATATGATGTGTATCATCTATGGCTCTTGTCATGAATTATTCAGTTATTGAATGGTTAATTAATGTATGGGCTAATAACTATTGTTGCGGCTATGTGGAGAGGGTGTAGGTCCTTCTTGGTGATTCTCAGATGAATCTCAAACTCTTATGATTAGATATGCAATAATGACATGTAGCTTACATGTTTTCCATGTGTTTGATGAAATCTCTAGTGACTTCTAGGTAGTCTAGGTCAAGCTTTGCCTTCAAGTTTGAATGTTTATCTTTGTTGTAATTTCATTTATGATTCTGAGAAGTCTCGGGAAGTTTTGGGCAGTGGTCTAGAGGCTAAACAAGAAATGTGGCTCATATATCAGGACTGTACCCTATAAATTTGGCAAGTTGGATCACAATTGCATTCAGGCAGTGTTGTGTGTCCGGTTGGAGGCATTTAACCATGCCTAGGCCTTGTCATGCATGCATTTGGAGGTGAATTTGTGAGAAAAGTGGGGGAAAGCTCATGGTTTGGTCAATTGGGGTTGTCCTTTGGCCCCTAAGTGTCTTATATCCTTGAGGGATGCTGTGAGTTGATAGTTTGTGGTTAGTTTGTAGGACCCACTTCCTTAACTGGAACTGGGAGGTCGAGTCATCTCATAGTAACTCTTTGTATCATGATTACCCTGGCAAGCCTATGAAATTGGGTAAATGTTGGAGGGTTGGGTTACATATTGGTCTCAGAGATTCCAATTTCAAACACTTGGACTGGATGGGCGGGATGTGTTTTTCATGCACGCATATTATTTGTCTATGTGTTTCTTATGCATGCATTGTGATATTCATTGTTGCAGTTGTGTCGGCATGTAGATGTTGAGACAATTGATATGTTGATTTCGTTATATATACATATTTTGTGCTAATATGAATTGACTGTGCTGACGAGATATCCTCCCTTGAACTTCACTGAGGTACATTTGGTTATGTTTATATTTGGTTATCTGACATGGTATTTTTGTAGGAAGTAGAAGATCAAATATTACAAGCAATATGGTGGATTACAATTCACGTGACTCTCATTATATATCAGAAGAGAAACAAAGAGATGAGTATTCCCATAACATAGTAGACACCTTGAGAAGTTTAAAGGTAGAGATCAAAAGTTGCAAAGAAAAAAATTATAAGATCATTCAATCACATGAAAGACTTGTTAGGGCATAGGAAAAACAAGCAAGGGTCAGTGCAGTGATTCTTCAGAGTTTATCAAATTTGTAGAGACAGGGTTAACCACATATCAGTTATGGATAGGAGGAAAGGACTAATGGGGTGTATGGTAGCATGTCTCATGGAGGACACAAGTCATACATGGATGACACGATTAGAGGTGGTAGATGGATGGATACACCTAACAAGAGAGGTAATGGTTATGGGTTCTATTCTAGTTCTCATTCAGAGAGGCAACATGTTCATCATCATTATCATCCTTATAGGAGGAATCAGAAGCAATAATTTCCAGATGAGTTCAAGAAATTCAAGCCTCCTACATTTGACAGAGAGATGAAGAAACCGGAAGATGCAGAAGCATGGTTTCTTAGGATGAATAAGTTCTTTGACCTTCATGATTATACAGAGAATATGAAAGATAAGATAGTCATTTTTAGTGATCCAAGATCTTTTTCTTAAATATGCATTAACAATTACATATAACAGATCATGTTAACTAGGAAAATTAAACCACATGAAAATGAAGTGAAAAAACATAAGCAAACATGAGATCAAGAAACAACGATTTTCTTACAGAGTTCACCCAATGTGGGATGTGTCTCCAGGCACTACTCAACAGTGGGGATGCCTTCTTTTATTAAGTGGCATCAAAGAAAACAATTACAAGAAAATTTACAAAAATGACACTTATACCTCCAATCTGGATGATGGCCTCAAAATGGAGAGCTTAGCTAGAGAAACATACATCACCACTAAATTCCTAGCGAAAAATCATGTAAAATCGACTATAAACTAGTCCAATTATAACAATATCACTTCAATACCTCTAGGGAATCTTCAAGGAATATTTGTTGATGCCTCGCTTAGGGTTCCAACGAGATCAAGATTTCGCACCTTCTAGTTCCAGACCTCCGCTTCCACCTTGCTACCTCGTCAGCTGATTTGAAAGTTTTTTATATATGTTTGGAGAGAAAATTTAATAAGGGGTTCGTTCCCTTGGATGTGGGTGAAATCTCCAGATCGGGCGAGGACAACTCCTCCCATGCTTAGACTGATGTCACCCTCCAATTCTAGCTCCAACCTGATGCAGAACCTCGAATTGGTGATAATATTTGTCGATGCTCTGCTACACCTGGCCTCCTACCACACCACGCATCACATGCAAGCACACTTGAAATGCCCCTCTCTTCCTATGTGCTCGAATTTAGTGCCTCATGCATTGAAATGGCATAGAGGCTCCTCAATCATCCATTTCATTGTTGATCCAGCTGGCCTCGCGAGCTCTCCCTGCAAACACAGCTCTTCTATTTGCTATTATGTTGTTGCTCCAGCCTGCCTCATGTGCTATCACTGCCATCGCTACCCCAGTTGCGCGCTCCCCCTGCTGCGTGTCCCCCTGCTGCGCGCCTCCCCTGTGTGCCCCTACTGTGCATGCCATCCTATTCTCAGTCTTGTCTCTCATCCTGCTCCCTCTCCTCTGCTCGATAGCCTCTCCATGGCACTGCAAAAACGTCAAAAGCCCATCAGGAGCAGCTATAGAGGGGCACTCTCAGACAGCTCTCATCATGGCCATGACCAGCGTTTGGAATTCAACGAAGGCTCCACATCAGGAAGCCAAGAAATTTCGGCTACTCAAGCATCCGAAAACACTCAAGGGGAGTGTTAGCGCTCAAATATACCTCAGGCTGAAATGAAGTAAAACTCGAGGCTACATCAAACCACGCTCAGCCTCGTAGCTAGCCCTACGAGGACAGGAGAGGGCTCTCTCCGTCAATCTCGATAAAATGAGCAATAGGATGCGAGATGACTTACAATAGGAACTAATTTTAGGCTAGTAAAGAGATAGGTATGTTTGTTTTTTGATTTTTGGGTTTTCGCTGGAGAAATGGGAAAACAAAATTTTGGGTCCGGGGATAAGGTCAGACCTTTGCAGATTTCGAGTTGGGGCGAGGTAGGTGAATTTCTTGATGCTTTTGATTGGATATATGAACAGATTAGACCGACGAGGAGCTGAAGAGTGCAAAGAATAACTTGGATCCTCTCCAAACAGTTGAAAACATATAGAACTAACTGAATTCAAAGGCCAAGCACTGTAAACAATGGATTCAACCTTATTCACTCATTCAATTTAGTTCAGAAGCATATGAAAGGATGGCATACATTAAACATGAAGAAACCTACAGTAAACAAAGAAGAAACACCATCAAGAATAGAACACCACAAGGATCCCAACAAGTGCCGCAAAACCCCTGATCTTTCCTTAGCCAAAATATGAAAGTATGTACAATGATATCAAAAGTCTCCCAAGAGTCCAACCTGTAGAATGCCTCAGAAATTACAATATATAGATCACTCTAACACCTTTCCCCACCTCTAGGGGTCGAATTCCCTCTTCAGGGATCAGTTTCAACTAATTCTAATCATGGAACTACAATCTAGGCAGCTAACAACTTGCCTCTAAAAGAGTGGAAACTGATCCATTTACATGATTTTTACCTTTTTGAGAGTGAATCTTCTAGAAGAGATAAAAATAAGCCAAAGTTACATGCCCAATATACATTTACATCATAAAAACCCAAAAATTCCATCCACAAGCAAAACTGGTCCATACTAGGCGAAAATCTGAGCTGGCAGTTGAAAATTCAGCAAAAATTTAAGTGGGTCGCATTTGAGCCGAGTGGGTCGCATTTTTTCCAGGCTGAATTTGAGGTACTTCCCGGCATCCAAATTGAGCTCATGATAGCTCGTTGGAAAGCCCTGGAGGTTTACTATCCAACCCAAGTGGAATTTTCCAATTTGGAGCTCATTTGACCCTCCAAAACGTCTTTCTCCCAGAAGTACTTCCTGCTGGTGCAAAAGGTGGCAGCAAGGTGGTTTTCATGGTGTTTTTGAGCTCTTTGACCATCCAGATTTTGATGAAATGCTTAGGTGATGTCTGAGGATGCACAAATAACCATGAAAAATCCAAAAATGCAAAAATTTCCTCCAGCAAGTGTCCCGAAAAAAAGTGAGCATATGAGGGTGAGACCCACTTAACTGAAAAACTTGTTTTTTGACCCAAAAATTTGAAAATGACAAAATTTTCTCCGAATTTGCCCAAATTCGGAGCGGAGTTCCTCCATCATGTATCCTGCCCAGTAAACGAAGCCTCGGCCAAAATCCGAAGTGGATTAGGCCTTTTCCGCCGTCTTAGTGCTTCGCGCAACCTCCTCTTCAAAATCTTCATTCTCGCTTTGCAGACATGCATGCGAGCCCAATAATGTCCTTTCATATGACGGAACATGTCTTTGTTTCTATCATGATCCTGTGAATGTACCTACGCTGATGAAGAAGGTGAGACCCCTTCCACGCCATGTGGAGATAGTACTCGCGCTGCTGATGAAGTCAACGAGACCCCTTCCACCCCATGTGGAGATAGTACTCGTCGTGATGCTGCAAACAAAGCTCTGTGGCCTCTCTGATATGTTACCACTACTGGTGCACTGCTATGCTCCATCTCAGTACATCAACATCAACGGTTGAGTCACTGTCCTGCTCATATCCTTGCTCATAAACTGAATCCGTCTCTGACATGGCTTTGAACAAGATATTTGCAATATGTATACTGACATAGATGCAGTGAAAACAAAGTTATAATGTATGTTTCAACACCCAATAGATATCTCCCACTGCCAAAGTATCATAAGGAAACAAACAGTGGTAGCTCTGTTTTAGGTGGATTGAGATAAAAGAACAGTCTCTGTTTTAATTGCAAGTGAATTTTGACAAATGGTAGCGTGCAGCCTTTAGCATACTGGATAAAATTTGTCAAAGGGAACAATGAGTATGAGACTGTGTTTGTCAATGGGAAGTGAGACACAATGTGACAATGATCACCATGAAACAAAAGCCATGACAGTGGTAAAACAATGATGATGACAACAGTGGCAGAATGAGTGTGAGGGCAGCGAGACTTTGACAATATATGCAGAGGTGTATATATCAATCATACAAGGTGAGAAAATCTTCACAAAACCATCCATATGTATTTAAAACCCTAGGAAATAAATCTGCCATGAATATAGGGTTTCATCACCTCTCCATTCCAATAAATTAATTTCTCGACTTCAAAATACCACAACCATATTTAAAAACCACTGAGCAATGATTTAGAACCTGTTTTAAATGCAATTTGGATTTCATTTACCCTGTAAAAAACCAAATCTCCCAACACTAGTCAAAATGAGCAGAATGAGGCTGCCTCAAGGCAGAGCGCTGTTGCAGTCAACTTTTGAAGGTCTTTCTCAACTCCCAATTGAGCTCATGATAGCTCATTGGAAATATATTTGTGTCTAGTTATCATTTGACTCATCAAGCAAGTCATTTTGCCAAACATGCTAGGAGAAAACTTGATTTTCCCAAGGTCACTTCAGAGGTGCATTCAATTCTCCTGAGGCAACGGTATTTTTGACATTTATTCAAAACCATGCTACCTGTGTAAAACGTGAAGGAGGTTTTTCTGACTTGGCATGTTGTGGACAAAAACCTCTCTCAGTTTTCCAAAATTCATCTTTGATTGCTCTGAAACATCTTTTGAGTGAGACTGATCCCGATGTGTGGAACAAGGGATTTTGTCGAAATGAAGCGAAATGAAGGGGATAAGGGGCTTCTAAATTCTTGGGGAAATTTTTGGAAGTAGGGAGGGATGTTAGGAAGCAGGGGAAAGTGGAATCACAGATATTGAGTGAGGGGAAGGAGTCCAAAAGGGCAAAACACAGGCCTAGCCTAGAAAATTGCCAAGTTGTGGCTAGAAACTAGGGTTTGTGCAAAAATGAGGAATTTGGGGGATCTCAATGATGGGAAGTGTTTAATAAGGTATATTAAGGATAGGGGAAGGTGTGTGAACATCAGGATACAAGTTTTTTCGATGATTTGACCATCCAAGAGAAATTACCTCCAAAACCCTAGGAGAGGGAAATGGACCTTACCAAGGCACAACTGAAGCATGAACCAGCTGTAAAATGACCCAACGGAACTTGACATGATGATGAAAACCCTCTGAACGATGGTACACTCAGCTGAATGGTGACATGGACCGACATTTGGACAACTTTGACAGGAGTAAAAGCAACCCCTAGACCTAATGCCTAGTGACCAAATTTTGCTTGAAGACTCATTGAAATGACAAAATTTGACCTTGACACCTTAAAATCACTTTGTAACAGCATGTTTGGTCACTGGAGGAAGGCTACAAAGGATGAATCTAACAGGGAGATTGTTCTACCTCCAAAGAAGCCTAAGGGCAAAAGAGGCCGCGGGAAATCCACAATTTTTCAATCTGAGCTGCCCATGACCAGGAAAACTGAATCGCTTCCAGTTCATGAGCCTACGGCGGAGGAGACAGACATTTAGGTTTTGGACTTGGACGACATCTGGACCAGAGTTTATGATGCTAAAAATCTAGTTTCTCCCATCGTCCACACGGCCCCTCCGAAGCCTCCTCATGAGCCCACAGCTGAAGAGGAAGCCATTGCAAGAGAATATGGA
This sequence comes from Pinus albicaulis, assembly GCA_034641835.2. Taxonomy (NCBI): domain Eukaryota; kingdom Viridiplantae; phylum Streptophyta; class Pinopsida; order Pinales; family Pinaceae; genus Pinus; species Pinus albicaulis. Next base: position 1,627,070,754 of record CM076570.1, read on the forward strand.
TGCTTGATTGAGGAGGGGGACCACACAACAGAGGAAGATGAAGGAACTCCATGACTATTCGGTAGCAAGGTTAATCTCTGATTTTTGTCAACTCAGGACATACTTCACCTATTTTTTTTCATATGTGTCATTGAATATTTTGTAAAACGAGATTGTTTGACTCTCTTAAGGGTTTGGTTTCGTCCTATGAGGTAGACCCAAATTTGGTTTACTTTGAAAAATTCCAAGGCATGGATTGGCTAAGTACTACTTGCCATCTCTGCCCATAGCCTTTATAAAGTTCCTTTATGATTTTAATATTGTTTAGCCTAATTTACAAAAAAAAAAAAATAAGGGGGTCGTTGGGTGTGTTGGTTAAAGTCCTTATTTTGGTGGGGGGAGGTTGGAGGTTCCAACCCCTCAGCCGACCATTTTTGGAGTGATGTTGTTTGAATCAGTTTTTCCATCGAATATTAATAAGTTTTTGTTTGTGAGGGCACCCTGGGAGGCAGACTGACCAAAGGTTGGGCGGGTTCAAGCCTCGCCGACCTCGAAATAGGGCAGGTGACACATTTTATGTGTCGAGTGGGGGTCGGTTCAGTTTGTGGGTGACCCACCGTTTAATAGATGCTATTGCAATAACTGGGGATGACATGGTTTGACCACCTGCCACACCATTTATAATACATAGTTTTGATTTATATGTTCGGTGGGGTGGGCGGGACCGGCGGGCCCGACCCACCCCCCTTTTTTAATATTTTTTTTAGTTTTTTAAACAATATTGGTATTTTCTCACTTTGTCTAAAATAATTGTCATTGGGAAAATTAATAGTTCATCAAATTTTCCCGTTGTAGTTGTTATCCTTGATAACAACTAGGTTGGTCTAAGGGTGTCTTTTTGAGTTAGGATAGGTTGTTATGGTCAAATAAAGTCATGAAATTGATTCAATTTCATTTTTTTTAATATATTTTTAAAAGGTATAAGTGGTCATTGGTCATGTGATTAAGGTCTTGTCACTTTTTGACACTTGGCACATTTTTCCTAAGTCTGCAACATTTTCTGTGTAAAACAACACATTTTCACTACAGACTCACCTGATAGTTCTGTAGCGAATCTGTCATCCCACTAACTGAAATCACTACGAACTTGGTTTTTTCTATTAATGGTGAGGTGATAGATTTTTTGTCATCATTTTAGTGGTCATAGCTCAGTTTGAAATCATGGTACATAAATTTTATGAGTCATCATTTGTCATATTGCATGCTCGATAACCATCACACCTCCATCATTCCGTTTTCCATCCCATATTTCTTTCCTAATTTAGCCTTACCTCATTCAAACAACAAAACTTACCTTTCATCCTTGTACACTACTTGATCTTGTGCCAACAATATTCACTTTTATTTCTTGACCAACTGTTGTCTTAGGTTAGCTCTTACCTCTGTCAAAAAAGCTACTTGATGTCTTAGATAGTTTTTTTAGATGTCAAGACTTGAAGTAGGTCATCTCTGTATCGGAGGACATGGATTCACATAAAAAGCCCAATAAAGGAGGCTATGTAGTCAGATACAAGCCCATGGAAATGAATTTGGTTGTGGAGGAACCAAGCTTTGCACAGGCTTTCACAAATGTTGGTTGTATGATATTTTTCCAAAAATTACAAGGATAACATGCATAGATGTCAAAGGATTTTCTTGTCAACTTTGTTGGCACAATTCCAAAGGCGGGCATCTTAAGTTTCACTGTTTCTCTTGAGACCATTGCACAAACAACTGAAATTCCGAGGTCTGGAGAAGAACGGTTCAAGGCAACCAAATTCAAGCTTCAGAAATATGATGAATTTTAAAAACAAGATCATATAGGAGTTGACATGACCTCAGGCATACCCAAGAGCTGCCTAAAGGAAAACTACTCAAAGCTGCTGACAGTAATCTAAAGATATTTTACTTATGAAGGTAGATTCCACATGATATACCAATATCATTTTAGAGTCTTACCCCATTTCACAAGTAAACCACTTCTTGATCTTCCATTATTTCTGTTCATAATTTTAGGCAAGATGGCTAACAAGGTACAAGCCAAACCTAAGAGCAGTGATACATCCATATTTCATCATGGCTTAATCAAGTTTTTAGTTATGGAAGAGTTGAAGAAATTAAATAGGGATTGGGCTACTTTCCTATTTTTGAGTGGCTATGATGTAGATGTTCTTACTTCAAGAAAGACACCCAAGTAAAAGACAAACAATCCCAAGAAGGACAAGGAACCAATAGCTAAAGAAGAGGTTGAACCCGAGGTAGAGTTGCAACCTATAGTATAATCAATGGAGGTAGAGATTGAATAGTTGTAGGAGACAGTGGCACTTGTTAGGTACCTGTAATCTGTTATATTGGTGAGAAAAAATGAACAGGGGTAACATCACACCAGTACTTGGAGTCTTAGGACCTAGCCTTCCTGGACTCAGAGAGGGCTTTCTCTATTTTGTGCAAAGGATATGAACTTGTTTTCTTTTAGTGTTTGATTTTAGGCTAGTTGTTAAGTTTAGGTTTTGTTTGTTTGTTTTGTTATGGTAGATGATCAAGTAGAATAGGTGGAGAGAGGAAATATTCAAATCATTGGGCTATGGAGTCAATAAAAGTCATGGAAAGTTCAACAATGAATCAGGGTACATCACAGGGCAAATCTAACATGGTCAAATGGATTTTCAAAGTTTGTGTGAGATGAAATGAGCAGCAAGTTTGTGAAAAAAGTAGGGCAAAGGGTATTTAAGAATCATTTGTCAAATACTTTAACAAGAAGGGCCTTCAACACTATTTAGAATAAAGAAGTAATCATAATATAGGGCACACCAATAACTCTTTGATTAAACTCAAGCAAATAAGCATTTAAGACAAACAATCCAATGAAATATAGAAGGAAAGAAACTTATTTAACTTCTAGTGATTTCACCTTCAAGGTTAGAAAAAAATTAAGATAAACATATAAATTTAATCAAAGAAGATGGAACTCCTAAACATCATTGATCATAGCCATCAAGATCTCCGAAACAACCTTTCAAGAATGGACAAAAGGTATGATTGAAACATAGCCTCTTTGGAAAAACCTAATTAGTGGTACTTCAAAGAAAGATCTTAAGAAATTTTTTTTAGTGACATCAAACAAGCAAGGCTAACCATAAAAACATATTTGATATCTACTGTATTAAATCATTCATAAGATAAACAAGCTTGGGTGGGCCTAGAGAGCAACCAAGAATTCTCTAAACTGACCTAGTAGAGGAAAACATAGAGGCAGTGAAGAACAAACAGAGCTAAGGTGCCTCTGAAAAACATTTCTTAGTCTAAATTCTTTGTCCTAATGCAATATAGAAGGATGAAACATAATGATACATAATAAAACAAGAACTGAATAGAATCACATCACCATTAACCAAGCTCAGGGATCCTGCAAACAAGCCTTCTCCATCATTAACCAAAACAAGCCATTCACAAACTCCACAACACCAATTTCTTCTTCAATCTCCAAAAAACCATATATTTCTCTCAAGATTCATCAAATTCCAACCATATAAATAGGACCTCCTTGCTCTATTTATCTATCAAATGAGGAGTTGGAAAGCTTAAGAGGCTTCTAGAAACCATAAATACACCATAAATGTCATTTATGTCCAAAGAGGCCATGCAAGGCCCAAGGCACATAATATCTATGCTAATAAATGAAAGATAACATAAACATAACTCCTCAACCAATTCAGGAATAATTTTTCCAAAAAAAATTCGAAAATATCTTTTAGTGTGTTTTGTTGAATTTTTTGCAAGGTGGCAGCTGAAGGCATAGTGCATGCACAGGAAAAATGGGTCCACTCATAGCCAAGTTTTGATGGGATTTCCAATGTCGGAATTGGCTCCGTGATGGATCGTTAGAAATCCTGTTGAGTCTAATTTCAAAAAATTCCATTGTTTTTCTGATTGGGCTCCATTAACCTATCCAATAAGTGAATCTTCCAACGCTGCTCTAGGTGCAACGCCTATCCTGAAAATGAGGCAGAAAGGTGAAAAATGAGGTGTTTTTTACCCTTTTTAGGGGCTAAAAATGCTCCAAATGCTCTGAAATTTGGTGGGAACTTTGTATTTGAGTTGAGGATTCCAAAAATGTAAATTTTTCCTCCTAAGGATTCCGGAGATGAAAGCGTAGCGCCAAGGGTGCTGCGCCTACAGGCCTTTAAAATTAGCAAAAAACCAAAAATTCTCAAAAAGTTCTCAAAATTGGTGGATATCCTCCTTATGGGGTTTGGGAAGCCTATAGAGAAAATTTAGCCAAAATTCAAAGGTTTTCTTGGCCTTTTGCCTCCTTGAGTGAATTTATTTTAGCAAGGGCTCCTTTGGGCTTAGCCTTTGTAATTTGATTTTGCAATGCATAGTGCTTGGTCTTCTTCTTTTGGAGGTCAAGGTCCCTCTTTTCCTTCTTCAGCTGCTTGTTTTAATTATTGTAATAGTAAATGATATATTGTGCCATACCAAAATCTCTCTATAGCTCCCTAATTTGTGCATCTTTGCTCTGGAGTAGTATGCTAGTGGCCCTCTCTTCATCTTCATTTTCACTGTCAGGGTCAATGATGTCAAATTCTTGTTTAGTTCCATGCTTACCTTTCTTACCTTTCTTCACCTTTTGTTTGCCTTTATCTAACTTCTTGGTAGAAGTGGAAGGCATGGCCCCTTTCCTTTTAGAGGCAGAAAACACATGCCTTTCTCCTCTTTGATATGTCAATGGAAGAGGTTTGATTGTGATCATTTTGGTGCCTTCATCATTGTTGCCACATTGACTGTCATGGTATTTTAACCCACTGTCATCCTTGCTGCTCTCTATTTTTTCAAAACCAAGATCATCACTGTTATCAACACTTTCATTTTTCTCATTATTTCTAGGAGACTCACTATTTTTACTGTCGTCATTGCTCTTAGTTTCACTGTTGTCCCTAGCATCATCATAATTATGGTTGTTTCTTTATTCATTTCTTCCCTCATCTTCATTATCATCCACCTCCATGTCCTCTGCTTCATTGATGACCTCTGTGTTTCCAACACCATCACTGCCTTTATCACTACTAGGAACCTCACTGTTTTTACTATCATTGCGGCCCTTAACTTCACTGCCACCCTCATCATCATCTGTCTCTCTATTTTCATTATTTTCATGAATATCTTCTTCTTGGATTAATTCATCATCACCCTCATCTTCATTTTGGTTTGATTCATTGTCACCCTCATCCTCATGGTCACTTGCTTGTTCACTGCTACTTCCTTCTTGATCTGATGCATTGAGAGAGGATGAGGATGTGAGGTTTTCTTGAGGAGAGGATACATGTGTAGATGATGAGGCATGATTAGTAGGAGGTGATGGAGGAGTAGAGGGAGGGGGATGAGATGATGAGGGCAAGTTTAGCTGAGGAGGGGGTTGTGGGTTTGTGAAGACCTCATGAGCAATGAATACCTCCCATGGTATGTCCTTTTGCTCCAACTGATGTAGCACAATGATCTTGATCCAGGAGTGATGGAAAAAACTTTGCATTTACTAAGAATAGTTATTCCTTTGGACAACAGAAGACATCTTGTCAACACTCCTATAGAGGTAGTAAGGAAAATGAAGCATCTTGACCCTAGTGAAGTGCATGAGCAATCTGATATATAGGAGTAGAGTCTAGAATACTTTCCCTCACAGGTAAAATATTTCATGATGACCCTCATCAAGGGTGCATACCTCTCCAACGAGTGTGAAAAAGGGAAAATAGGTTTGCAGCCTTCTTTGTACCTAGGTTTGAGAAATGGCTCATAGCAGCTCATGTCCAAATTTTCTCTTTTGAAACATTTTTCACCAACATTAGGTATTCCAGTGGAACTATAAATGGCAACCGATGATAGCTCAAAATCTACCTCTGTAAGATTCACTTTTTTATTTTGTAGGTTGAAGATAAAAAACTTAGTGAGCTCAGGGTGACTCTGTACCTGTTGGACCTTTTCACAAAACTGAAAACACCCTACATTTTGGAAACATGTTATAATCATGGGAGAAGCATTAAGCTCCAGAGTGTCTTGGGGTTCAAACCTATTAACCTTTCCACCCTTGTGCTTATGTAATATCCCGTTTTAGGGATATCTCTAAAAAACGACACAACTCCAACCAGAGATGGACTGGGAGGGAATTTACCAGATATGCCACCTCTGAAAGAGGATGAAATATGGAGGCTACCTGGCCCTTTCCAGACTCTATCTAAGAGTATGAGACAAACACACCAAGTGGTATAGAACTAGAATTCCTGAATATATATATATATATATATATATATATATATATATATATATATATATATATATATATATATATATATATATATATATAACAGTGTAGCAAACATACAATAGCAAAGAAAGAATGTACGGCAACTCATCCAGAAATATAGAGAGAGAATGCGAAGCCATTTTATTAAACTGAGAAATATAATGAAGTACAATAGGTGATCAGAGTGATGGAACCTAAACTTGCTCAAGGCAAGTGAAGAAATACTCTCAAAATACACCGGAAATGGCTGCTCTCTAAACTGCGTCCCAGCTGCTAGAAAACTACTGTGTAGCTGCTACCACTGAAATGAACTGATGACTAGGGGTTGTTCCCCTTGCCGGAATGAGCTGAAAATCTGGAATCATTCTCTACTCACCAATCCTGACAAAACCCAGAAACCATATCAGAAATGGCTGACCTTCGAAAAACACCCCCCTTGGGGAATTACGTTGGCCTCTAAGGCTCTACGCAGAGGCTAAATAGGAATGACTGAAATACCACCTCAAACTCCACCAAAATCCTCCCAAAGGCAAAGGCTGATCCTCTACTCAAAATCTCGGCTCAAATCTCCTAGAAAATCCCAATCCGGATCACCTCCTAGATGGACTGCGTCCTCCCTCTCAGTGACTATGCAGTCTCTATGAATGCTCGGGTCCGCAGCAAAACCAAACACCAAAACCTCCCAAAAAATGCTAAAGAAATAACCTTTCCTGAGTAGGCACACGAACTCCCCCAGGGCTAAGGGCGAGATCTCCGACCGAAGACACTCAATGCACTAAACAGTGCTGCAGACAGGCTAAATAGCCAGCGTGCTCAAGAAGTCAAAACGACCAGCTCAATATCATCAACAACGAATCAATGAAATGAGGAGGCTCCTCCCTCTTTCATAACGTTGGCCTTCCTCCAAAACCCTAAGGCCTATCTCCTCAACGTATCCTCTCTCTCTTGCCACGTGCTCATCCTCTTTTGCGTAGTAGCTTCTAGAGCATACGTGGGCCCCCTCTCTACTTGGTGCTTGGCCCCCCTTGGCTCCCTTTAAGTCACAACGTTGTGCTACTAGGGAGTGTGTTTTATTCCACTAAGTGAGTTAGACCCTCTCCACTCACTTTTTATTTATTAATAAACTATAGACGACAAAATTGAGCAAAATCGAATATTCCAATTAGCCACGGCTAATTAGGAATATTACAGTCTCCCCCGGAAAAATGTTGCTTGTCCTCAAGCAACTGAAGTGATGGATGCTGCAAAATCGTCTCACTCTCCCAAGTGGCATCCTCATTTGGAAAATTCTTCCACCTCACCAAGAATTCTTGGACTGTCCTGCTCTATAGCTGCCTCTCCCTGGTATCAATAATAGCCTCTGAATGCAACACCAAATGCCCCTCATCATCCATGGGTGGTAGCTCATCTGTCACTGTCACTTGCTGCCCCAGTGCCTCCTTTAGGAATGATACATGAAAAACGTTATGGATCTTGCTGCCTTGGGCCAGCTCCAACTCATACGCAACTTGTCCAATCCTGTGTATCACCCTGTATGGCCCGTGAAAATGGGGCTTGAGATTTTCAGCTCCCTTCTGCTTCAGTGACGACTGTCGGTATGGCTGTAATCATAGGTAGACCAAGTCCCCTACCTCAAACTATCTCTCCACCCGACCTCTATCAGTGTATAGCTTCTGTTGGTTTTGTGCTATAGCCATATTATCCTTGAGAGCTCGGAGAATGTCCTGACTCTCTTGGATCCAAAACTTGGCTCTAGGAGCCTTGCTAGCCCCGAACATCACATCAGCAAAAGATAAATAATGATACCCATACAAAGCATAAAATGGTGACACACCAATGGATATGTGATGTGTTGTGTTATAGTAGTACTTCCCCAGATGCAACCACTTCAGCCATGCTTGCTGCTGCCCACTGACATAGTTATGCAAGTAGCCCTCCAGCCACTTGTTAACTATCTCCATTTGTCCATCCATCTGTGGGTGATAACTGGTACTCGGTGTCAACTTCGTCCCCACTAACCGAAAAATCTCCTGCCAAAATCTGCCCATGAAACGGTTGTCCCTATCACTGATGATGGTTTTAGGATGACCATGTAGCCTGAAGACCTCCCTGAAGAAAAACTCGACCACTTGTGCTGCTGTGTAGTGCACGAATATGGAGAAAAAATGTGCATACTTTGTCAGTCGATCAACGATGACAAATATACAATCCTTGCCCTGCACCATGGGCAACCTTGTGATGAATTCCATCGAGATACTCTTCCATTTCCCCTCCAGAATGGGAAGAGGCTGCAATAATCCTGCGGGATGGCTCATCTCCCCCTTGTTCCTCTGGAAGACATCGCACTCCCTGATGTGCTGGAGTACATCCTCCTTGAGGCCCTTCCATGAGAACCTCTCTCTAATGGCCCTGTAGGTTTTGGTAAACCCCTGATGGCCTGCCAATGGTGAATCATTTGATGCCTGGAGTATTTTCTCCTTGAGATGAGATCCCTCAGTCAAGAAGATCCTGTCCCTGTAGTAGATGATCTCATCGAAAACCCTGTACCTGTCATCCGCCACCTGTCCATCCAGAACCTCACATGCAAATCTGTCCTTGGAGTAATCTACTAAAAGTTGAGCCCTCCAATCTATATCCAAGCTCATAAGAGATAATGTCGCTGGTCTACATGAAAGGGCATCTGCTACCACATTATTCTTACCCTTGACATACTCAATGTCAAAGTCATATGCTTGGATCTTACTGATCCACTTCTACTGCCTCTCCTGTAGCTGCTTCTACTCCAAAAAGAACCTGAGGCTGTTGTGATCAGTCCTCACCCTAAACCTATTCCCTACCAAATACTGCCGGAATTTGGCTAATGCATGCATAATGGCCAACATCTCCTTGTCGTATATAGTATACAACCTCTCGTGTGGAAGGAGCTTCCAGCTCTCAAAGGCTATAGGGTGTCCTCCCTGCATCAACAATGTGTCGATCCCCTCTCCCGATGCATCACGCTCCAAAAAAAATGGCTGCGTAAAATCCGGCAATTCAAGCACTGGGAAGCTACTCATCACCTCCTTGAGCCTATCAAAGGCTCGCTGCATTGTATCCAACCAACTGAATGCCCCCTTATTCATCAAATCTGTAAGGGGTGCAACAAGATGTGAGAAATCTTGATGAAATTCCTGTAATAAGTACATATGACAATGAATCCTCAAAGTTCCGTCACATTCCTCAGCTCTGGCCAATCTCTGATGGCCCTGATCTTCTCCTAATGGACTTTGACTCTGTCCACTCAAATAATGAAACCCAAATACAACATCTCCGTCATCCCAAACTCACACTTGGAGAGCTTAGCATAGAACTGTTGCTCTTCCAAGATATGTAATACTGCCTCTATATGCTGGAGATGCTCCTCCCAAGTCCTGTTATATTTGAGTATTTCATCGAAAAAGACCAATACAAACTTCCTCAGATGACTGCAGAAGATATGGTTCATGCAAGACTGAAAAGTAGCCGGGGCATTGGTTAGCCTGAAGGGCATAACCAGAAACTCGAAATGCCCATAATGACACCTGAAGGCGGTCTTGGGAATGTCCTATTCCCTCATGTGAATCTGATGGTACCTTGATCTCAAATCAATCTTTGAGAATAACTTGGCTCCTCTCAGCTCATCCATCAACTCATCGATCCTGGGTATAGGATACCTGTTCTTCAGGGTCTTCTTGTTCAGGGCCCTATAGTCAATACACATCCTCAAGGTGTCGTCCTTCTTCTTCACCAATACCACAGAAGAAGCAAACGGACTCGTGCTCGGTCTGATGTGCCCAAGAGCCAACAAATCCTATATGGCCTACTCAATCTCATCCCGATAGGCTTTTGGATGCCTATATGGGGTAGTAATCACTTCCTAAATGCCCTGCTCAAGCTCAATGGTGTGCTTGAATCCTCGATCCAGTGGCCGACCTGGTGGTATATCTCGAAACACTGCGTCATACCTGTCAAGGATGGCCTATATATCAAGATGAACTGCCTGACCGGTGGTCCCTGCCTTTGATGCCCGCAACTCAACCGTCCACTCTATGTCTCCCTTCAGGAAATCTGCTTCCATCTGGTGTGCCGAAATCGTCTGAGGTGGGTAAGTGTGCATCTTGCAGATATTCTCGTGCTCCCCAGTCTTCTTATCATCCCACTCCATCTCTAAGGCCTCCCAATCTGTGGTGACCTTCCCCAGAGTAATCAACCACTGAACACCTAATACCACATTGGTATCCGGTATGTTGACCACAAAAAGTGATCAGTCACGGTGTAGGTACCCATCGTCACTGCCAACTCTAGAACATACCAAGCACACTGCATCATTTGGGCTCCTGGGACCAAAAATGAAAATCTGTCAAACCTCTCGGTCAGTATACCTCTCCGCTCGACCATCTGTGCATCAATGAAGTTGTGGGTTGCCCCACTGTCAACCAAAACTGACACTCGCTGACCATGTACTATCCCTCCTACGCGCAGCGTCAAGTACTTGGGAACTCCTCATAATGCTACAAGGGCCCCTCCTATGGGTGAAAAAGCTGCACCCCTTGTACCTGGAGGTGGAGGTGGCAACTGATCCTGGGCTGTCTGACTATTTCCTGCCTCCTCGTCATCCTCCACGTCCTCTTCCCCGCTAACCTCAGAGAAGACCTCAATGAAGTGTGCTTTGCCAGCAGCACACCTATGCCCTGGTGCCCATGGCTCCTGACAAGCAAAACACATCCGCTTCTTCTTCAGCTCCCTCCTGGCATCATCATCTATCTGGGCCCCTCCTGGATTCCCCTTTGGAGGTAGAATCCTCACATCCTTCCCCTTGGGCCGGAAACCCTATCTCTGGGGGTAAGGTATCCGAGTCCTGGGAAATACATCCTGTAAATCCCTGGTCCTGCTAATAGCATCCTGGAGTGTAGCTGGTCTAGTAGATCTGACTAGACCTCGAAGTGGCTCTGCTAACCCCTCCACAAACATATAGATCATCCGTGCCACGAATAGATCTGGCACCATCACTGAAACCCTCAAGAAATATGCAATGTATGTCTCTGGGCTCCCAGTCTGCTTGAGCCTCGTCAGCTCAACAAAGTGTTGTTCTGGATCCCTCTGGTCAAATCGCTCCATCAACCTCCTGGTAAACTGGGCATATGTCATCACTGTAGAATGTCCGAGTGTAACCATCCCATGGAACCACCAGTCCTGGGCCTCACCATCGAAATGTAATGTTGCCACCTTGATGGCCTCCGTCTCCGACATCTGGTTCAGCTGGAAATAGATGACCAGCTTCTCCACCCAAGACTTTGTCGAACTGTTTGATGAGCCATCAAACGTGGGAAAATGGAATCTTCTGGATGTGTGGTGGGTATCTCCATCATGATAATGCCGGTGCCCTCTATGATGGTCGCGGGGTCTACTGTCCCGCTGGAGCTGAAAAAAATCTTGGAATGAGAGAGCATCCTTGAACTCCTACCCGTAGGCCTGATACTCTAAAAAATATTCGCCCGTGTGTCTGGGCTCTACCTCCTACTGGGCTCCTGCCCCTGTGTCTGCTCCCAAGAAGGTGGGCATGGTAGAGCATGTAGGTGCACGTGAAGCCATCGGCTGAGTAGTATCACGCTGAGCAGCACCATGCTCCGGAAAATGGTAGGATGTACCAGATCCATCACTTACCTGGAATACTCGTGGGGTCTCATGCTGTCTAGCCTCTACAGCGGTGAACCTCTAACCCATCACCTCAATCTGCCTTGCTAAATTCTGCACTGATTTGAGGAGTGCCTCCCCAAACTGTTTGGCCTCAGTATCATCTACCATCAGCTCTCTCTACTCTGAATCTAACACAAGCTCCTCCTGCTCTGCGTCTGTCACAGGCTCCTCCTGCTCTGTGTCCACCACCCGAACACAATCTCCCTCTCCGTAGGTGTTCTCCAACCTATGCTCATGATCTCTGTACTTCCTCCCTCTGTAACAGATATATGGCCTCTTTCCTGGTGTCATATACAACTAGCTCCACAGGCTAAGCCAGAACTATGCTTTGATACCACTGTAATATCCCGTTTTGGGGATATCTCTAAAACACGGCACAATTCCAACCAGAGATGGACTGGGAGGGTGTTTACTAGATATGCCACCTCTGAAAGAGGATGAAATCTAGAGGCTACCTGGCCCTTTCCAGACTCTATCTAAGAGTATGAGACAAACACATCAAGTGGTATAGAACTAGAATGCCTGAATATATATATATATATATATATATATATATATATATATATATATATATATATAACAGTGCAGCAAACATACAATAGAAAAGAAAGAATGTACGGCAACTCGTCTAGAAATATAGAGAGAGAATGCTAAGCTATTTTATTAAACTAAGAAATATAATGAAGTAAAATAGGTGATTAGAGTGATGGCACCTAAACTTGCTCAAGGCAAGTGAAGAAATACTCTCAGAATACACCGGAAATGGCTACTCTTTGAACTGCGTCCCAGCCGCTATAAAACTACTGTGTAGCTGCTACCACTGAAATGAACTGATGACTAGGGGTTGTTCCCCTTGCCGGAATGAGCTAAAAATCTGGAATCCTCCTCTACTCACCAATCCCGACAAAACCCAGAAACCATATCAGAATGACCTGCGAAAAACACCCCCCTTGGGGAATTACGCTGGCCTCCAAGGCTCTACGCAAAGGCTAAATAGGAATGATTGAAATACCACATCAAACTCCACCAAAATCCTCCCAAAGGAAAAGGCTAATCCTCTGCTCAAAATCTCAGCTCAAATCTCCTCCAAAATCCTGATCCGGATCACCTCCTAGATGGGCTGCGTCCTCCCTCTCAGTGATTACGCAGTCTCTATGAATGCTCGGCTCCGTAGAAAACCCAAAAAACAAAACCTCCCACTAAATTCTGAAGAAATAACCTTGCCTGATCAGGCACACGAAGTCCCTTGGGGCTAAGGGCGAGATCTCCGACCGGAGACACTCAATGCACTAAATAGTGCTACAGACAGGCTAAATAGCCAGCGTGCTCAAGAAGTCAAAACGACCAGCTCAATATCATCAACAACGAATCAATGAAATGAGGAGGCTCCTCCCTCTTTTATAACGTTGGCCTTCCTCCAAAACCCTAAGGCATATCTCCTCAACGTAGCCTCTCTCTCTTTCCACGTGCTCATCCTCATCTGCGTAGTAGCTTCTAGAGCATACGTGGGCCCCCTCTCTACGTGGTGCTTGGCCCCCCTTGGCTCCCTTTAAGTCACAACGTTGTGCTACTAGGGAGTGTGTTTTATTCCACTAAGTGAGTTAGACCCTCTCCACTCACTTTTTATTTATTAATAAACTATAGACGATAAAATTGAGCAAAATCGAATATTCCAATTAGCCACGGCTAACTAGGAATATTACAGCTTATGCCCCATAAGCACTTGGCCTTCTTCACTACTAATACTCCCTCCTTCTCCTGACATTTTGATCACTGTTGTGTTTAAAAAACCTTAGGGCTACTCATGAAACATGGTAGGAGGATTGAAATGAAATGAAATGAAATGATGGTGAAAGGCAGTTTTTGTAAGTGAGTGAGAGGGAGGTGTAGGTGTATGACTGATCCCCCTTAAAATTTAATGAAGGGTTAACTCCAACTTACTATAATTACCCTAATTCACACCTTTCTTAACTGATAAATTCTTTCTTGGAGGTCAAAATAGGGTTTTTGTCATGAGGACTTATGGTTTTTAGTCATTCAGGTTTGGTCAATTCCCTTAATCATAAAATCATGAACTTCACTGGAGGATAGAGAAAAAAATTCACCTACCAAATTTTGATGTCCTTGCAGGTCCTTGGATGCAACTTGGAGGTGCTCTTTTTTTATTTTTAGCAATTTGCAAGTGGAGGAGGGTTTCTAGCATAGGTGCAACACCTGAACGCATAGTCGGGTCCCTTCTGCCCTACGCGCATTCCTGAATGCGTTCAAGCCTATCGGGCCTCCTAGGCACAGTGTCTGAACGTATTTTTTCCTGTCAGGCTCTCCCTACATGCAGCGTCGAACGCTCTTCTGGGCCTGTCGGGCTCCCTGAGCACAGCGCCTGCACGATGCCTTGCTTTTCTGTAATATTCCAAAAATTTAGCCTCCAAGCTAAATGGAATATTATAGTTGTCTTATCACTAGGTTGGTAAATAAATGGGTGCAGAGGCCCATAAGTCTCTTGAGTAGCAATAAAAACACTCCTAATGTGAAAGGAGGAAGAATAAGTAGCTGGATTAAGCACCTTTGGGTGTGGACAGGGGCTGGATCATGTTGATTCAGTCAACTTTGACCAAGTCAACAATGTTGTCTAGACACATTGAATCTCTTTAATGAACAGCGCAGTTTTAGTGGAAGAAAATTTGCATGAGATTGGTGGAAAATATGGATGGGACCCAATGTGGAGAGGCTCTCATGCTATATATGGAGAGGATAGAAACCATTGTTATTCATGTTTTAGATTATCATTTGATATTGGTCTTTTAGACTTTGATTCCACTTCTTGTTTAGTAGGGTTGCAGTGCTGTTTAGCACAAGGGTGTTCCTGGTCGGGAATCCCTACCTCATCCTCAGGGAAGGAGAGGTTCTTTGGGCTATATTTCCTCATTTCAGCATTTTTGCCAAGCTACCTCCTTCCGGTACAACGCAGTTTCTGTTTAGAGCTGGGTTGTGTTGCAGGGTGCAGCAAAGGAGGATCTCTTAGAGTCATTTCTGGGCTTGTTTTTTAGTGGAGAGGTTTCCTATTCATTGGAGGATCATCAAGGAGGACTCTCGAGCATATTTTGACATCTTTGGCATCAAGCCAACCATCTTCTATCCCTCACAGTGCAATCACCATCCTGAACTGTGTTATTTTTAGAGGCATTTGCTGGGAGGGTTCATTGAGCTCATCAGGAGGGTCTCTTTTTGAGTAGAGGGATCAACCTTCCAATTAGAAATGCCATTGGAGGAGGACATCATTATTTCAGATCTATCATAGCCTCATTTTATATCATATCTAGTTTGCAGTGGCACATTAACCCCAGGGTTATTTGTCACATTGTATATTTCTTGATATTTCTAGCAATCCTTTTCGGGTTGGCTAGAAATCTTGTATTAGAGCCCACATATTAATTGCTGGGCATTTATTTGTTTCTATCAGCCACATTCCATTTACATATGTATTCAGAAATAGCTACAGTGTTATAGATAGCACTGTCACTGCTCTCCGACATTCTATACAGTTGCAGCAGCTCATGTGTTGATTGTTTTGTTCATTGGAGACTTGTTCCCATTGCTTGAGTGGCTTGTTCCTCATGATATTGTTGTATATTTCTTTTGATATATTAATAAAATGATGGTTGTACACTGATTCCTCTTATGTCATGTTCATATTTGCAGATTTTTACATTTTTATGTTCATGTTTGCTGCAATCCCATTTTGGGATATTACATTGTCAGGCTCTCCTGGGCACAGCGTTGGGCGAGTTCACTGTTTGTCGGGAAATTCTGGACGAACGGGTAGCGCCCGTCTGAACGCGCAGTGCATTCTCTTGAACGCGTAGTGCAATGTAAATTTACACTGTAAAAATTCCTGAATGCATAGCACCAGGTGCTAAACGTGTAGCGCCTGGAAAACTCACCCAATTTTCAATAAAAATGCGCAAATTTCTCTCTTGGATGCTCAGGCCATATTTGTATGTGCACAATGAGTTGAGTGAAGGGTAAAAAGGCCCTTTCTAGCCTAGGAAGATAATGTTAATTTAGAAAAACCCACTTTGCTAATGTGTTTTGAGCCATTTTGTCTTTCACTAACTATTTGACATTTGTTGTGCAAGAGACTTCAAACTTTTAAGTGGTTCTTTTTCTCTTGGTGGCAGCTTACTGGAGAAATGAAATGGTCCTTTTTTAGCCTTGAGGGTCTGTTTCACCCATTTTGACATAGCAAAAAACAAAAAACTGCCTTCTCTGTTATTTGCAAATCTAACACATCTTTTAGCTCATTCAGTAATGGTAAGCTCTTTAAAATATTTTGAGGGACATGTCTTTACCTTAGCACTGTCAAAACCTATTTTTTCTTGCATTATGAAGTTGAAATCATGTTTTTACCCCTTTTGACATTTCTGATTGTGGGTGAACTGAAAACATGGTTTATTCTCTTCTCACTGATTTCTTGAGGCATGATAAATCCATATTTGACAAGTATCATAGTCTTCACAATCATGTATGCTATCTCCTCTTTTGGCCACTTCTGATTTGTGGGTGCCATGACATACTGATTTAGCCCCGTCTGATGTTCTTGGAGTTTGACACATTTAGTTACACAACAACAACCTTATGATCATCTTGGCTTTTCATCTTGAAACTCAACCCTATGCTTTTATTCCTTTGATCATTGAGTGCAAATGACTGAGAATGAAGGCTTGACCTTCCTTTCACTGATACTCTTTTCATTTTTTTTCTTCTGAAGTAGTGAGATACTTTACCTTTTCAAACTCTAGAAGACACCTACAATAGTCTCTTCGAACCTTCTGTCTACTGTCATCATGGAGGCATATCATCTTCATTTCATACCCCTTGCTTATCTTTCCAAAACCTTAGGTTTCTGGGCTGTTTGAGAAGAATTATTAGTGTTGTCTTCTAAGTTCTCTATATCTCTTTCAATTTCATTCATTTCTGTCTAGTTCACCTCACCCTTTTCCCTTTCTCATTTATAATTTCTAAGAAACATATTCCATGTTTGGTTCATTTGGTGTGCCTCCTCCATGTGTTTTGCTGCATTGGATCCTTGCTTGGCATAGTGCTGGCTCAATCAGGCTTAGAAACCCTGATTTATCCTTGGACATAGACTGCTCCTGTCTCTTAGCCTGTGAATGTATTTAATGAGGAGAAAACCTATTTCTTTACCAATTTTCTACTGATAGTCACCTTGACACTCCTGCAGAAATGTCAAAAATGAACAACTGCCCTTTATAGAACTTGAACTTGATAAGGAGGTCTTCCTTGGAGACTTTTCTAATCTCTCTTGGACAAATAGGTGCTGACCTTCTTTCACATTTGATTCAGCTTCTAGCACATGAAAAATAGTGATTTAGAACACCAAAGATATTCCTACAACCTATGAAACCCTAATGACCTGATGGAAAACTCCTTTGACTTGTTCTTTGACTGAAAGCTTAACTTGGGGTCCTCAAGTATGAAAAACATATTTTTTGAAAAATTGATGTATTGAAGATCCAAAATCCAATTTACTTGATTTATCTAAAGAGCCTACAGAGATAGTTTTGAGACCATCAATGCTTGAGGCATCTGGTGAACATAGGAAAGAGTAAGCTGATTGGTAATCCTAGATGGCAAGTGGAAGGGTGAGGCAAAGGAAAAACAGAGTGCTGAGGTTATGGGTGGGAAAATAGGATAAATATGAGTGGCATGAACCCATGAGGGGTATTTTAGGAGTGGTATTATAACCAAGGAATGGCAGGGTAGTAAAATAGTGAAAATTTTGTTTTTAAGGATAATGAAGGCAGTGAGATTTCTAAAACTCACAATATTCATGAATCTTGTTTTTAGAAATCTATGACAAGTATTTAGTCATCTACAAATAGAAAAAAATACTGATGACTAACAGTGGCTCCACTTTGGGAGGGAAGCTCCTTTTCAGGAGTTTTCCAAAACTTTAGACATCAAATCTCTGAGCTTATGAAGACCAGTGCCTTATCCATTGGGCAGATTTTTCTTCTTTCATTTGCTGATGTTTCTTTTGAAGCTATGATCTCAAGAATCTGAAAGACATGATTGCTTCAACCTCATCTCTACCTAACCATCATACCTTTGCCTATCATTTTTTCTTCTTGTGGGTGTAGTTGAACTGGCAAACCCTTGACATTCTTTTTTCTTTTGAAAGAAAAACAAACTATCTACTTGTACTCTTATCACTTCTAGGAGTTTAGATTATGGTAGTGAACTCTTTTATTCTCTACCTAGACTATTCAGCTGTCAATATTAAGCTATTTGATAGAATTCATTCTATAATCTACTGACATGAAATTGAAAACATGATTTAAACCGAGATTAAGCTATCTTATTTACCATGGGCTGTGGCATTGGGACAAGTTGCACACAGACATTATTTTTGTACAAACAAAACTATAAAGTATGAGGGCTGTGTTTCATCATTTGTTAGTCATCCCTATCTTTCTTTTTGGTTCGGATTTTGAGCATTGAGAACCAGCATATTTTCTTCCTAATCTATTCCTACTGACATGTCAAGCTTAAATTATTTGAAAAACCTTCTTTCTCTAACCTATCAGCAGAAATTCAAAACATGTTCAGACATGATTAGGCTAGATGACTGAATAAGACTCTTTTTCTTAACAAGTAGTGGCATTTAGGCTTGCACACTTTCAGCAGTACTCTTTTTTGGGTATGGGGCAGTACCTATTTTTTTTTCTTGCCCTTTTTTTCTTCTTTATTTGTTTTTGTGTTTTTGTTTTTATGATCTCTCATCATGTAATGTTATGTACAATGAATGAAATCTTCAAACTAGGAATTCTAACAATAATAGTGCTTGAGCATCCTGCCATTGATAGGATTTCCAAATAACTCTTCTCCATCCAGTTCTTGTAAACATAAAACATTGTTACCTCCATTTGAATGCATGGTGTAAGGATTTTTCCAAAAAGTTTCTAACTGGCCATGCTCTCCTTTGTATTTTCTCCTTGAGTCTCACTGTCGTACTTTGTCTATGTCAAAGACTCTTCTAGGTGAAGTAGGTAGTCTTTATCAGTTTTAAAATAGACAATGATGTCATCAATGTATAGCATAGTGGAGTAACTCAAATCAAGAACCATGGCCTTTTGGAAAGTAGCTTCCACACTCCTTAACCCAGAAGGAATTTGGTCATACATGTAGGTGCCCCAAGGTGCCTTGAAAGTGGCTTTATGCCGATCAGTTGGAAGTATTATCACCTGATTGTAATCTGAAACACTACCAAGAAATGACATCTTGTTAGAACCTTCTACCCTTTGTAGTGTATGTTTTATCTTAGGAAAAGGGTATTTTTCCTCTAAGGAGGTTTTTTCTAGGTACCTAAAGTCTATATATAGCCTATTTCCTTTTTATTTCTTTTTTATTGACACAATTTTCTCAAAAGGTTCCTGGTATTCCTTGAAAGGAATCCTCCTTTGAATAATGTTTGTGTCATCAGGCTTTAAGCTTTCATCACCATATGAAAAAGCATCTTGAAACTCTTTGCACATTCTTATGTATTTCTGTTTTATGTGAGGTGGAAAATCTTTGTATAAATTAATCATTTTGGGTTTTTCTAGGCTACCTATGTTGTATTCCTCTATATCAGTCTCGATAGATACCACTTTAGGCTCCTTAACAACATTTTTGGAATTCAACAACTCTTCTGAAGGGAAAAAACATTTTTGTGGTGAGTTTCCTTTGTATGAAAGACCTTCAGGTTCTTTTGATCCAGGTTCCTAGAAAGCTTTGATATATGAAATTATTCCAACATTTTTACATTGGAAAAAGGGAATGTTTATGTTTACGCCTAGATTTCCACAACCTACAAGGTTGACACCACAAAAATTGGAAGAAAAAAGAGCAAAAGGGCTTTGCTACAGTTGTGATAGAAAATACACTAAAGGTCATAAGTGTGCTGAGAAGAAATTATTTTACATAGATTGTGAAGAAGAAGAAGGAAATGAACAAGAAGAGGATATACACCAGGAACCACCCCTAGAAGAGGAAGAAATGAATCCGACCATATCGTGTAATGCACTGGCAGGAATTACCACTCCTCAAACTCTCAAGATAGAAGGACATATAAAAAAGAAAAGGGTAATAGTGTTGATTGATTCGGGTAGCACCCATAATTTTATTCATTATAAGGTAGCCAAGGAATTAAATTGTTTCCTATACCCAGCACCAGAATGTCAAGTGATGGTTGCAAATGGAGGAACTATAAATTGCTCTGGAAAATGCCATAATATCCAGCTAACCATGGGGGAATATGTATTGACTAGTCCAATGCTTGCCATTCCTATGGGAGGTGCTGATGTTGTACTAGGAGTACAATGGTTACAATCTTTGGGGACGGTAGCTTTTAATTTTCAAGAACTTTTCTTGAAATTTTTTTCAGAAGGAAAGGAAGTCGAATTACGGGGTATTACGGGGAAGCCAGGAAGGATAATAAGCTCTAATGTCATGACAAAGCTTCTAAAGAAAGAACAGCGAGGCGTAATTGCACAATTATGCTCACTAGAAGTTTCAACATCAAAATCATCTATTTCTGCAGATCTCCAACAAGTCTTGGACAATCATTCCAAGGTGTTTGAAACTCCCAAAGGACTCCCACCTATTCGTGATCATGATCATGCTATTCATTTTATTCCAGGAAGTGTTCCTCCAAACATCGGGCCTTATAGATATCCTTACTTCCAAAAGAGCGAAATTGAACGTATGATTGCAGAAATGTTAGAGGCGGGTATAATTCAACCTAGTCAAAGTTCTTTCTCTGCTTCTGTAGTATTGGTACACAAGAAGGATGGATCATGGCGAATGTGTCCAGATTATAGGGAGCTCAATAAGCTCACCATTAAAGACAAATTTCCCATTCTTGTGATTGATGAATTATTGGATGAATTACATGGAGCAATTTATTTTACCAAGTTGGATCTTTGTTCAGGATATCATCAAATTAGAATGAAGACTAAAGATATTCTGAAAACAACATTTCAAACTCATGAGGGTCATTATGAATTTTGGTCATGCCTTTTGGCCTTACCAATGCACCTTCTACATTTCAAGGGTTGATGAATTCCATTTTCAAACCCTTCCTTAGAAAATTTGTGCTAGTATTTTTTGATGATATACTAATCTACAGCGGGTCTTGGAAGGATCATGTTGAACATGTTGACAGGGTGCTCAAACTATTGCAGGAGAAACAATTATATGCAAAAAAATCCAAATGTTTCTTTGGAGTACAAGAGGTGGAATATCTGGGTCATATTGTATCTCACGAGGATGTTAAAGTAGACCCTAACAAAATTAAAGCCATTAAGGAATGGAAAGTCCCCACAACCATAAAGAAGTTGCGAGGATTTCTCGGGTTAACAGGGTATTATCGCGAGTTTGTTAAGAATTATGGGAGAATAGCAGCACCTCTAACAACATTATTGAAGAAAGATGCATTTTCATGGACTCCTGAAGCAACTAAGGCCTTTGAACATCTTAAAGAGGCAATGTGCCTAGCACCGGTCTTAGCTACGCCAGACTTCACAAAAACCTTTATTGTGGAATGTGATGCCTCACGAAATGGAATTGGTGCAGTTTTAATGCAAGAAGGAAGACCCATTGCTTTTGAAAGTCATCCAATCAAAGGAAAGTATTTACAAAAACCTATTTATGAGAAGGAAATGTTAGCAATACTACATGCACTAAAGAAATGGCGAACTTACCTAATGGGAAGACACTTCAAGGTAAAAACTGATCATGATAGTCTTAAACACTTTTTGGAACAAAGACTATCTTCAGAAGAGCAGCAAAAATGGGTCACAAAGATGTTGGGTTATGACTTTGAAATAATCTACAAAAAAGGGAAGCTAAATGTTGTTGCAAATGCACTCTCAAGAAAGATTGAAGAGGTGGAAGCATTGCTTTGTGCCATTTCTATTATCCAACCAGATTGGATAACCGAAGCAAGAGATGAATGGAAGAAGGACAAAGATGTATGGACACTCATTCAAAAGTTGCAGCAAGATCCTAGTACATCTGATACATTTAGTTGGAAAAATGATTCCTTATGGTACAAAGATCGCTTATATCTTTGTAAGAATTCCCAACTAAACAAAATATTCTTCTGGAATTTCACACTTCTCCTTTAGGAGGACACTCAGGATTTTTAAAAACTTACCACAGGGTGAAGAAAGAATTTTTTTGGGATGGCCTTAAATCTGATATTCAAAAGTTTGTGGCGGAATGTTTGGTGTGCCAGCAGAATAAAGTGGAGACAATTAAGACACCGGGACTTCTACAACCTTTATCCATTCCAAGTCAACGTTGGGAGGAGATTTCAATGGATTTTATCACAGGTTTACCTAAGTCCGAAGGAAAGAATGTCATCATGGTGGTAGTTGATAGACTTACCAAGTATGCACACTTTGTGCATTATCTCATCCATTTAAAGCAAGTACAGTTGCTACTGCATTTATGGACAGAATTCAAAAGCTACATGGAAGCCCAAGGGTTATTGTGAGCGACAGAGATCCCATTTTTACTGGAAATTTTTGGACGGAGTTATTTTCTTGTTTGGTACTCAATTAGCTCATAGCTCATCTTATCATCCTCAATCTGATGGTCAAACTGAGATAGTAAATAAATGTTTGGAAGGATATCTTCGTTGTTTTGTATCTGATAAACAAACACAATGGGTCAAGTGGTTACCTCTCTTTGAATGGTGGTATAACACTTCCTTCCATACTGCAGCAAAAATGACCCCATTTATGGCACTTTATGGATATCATCCACCATCCATCACATCATCTTTAAGAGAAAATTCTAAGGTTCAAGCGGTGGAAGATCACATCGAGCATCAGCAAGAAGTTCTCCAACTCTTAAAGGATAACCTGAATTTGGCACAAAATCGAATGAAACAACAGGTAGATCAACATCGTAGCGAGAGAAGTTTTGATGTAGGAGATTGGGTATTTTTACGGCTACAACCATACAAACAAATGTCCCTCAAGCAAGCAAAGAAGGATAATAAATTATCGCCAAAGTACTATGGTCCTTACAAGGTGTTGCAAAAGATTGGTACTATGGCATACAAATTGGAGCTTCCTTCTTCTTCGCGAGTACATCCGATTTTCCATGTTTCATGCTTAAAGAAGGTTATAGGTGAAAATCTTCCAGTTCAAACAGTATTGCCAGAACTTGATGGGGAAGGGAAAATCATATTGGAACCTGAAGCAGTCATGAAAAAAGAACTCGACAACTACGGAATCGATCAATTTCAGAGTATCTCATCAAGTGGAAGAACTTACCCACTGAAGATTCTACATGGGAGGATGAGAATTTTATACAGAAGCACCTGGAGCTACTCAAGTGTTGAGGACAACACTTTTTTTGAAGGAGAGGGGCATGTTAGGTCCCTATATCTCTAGTATAGCCCCTTATTATTATTAGTGTAAACCCCTTATTGTTATTATTGTACCCTTGTAACCCCCATTTTGTTATTATTGTGCCCTTAAATTATTATTGTTAGGTCGGCTAGGATTACATTGTGGCCCACTAGGATTACATTATGGCCCCATGGACTCCTATATATAGAAAGGAGGTTTTGTGAATTGTATCCATCCAAGAATTGTTCATTTATGTAATGTATTGGAGGTTGCCCCCTCGAAGTGGCTCATTTCTAAGGCGTTTATATCTCTTTTCTTCTCTTTTTGGAGCTGGTTACTCAACAAAAAATTGGGACCTTTACATATCTTGGGTTATCAGTTCAGTGAGAGGTATAGTTATCTTGATTTTAGCAATATCTCCCTCAAAATTGAAAGGTACTTGTGTTTTGGGCATATTTACATCAGTTTTATCAACCATAATTTTTTCTACAAGTTTAGTTTGCTGATTCTGATTTGGGAATTTGGACAAAAGAGTTTTCTCAGGGCCACTAGTAGATGCACTAGGGCAGCTTGTGTCACCACTTGGTTAGCTAGTTTTGTCTCTGTTTGGATTAGTTTTCTTAGCCATGGTGTTGGTACTATCTGTTGTCCTCTTAGGAATATTTTCAAGGGTGTTCCTAACAACAATGTCTGCTTTGTTTTTCTTGGAGTTTTCTTGGTTCTTTTTGCTCCTAAGGTCATATTGCCTATGGACCTCCATTATGGAATTTTCAAATCCTAATTGGTAGTCTTCATAATCCTCATAGTTTGGTTTAGTTTGATCTAATGAAAATAAACCTTGTTCTTCCTCAGTGAGAAAAACATCACCCTCATTTTCAGAACCTATCAAGTTTACATGGTTTTCCTTAGGTTCTTTAGACTCTTTTCCCTCTTCATCTACATAATTGTCTTGGAAAGGGAGCCTAATTTGTTGGTCATTGTATCTTTGTCTGTTTTGGGGAGGATCTCTTCTGAAGTTTTGAGTTCTGTTTTTGTTTTGGGGATTTTCTTGGTTCTCCCTAGGAGGTGCTCTTTCATTCAAGTTTATCCTCTCCATCATTCTCTCCATTGTCTTAATTAGGCTATCCATTTTGGCATCAGATGAAGAGTTTGAGGCCATAGTTTCATATTTGTAGGTGACCCTCTTTTCTGACCTCATCCTAGCCCTTTTCTCAATTAAATTGGCCTCTACACTCACAACCCCTTTTTGCATGTCCTCTAAAGATAGGGGATCTCTCTCCCTCAGTTGGTAGGCCATGTCAGGATCAAAGCCTTCTGGAAATTTCACTAAGGTTGGCCCTGTGGGGGTTTCATATGAGGTGGGAGTGCATTGTACACACTATTAAACCTAGTGCAATAGTCTTGGACACTTTCCTCTACATTCCTCTTAAGATTGTTATATTCGGAAAGGATTCGAAGGGGGTTTTTATTAATCTCCCATTTGTTTGTGAATGTTTGATAGAGGGAAGTGAGGTCATGTATATTGTTAGGAGTTGAGTTTTTAAACCATTTCTTGGCTTCTCCTCCTAAGATTTGTGCAAAAATCCTCATTTTTATGGTTTCCTCTTTTAATTCCATGTAATCAAAGGCACCATTCATCCTATCTACATGTTGTTGGGCAGTGGTAGATTCAACTCCAGTAAAGTGAGGTATTTTGGATAGGTAGTCATTTGGAAAAGGTAACCAAGTTTGTGGCAGTGCTAGGGGTGCATACCATGCTGCCACGATGGGAGAGAATGGGATCCAAGGAGGATTTACAAGGGGAGGGTTTGTGAGAGGAGGTGGAGGATGAAGTGGAGTGGTTTGCACAGTGGATGCGTGGATGGGGGTGGTAGAGGTACTTGGACTAGCAAACTAATTTTGAGAAGACTTGGGATAAAAAGAGCCAAAGTGATGGAGAAGCTAAAATTCGAGAGGAGTGGAAGGAGAGGCTTCTCTACTAGAACTCTACTGCAAATCTATAGGCTCAAGGTCAGTCTAGTCAATCCCACTTTGTGACTTGGTTCTGAAAAGGTTCCTTGTATGATGTAAGTCAAACTGGGGATCTTGCAAGGTTGTAAGATGCTTAGGGACAGAGCTTGCTCTATGAATGGTCCTAACAGTAGTTGAAATTTCAATTTTAGAAGTATGCCACAAAATCTTTTCTGGGTCATCAACTATGGTGGAAGGCTTTGGGTCTGGGTGAGATCTGGTACTGATCCTTTGTGAAGCCGGATTTCAAACCCAAAGTATAGAGAGGCAGAAAGTTTATGAATATTTTCGGAAGGCTGAACTCTCTTATTGTTTGCTAAACTGACACAGTGTTTGACTAGGACTCTAAACTTCTCAAGGCTGATTTGACACAATCCTAGGGAAGTCTATTAAAACTATTATAGTTAGTATGCCTATTGGAGGCTAGTGGAGTCTCCAAGTGGATGTTTTTAAGGATATGTATTTATGTTCCACCACCAGTAACTGACAAAAAACTAATCTAGGGATGTTTTGGGGTTTTCTGAATTGCTTTATGTAGCCCTAAGGTTTCTATGAGTGTCCTCCAGTTGAGTCATCATTTTTCTAGGATGGTGAAATAGTCAGATACTAATCTTGGCTAACAGTTGAGTTTTCTATGATTTGATAAGGGTTTCTGAAGTCCTAAGGGTTACTTAGATTGTCACTAACTCAGAAGGTCCCACCGTGATCGCCATTATGTTAGGTGATGAGGTGGCGATGAATAAATGGATAATATTTGACAAGGGCTTCTGAATTCTCTAAGGATGTATAAGCTTGTTACTTACTCAGAAGGTCCCACCGTGATCGCCATTAATGTTATGTCCCCGTAATATGTTATATTGGTGAGAAAAAATGGACAGGGGTAGCATCAGACCAGTCTTTGGAGACCTAGGACCTAGCCTTCCTGGACTTAGAGAGGGCTCTCTCTATTTTGTGCAAAGGATATGAACTTGTTTGCTTTTAGTGTTTGATTTTAGGCTAGTTATTAAGTTTAGGGTTTTTTTGTTTGTTTTGGTTGGGTAGATGATCAAGTAGAATAGATGGAGTGAGGAAATCTTCAAGTCATTTGTAAATGGAGTCAATAAAATTCATGGAAAGTTCAACAATGAATCAGGGTACATCACAGGGAAAATCTAACATGGTCAAATGGATTTTCAAGGTTTTTGTGAGATGAAATGAACATCAAGTTTGTGAAAAAATTAGGGCAAAGGGAAGTTAATAATCCTTTGTCAAATAATAACAAGAAGGGCCTTCAACACTATTTAGCATAAATAAGTAATCATAAGATAGGGTACACCAATAACTCTTTGATTAAACTCAAGCAAATAAGCTTTTAAGACAAACAATCCAATGAAATATAGAAGGAAAGAAACTTATTTAACTTCTAGTGATTTCACCTTCAAGGTTAGAAAGAATTTAAGATAAACATATAGATTTAATCAAAGAAGAGGGAACTCCTAAACATCATTGATCATAGCCATAAAGATCTCTGAAACAACCTTTCAAGAATGGACAAAGGGTATGATTGAAACATAGCCTCTTTGGCAAAACCTAATTAGTGGTACTTCAAAGAAAGATCTTAAGAAAAATGTTTTAGTGACATGAAAAAAGCAGGGCTAACCATAAAAACATCTTTGATATCTACTGTATTAAATCATTCATAAGATAGAAAAGCTTGGGTGGGCCTAGAGAGCAACTAAGAATTCTCTAAATTGACCTAGTAGAGGAAAACATAGAGGTAGTGAAGAACAAACAGAACTAAGGTGCCTTTGAAAAAAATTTCTTAGTATAAAGCCATTGTCCTACTGAAATATAGAAGGATGAAACACAATGATACATAAGAAAAAAATAACTGAATAGAAGCACATCACCATTAACCAAGCTTAGGGATCTTGCAAGCAAGCCTTCTCCATCATCAATCAAAACAAGCCATACAAAAACTCCACAACACCAATTTCTTCTTCACTCTCCAAAAATAATTATATTTCTCTCAAGAGTAACCAAATTCCAACCATATAAATAGGACCTCCTTGCTCTATTTATCTAGAAAATGAGGAGGTGGAAACCCTAAGAGGCTTCTAGAAACCATAAATACACCATAAATGTCATTCATGTCCAAAGAGGCCATGCAAGGCCCAAGGCACATAATATCTAAGCTAATAAATGAAAGATAACATAAACATAACTCCTCAACCAATTCAGGAGTGATTTGACCAAAACAAACTCGAAAATATCTTTCAGTGTGTTTTGTTGAATTTTTTGCAAGGTGGCAGCTAAAGGCGTAGCACATGCACAGGAAAAATCGGTCCACTTGCAGCGAAGTTTTGATGGGCTTTCTGATGTCGGAATTGGCTCTGTGATGGCTCATTGGAAAGCTCGTTGAGTCTAATTTCCAAAAATTCCCTTCATTTTCTGATAGGGCTCCATTAACCTGTCCAAAAAGTGAATCTCAAAAGGTTTCTCTAGGCAACGTGCTTGTCCTGAAAATGAGGCAGAAAGGTGAAAAATGAGGTTTTGTTTAACCTTTTGAGGGGCGAAAAATGCTCCAAATGATCTGAAATTTGGTGAGAATTCTGTATTTGAGATGAGGATTCCAAAAATGCAATTTTTTCCTCCTGAAGATGCCTAAGATGAAAGCGTAGCGCCAAGGGTGTTGTGCCTAGAGGCCTTTAAAATTAGCAAAAAACCAGAAATTCTTAAAAAGTTCCCAAAATTGGTGGATATCTTCCTTATGGGGTTTGGGAAGCCTGTAGAGAAACTTCAGCCAAGATTTGAAGGTTTTATTGGTCTTTTGCCTCCTTGAGAGAATTTATTTAGGCAAGGGCTCCTTTGAGCTTAGCCTTTGTAATTTGATTTTGCAATGCATAGTGCCTGATCATCTTCTTTTGGAGGTCGAGGTTCCTCTTTTCCTTCTTCAAATGCATGTTTTCATTATTGTAATAGTCAATGATATACTATGCCATCCCAAAATCTCTCTGTAGCTCCCTAATTTGTGCATATTTTCTCTGGAGCAGTATGCTAGTGGCCCTCTCCTCATCTTCATTTTCACTGTCAAGTTCAACGATGTCAAATTCTTGTTTAGTTCCAAGTTTACCTTTCTTACCTTTCTTCACCTTTTGTTTTCCTTTATCTAACTGCTTGGTAGAAGTGGAAGGCATGGTCCCTTTCCTTTTAGAGGCAACAAACACATGCCTTTCTCCTCTTTTATATGTCAGTGGAAGAGGCTTGACTGTGATCATTTTGGTGCCTTCAGCATTTTGGCCACCTTGACTGTCATGGTATTTTAACCCACTATCATCCTTGATTCTCTCTATTTTTTCAAAACCAAGATCATCACTGTTATCAACACTTTCTTTTTTCTCCTCATTATTGCTAGGAGACTCACTGTTTTTACTGTCCTCATTGCTCTTAGTTTCACTGCTATCCTTAGCATCATCATCATTATGATTTCTGCTTTCTTCATTAATTACCTTATCTTCATTATCATCCACCTCCATGTCCGCTGCTTCATTTCTGGCCTCTGTGTTTCCAACACCATCACTGCCTTTATCACTACTAGGAATCTCACTATTTTTACTGTCATTGCGGTCCTTAACTTCACTGCCACCCTCATCATCATCTGTCTCTCTATTTTCATTGTTTTCATGACTGTCTTATTCTTGGCTTAATTCATCATCACCCTCATCTTCATTTTGGTTTGATTCATTGTCACCCTCATCCTCATGGTCACTTGCTTGTTCACTGCCACTTCCTTCTTGATCTGATGCATTGGGAGAGGATGAGGAAGGTGTTAGCCCCCTATGAATTTTTTGTCAAGAAAACACGTGGCTAAATTGTTTTTATGAGCCTTCAAGAGATACATTTCCTATGAAAATCTCTCATCCTTGAAGCCTCTGTGTGTCCTTTTCCTTTGAAAAAAATCTTCACTGCTGATTCCATCCCAAAAGCCTCACTGCCTGTGAAAAAATTGTGCTTAGAAAGGCTTCCATTTACCCTTGGTACCCCTAAAAATTTCCCCATTTTAACCCTTTTTCCCCTTTTCAAAGTTTCCCTTCAACCCAAAAAATCCATCCTAAGTCTTCCAAAACATATTTTTCATCCTTTTAAACGAAGTGAAATCCCTTCAGCTCGTTTTAAAACCCCTTTATTCCCCTACCGAAACCTCTATTCAACCTTAAAAACACTGTTTTTTGACTAAAAACCCATATTTTACCATATGACAGGCTTAGCCCCTTTCGGCTTGCCGCTAACCTCTTCCCCTCCATACACCCGAGTGCTAAGACCAAGCGCTAAGTTGGAATGCACTTATCGGAATCGGAAGGTGAATGGAGCACGCATTTATTTTACAAATTGATGTCTTCCGATGCGAGGTATATTTGGTCTGTCAGTCGTTGAAGCAATATCCGCCATTGATCTGAAGAGATCTAATGGTCCACGCAGGTCTTATTGTACCCCAATCAAAATCCTTTGTAAGACCTCCGATGATCATCTCCACCGTCGATTCACTTTTGAATCGGACGGCCATCGCGGCGCTGCTTCCATCGCCAATCAGAACTTTTTGTTGTGTTACCCTTCCGATACCCCGATTGGCCAGTTGCCGATTGAATCTGAGCCATCTACCCAATCTGATCCTACGGCCCAGATTTCATCTTGCTCCACCCCGCTTCCCCAATTGGTCACCCTCCGACCCAATCGCAGCCGTTGATTTGCAGCCAAATCAACAGTCCAAAGCCAATCACAACCATCACCCATCGGAGTTTTGACCTCCATCGCTCTCCCTCTGATTGGATCTCTGCTGTCCAATCCTTTGGATCCAACGGCCTGTATTCCTCTCGCCCACTTACCATATCCTCCGCCTATGTTTCTCTCTCCAGATCTTAGCCGTCCGTCACACCGATCGGACGGTCCACAGCTAAACCGCCGTCCATTAGCCCCCACTTTACTGACCCTGCACATTCCTCATATTGCATTCCTCCACCGCCATCAGATCTCACGGGCCCTGATCCAACATCCCATAGCGATTTTGCACAGATTTTGTGTCTGAAGGTTAGCAGTAAGAATTTACGCGATATGGGCGGTTTTCCAGAGCCACGTGTTAGCTGGAGAGCCATATCGCGTTCAAAAAGCGAAAAATTCCTTCCCACCTTTTCACTGCGTGAAAACAATGGTTTTGTATCCAAAAACAAATTCCCCACTTCTATGCCTGAAATTATATTAACAGATCCCGATCGTTGATCTGTTTTGATCAACGACCCCCATTGCATCTCGCGTTCCATTCATTGTTTTTCATCACGTGACCACAGGACTTCGTCACGTCATCGCAGTCATTGATCTTCTCTTGAGATCGAACGGTCCTAATCAAATCGCCCTCCACCCATGACCAGGTCCCACCATTCCAAATCATTTCATATATTTTTCATTCATTTCTGTGTATTTCGCCAAAGTCCAAACTTTCACAATTTACATTGAAAGTCATATCATCCCGCTGAACATTAAAATTTTAATGTTTTACATTAAAGTTATGTTATTCCGCCTGACCATCCAATGTTATTTCATTAATCAATCTCCACCGTTGATCATTTCCTCAAGATATGATCAGACGGTCCACATGCATCCCTCATCCAAACCTTCATCAGCTACATTTGTCAACATTATTCTGCATTTTTCCACCGTTTTCCATTTGCATCCACCATTTCCACCATGTTGTGCTGCCATATTCATAGCATCCCACTGCATCCATCCTCCCCCATGCATGGATTTCTTAACCTGTTTATGTGTTTTTGCAGGGTACAGGCGGTGAAAACCGCCATTTCTCACAGTCACTGTTATAGTGACACAGAGTGTAGAAGAGACCATTTTCAGAGCCTGATATTACTAAGAAACGTATGGGAAGGTGTCAGAACGTAATTTTTCATTAAAGAATAGAGTTTAACTCTGTAAAACCTCTCCAGTACCATTAAAGCTCAAATTTCACAGACAGACACAGTAATGAAGCGGCAAAGAGTACCAGTGGATAAATCAGAGAATTTAATGCCTCTAATTGGAGATTTGAAGCTCTGTTTTAATGTTTAAAAGGAAACTGTACCAGATTGAAGACCTTATGATTAATACAGAAGGCCTAAAGAGGCCTATACCACAGAAAACTATATTGACAATGTTTCACATCAGCAGAAGTTTCCTCTTAAGAAAGAACAAAGTACCCATACTGCTTTATTTCTACATTGTGTCCCAGAGAAGATTTCCACCCTGACAGAAGTCCTAATTCTACTAGAGCATTTGTTATGCATCATGGCAGACCTCAAAGTCATTTATCTACCTTTTTTTTTATTACCAGAGTACTTCAGAGTACTGTAGCGAAAGTACATCGAGAACATACCTGAAGTAAATTTCAACTTGTCGAAGACCACTCTTTCATCCAAAGAGTACTGAAGATTAATGCTCAGTTATTAAAACAGAATGGGCCTCGACCCTCTTCTTCTACTCTGTTTTAATGTATCATTTAGTGTTTCATATACCTTCTCTTCCTCTCTTTCAGCTATAAAACTCATGAAGAAACTCGTTGTTGGTTGTTGATCAGATATCTGTGAATTGTAAGTTGTTTCTCTTGAGATATAGTTCTCTGTGTAAAGTTGTAAGATAAACTGAGGAGATATTTTTAGACTGAATATCAAGCTATTGGAAATGTTGTACATGACTGGTGTTTCTCTTTAATTTGACAAGCACATTTCTTTGGATCCTGATTTAAAGTAGGGGTGATGTTTTCTTACTTTGTCTCTATTTTCCTTCTATAATTCATTACATTTCGTTTCTATGGTATGCATCAAAAATATGGTTTAGGATATACCCTCGCATGGTACCCTAAGCTTCTGATCTCCCTACCTTCGATGTTTTCTACTGATTGTGTTATCTGAGTATTGATTCAAGTTAATTTAACCAGTGTAGTAGCTGATATTTACTGCTAGCTGATGTTTGAATTAATGAATCTGTTCTTAGATGTTCTTGTTGGGTCTTAATTGAAATAATTGGGATACTGGGAGTTTAGAATGCTGATTCTGTCTCACTAGGGTCTTTTTCAATCAATTGAACCTTTCTAAGTTCCCTTAAGTTGGATGTCGAAGCATTGAGAGTTCAAAGCCTTTCTCTGATCTCAGGCCTTCACCTTTGTGTTTAAATCTTTAATGTTTCCTTTGTCTAAAGAGTTAACCTTTTAGGAGTTGGATCACAGGTGTCTAATGGCATGTCTTGTCCCTGAATCTGATTCCTAAGTGGTCACCTTGGAGGTTTCCTTGTTATTTCGCCTTCCTTCCTTATCATTTCATACCACACTATCATCTTTAAGATCCAATGCTTTAGATTACTAGCCTAATTGAAAGCCTTGAATATTGAATAGCAAGTAAACCCTTTCTTGAATCCATTTCCCAATGGTCTCAAGTGTTCTCTAAATTATCTCTCCTTTGCCTAAAATCCTCTTTGCTCATCCTCTATCTTGTATTGAACCCTTCCTTCCTGATTCCCAACAACCAAACAAACAAACAAAACAAAACAGACCTCACACTTTATAACTAGCCTAATACCTTTAAAAAAAGCTTCAAAGACACATGCCTTTGCCTATATAGAGAGATCCCTCTCTGGACCCAGGAGGGCTAGATCCCGAGGTCTAAAAGTGGTTCTGATGTTGTCTCATCTTTTGGTATTGCTAAACTTTCCAAAACATGGGAACTCCAACATAATGGCGACTCCACTGAGGAATTTGAGTAAAACACACGTTTAAACACTTCACAGACTCAAACAAGACCATAGTAGCCTTAGTTTGGTGGTTAATCATTGTGGTGGACAGTATACCCTCCTGAAATTTTCTAAATCTTCCACCTACCGACTCCATAGTTCCTCAATGATTAAAGACTCCACTGGTGATCAGTAGGCCTGCTAATTATCTTGGTTTGCACATAAGACTCCACTAGGAGACCAGCCACAATAGAAGTAACAAGTAGGATTAAGATGCTATGTTTGAAGACATAATTCTGGCTTCAAAAACCATTCACACAAGAGCTTATTCTAACCCAGACCCACCTGAAATAGTTGACAACCCTGAGAGCATTCTCAGGAAATCTCCTACACCTAAAGGACCAACTATTTCTAGACATATCCATAGAGCTAACTCTGCACTAGAAGATTTTATAGCTCTATCAAACCCTCAGTTTGACTTAGACTTACAAAGCATCTTACCAAGAACTAGGTCATTTAGCGTTCTAGACCAGCGAGACTTTGAGCTTCCTGGTTCACCATCTCACAGTGGTCAACACAGTAGGGATAGAGATACCCTTCCATCTACACCTCAGGATATTCATTTCATCTAAAAATTTGGACTCTTTCATCCTAAATTATCTCAACAGAGTGCTGCTGGTCCCAATATTCCTGTCATCCAGATACCTGCTGCTCAAGCCAACCCTTTACCTCATCAGAACATCATTATGGAAACCTGGTATGCACCTTTGGTGTTACCTCAGCCTCTAGTTCCTTTACCAAATGAATATCAATAAAAAATCCCACATTTCACTACAAACGAGTCTACCATGACTCAACACCATGTAGATAGGATGGAAGATTCCTTTAACTATATGGAGATAGATGATGAGACAGTCAAAATGAGAATCTTTGCCCAGAGTTTAGGAGGTGATGTGAAGAAATGGTTTAAAGTCCTCCCTCCTAATAGTATCCATGATCTTCCCTCTCTATATCAGACCTTTATAAACAAATGGGAAGTCAAGACTAACCCTCTCCAAATCTTAGCAGAATACAAGAATCTTAAAATAAATGTAGGAGAGAGTGTCCATGACTATTCTACAAGGTTTAACAATGTTTACAATGCTCTTCCTCCACATATGAAACCTCCCCAAGGTATGGCTCTAGTGAAATACCCTGAAGGATTTGATGCTGACATGGCCTACCATCTTAGGGAGAGAGATTACAACACATTGGAAGATATGCAAAAGGAGCAGTGAGTGTGGAGGCTAACCTGATTGAAAAGAAAGCTAGAATGAGGGCTGAAAAAAGGGTAACATATAAGGATGACACTACAGCTTCCACGTCCGATCCCAAGTATGAAAGTCTATCTAGAAACATGGAAAGGCTACAGCAAATGATGGAAAAAATGGTTGTCTCTGTTAGTAATCAGAATAGAAACCAGAATCATAACTAGAACTAGAACTTTAGGAGAAACAATACCACTCCCAACAGACAAAGAGACTTTGATCAACAAGTCATACTCCCATTTCAAGAGAAATTTCTTGATGAGGATGAGGGGATTATAGAAGAGTCTGAGGGAAACATGATAAACATGTTTGAAATAGACAACTCAATTCACAACTGTTCCGCAGAAGAAGATCAATCCTCACCCTCTTATTGGGATGAGGAAAGGTTAGAATCTGAGGATTATAGGCTGGGATTTGAAAATTCCATTATGCAGGTCAGAGAACAATATGAACTTAGAAGAAAAAAGAGCTTAGATACTTTGAAACCCAAAGCTTCTGAGATTACCATTAATAAAATACCTGAGAAAACTTCTAAGGTGACTGCTGAAAGTAGCAAATGAGCAGCTAAGAGTTCTGGGAAGAACAAAGAGAAAGACAACCGAAATACTGATAAACAAAGTCAACCAACTAGCAGCAATAGCACTACAGCTAGTGTTCCTGATAAAATAACTACCAGCACTATACATAGTGAGAATCAGCACACTGATTCTGCCACTAAAGTAGTGGCAAACAAAAAAGAGTTAAATCTTGTAAAGAGTCAATCTCCCTTCAATTTGGAGAGTGAGATTGCTAAAATTGAAATCTCTGTCCCACTCTTTGAGCTGGCCACTCAAGATGTATATAAGGGCCAAATTTTGAAATCTTTAAATCTAGGTGAAAACAGTGACACTGTCAATCTAAGTGATGATCAACTAGCCCTTCTTTTTGGCCCAAAGATAGAAGGGAAATTTCAGGAAGGGGTAGTACCTCCTTTCTATATCAGCCTTGATAACCATGAAAAGATCCTTCACAATGCAGTGCATGACTCTGGGGCATCACACAACCTAATTCCTAAGGTAGTTATGGAGAGTTTAGGCCTAGAGATAACCCGTCCTTATAAAGATTTATATTCATTTGACTCTAGCAGAGTGAAGTGTCTTGGCCTAATCAAGGACCTGTGTGTGAACTTGACCCAGATCCCAGCAAAATGTATGGTTATGGATGTTGTAGTGGCAGATGTGCCACCTAAGTATGGCATGTTACTATCGAGGTCATGGGGAGCCAAGCTGCAAGGTACAATGCAGATGGATGGCTCATATGCCACAATCCCTGTCTTTAGCCAGCTTAGGAGACTGTATAGAGAGGCACAAATGAAGTTCCTGGTGAGCAGCCCTGAGAAGCCTGAAAAATCCCCTCTATACTTTGTACATATAGATCTGGACTCCTTTATCCTTTGCAATGATGAATCCATGGATGAGTCAGAAGACAGAGATACAAACTATGGATTAGAGTCCATAGATTTTAACATTATGGCCACTCTAGACTTGGAAGAAAATGAAGAAGAAACCTTTGGACAGTACACTGAAACTGAAACTCAGAGTGAGCAAGAAACAGAATCCAAACAACCAATTAGTCATTTCTCTGAAACCCATACACATCATGAAGAACAAAACACTCCACAGCCTAGTACTGACCCCATAATACAACAGAATAGTGAAACCCACATTAGGGATGAAAATGATGTTAAACCTGACAAAAATCCCTTATGGAGAATGAATTTCGATGGGTCTTGCACAAGAAGGACTGCATGAGCTGGAGTGTGGTTACATAACACAATGAGTGACTATGTAGAGAGTCATGCTTTCAATCTAAACTTCAAATGTACAAACAATATCGCAGAGTATGAGGCTCTCATCCTAGGTTTGAACCTATTGAAAAAAGTAGGAGCCAGAAGGATAGCTATACATGGAGACTCAGAGTTAATCATAAAACAGGTAAATGGAGAGTGTATGACTAAACACCCTAGATTGAGAACGTACAGGAATGATGCTATGGATTTACTGAAAACCTTTGTAGAGTATGAATTGGTGTTTGTTCCTAGGAGTCAGAACATAATTGCTAATGGATTAGCCTGCATAGCTAGTTCATATCATAAAACTCCCAGTGAAAAAAAAATCATCATTCAGATGAAATACAGACCTGCAGCGGCTGATAATGAGAAATATTGGCAGGTCTTTGAGGGCGACAAGCAGATAGAGGATTTTCTGCTTGGCAGGAACGAGTTTGAATTCTTTGATTCAGACTCTAAATCCGATGATCGCTGCCTAAGTGAGGAGCCCCCCAACGAAGAAAAATCACCACATAACGTAGAAATAAACATGTTAACTGAAGGAATTGGAATTCCAACCAAAGAGTATAAAAACACAGATAAAGAGGAAATAGAGGTGTTGCATGCAAAAGATAAGAATACCCCGAGGACTGGCACCTTTAGAAGACCTTTCTGACTTTGACGATGTAGCGAAAAAACCCACTATAGAAAACTCAGAATCTGATGTCGAGGAATGCAACATAGGCACTGAAGATAAGCCTATGATGATTATGTTGGCTAAGTCCTTGCCCGTAGACATGAAAAATAAATATATTGACTTGTTCAAAGAGTTCATCGATGTGTTTTCCTGGAGCTACGAGGACTTGAAGGCCTACGATACAAACATTATACAACACAAAATACCTTTGAAAGAGAACCAAAAACCCTTCAGACAGAAACTTCGCAGAATTAATCCAAAACAACTACCCCTAGTTGAAAAGGAAATCAAGAAGATGTACGAGGTAGGAATTATAGTGCCTGTGAGGTTTTCTGATTGGGTTTCAAACCTTGTAGCTGTGAGAAAGAAGACAGGCGAGATCAGATTATGCATCGATTTCAGGAACCTTAACAGAGCCTCACTTAAAGATAATTACCATTTACCAATGATGGAACACATATTACAGAGGGTAGTGGACTAAAAAAGGATCTCCCTGTTAGATGGTTTTTCAAGCTATAACCAAGTTTTATTACTTCCAGAAGACCAACTCAAGACCGAATTCACCACTCCATGGAGCACTTTTATGTACGTAAAAATGCCTTTTGGACTGATGAACGCTGGTGTGACCTTCCAACGAGCAAAGTACATAGCCTTTTCGGAGGAAATAGGGAACTTCATTGTCATCTATCTTGATGACATAACAGTCTACTCCAAGACTGATGAGGAGCACCTAAAACATCTAAGAAGATTTTTTGAAAAATGTAGAAGGTTCGGTCTGTCATTAAATCCCAAGAAGACTATATTTGGGCTTCAAGAAGGCAAGCTTCTTGGCCATATTATATCAGAGAAGGGAATTAAGATAGACCCGCAGAGAGTTGAGGGAATACTACAGATTACACACTTGAGAAACATTAAAGAGTTACAGTCCTTTATTGGGAAAATAAAATTCTTATGGAGATTTATTCCCAACTTAGCTGAACACCTTAGGAATATGACAAACATGCTGAAAAAAGTTAAGTGGACTGTAGAGGCTAAAAAATATTTTGAATCAGTTAAACTTGCACTCACCCAGGCTCCTGTCCTGATTAGCCCATATTTCTCAAAATATTTCCTGATATTTTCCTTTGCCTTCGAGCATACAGTGACTGCAGTTTTGCTGCAGAAAAATCCAGAGGGAATGGAACAACCTATTGCTTTCTTCAACAAAGCTCTGAGGGATGCACCCTTGAGATATAAAATAATGGAAAAACAGGGCTATGCCTTGGTAAAGGCCTTGAAAGACTTTATGGTGTATATACTGCATTCTCACATCATAGCCTACATACCAAACATAGTGGTTAAAGAAATTTTGTCCCAATATCCGGATGGAAAGAGGGGCAAATGGATTGCTGTAATATTAGAATATGACCTAGAAATAAAACCCACAAAACTGATTAAAGGTCAGGGCTTAGTTCAACTAATGGTTAAATCAAATTTACAAGCCCTTGACATTAACATGGTAGATGCCTTGGATGAGCAGGAAGGATTGCTTGATCCTTCTGTTGAGGAACAATTTCAAAAATATCCTTGGTATTCTGATATCATGTATGTGCTCACAAACCTCAATGCCCCTCCTGATTTATCAAAGACTAAGGACAGATTCCTAAAGTTAAAAGCTAGAAACTATTGCATACTGAATGAATGTTTATGCTGGAAAAATGAAAATGGTCTATTTCTTAAATGTTTGGCTAAAACTGAAGCAGAGAGGATTAACCAGGAGTTCCATGTAGGAGAGTGTGGAGGCCACTTAAACTGGAAAGCCACTACTAACAAAATACTTAGAGCTGGCTATTAATGGCCTACATTTTTTAATGACATCCAAAAAATAATAATTTCCTGCCATAAGTGCCAGATTTTTTAGGGCAAAAGAAAGCTCCTCCCTTTACCATTACAACCCATTACTATTGAGGCTCCCTTTATGCAATGGGGCCTGGACTTCATAGGAGAAATACACCCTGCGTCTTCTGCTCAACACAAGTGGATCCTTACAGCCAAAAACTACTTCACAAAGTGGATAGAGGCCATACCTTCTAAGAATGCCATAGATTCTGTTATCATTAAGTTCCTAGAAGACCACATCCTATCAAGATTTGGCTGTCCAAGAAAAATAATTACTGATAACGTTGCTACTTTTGGATCCAAGAAAATGATTTATTTTTGTCATAGGTATCAAATAGCACTCAGTCATTCAACTACTTATTACCCACAAGGTAATGGGTTAGCTAAATCATCAAACAAGAGCTTGGTGACCATCATCAAAAATCTGCATGAAGAGAACAAAAAGTCATGGCATAACAAGTTAGTGCATACTTTGTGGGATGTCAAACTAACAACAAAGAAATCCATTGGCATGTCGCCATATCAGCTTGTCTATGGGATAGAGGCAGTATTTCCTACCAGCCTTGGGATACCAGTGATTAAACTAGTCCAAGAGATTCAGAAAGAAGAAGATAGCATGGTAAGGAAGATAAATAAAACAATTCATCTCCAACAAACAAGAGAAGAGGTCTATAACAGAGCTCTGAAAGTTCAAGAAAACATAAAGAAGTTATTTGACAAGAGAACCAAAGCTTGTGACGTCAAAATTGGAGATAAATTTTTAAAGTGGGACTCTAGGAGAGAAGACAAAGGAAAGCATGTAAAATTTGACAGTTTATGGCAGGGTCCTTACATCATACAGGCTACTGTTGGTCCAAATGCCTTTTTTCTGCAAGAGCTAGATGGTATAGAGCTGTTTGGGGGTCCTGTCAATGGCAGGATGCTCAAGCACTACTACTGCTGATTTACAATTTCCAGTTTTCATTTCCATTGTAAATACCATTTCTGTGTTTTATTTTCAGAGAAAAAGAGAAAAAGTTTCAAAAAACAGAGAAAGAGAGGTTCAGACATGCTCAAAACTTGAACCTCGGAAGTGAAAATATTGGCTCTAACATGATCAAAACATGAGCCAAAGGAATTAAATAAGTTA
This sequence comes from Pinus albicaulis, assembly GCA_034641835.2. Classification (NCBI taxonomy): domain Eukaryota; kingdom Viridiplantae; phylum Streptophyta; class Pinopsida; order Pinales; family Pinaceae; genus Pinus; species Pinus albicaulis. The sequence goes on from CM076570.1 coordinate 1,627,110,782, forward strand.
GTTCTAATACGCTCAAAATCTGAGCCAACAGAGAAGGAGAAAGATCAGCTCTAACAAGCCCAAAACCAGAGCTGAAGTGAAGAAGAAGTGACTCTAACAAGCTCAAAAATTGAGTCACGAAGAAAAGAAGGATGCTCCAAAAGTTTCAGGATTTCAAGCCTCCGAGATTTTGTTTTCAATTTTCTCCAATTTCAGTCCATGTGCAACTGTCTTTATGCCTTGGACCCACAGTAAACTAGACTGTCCAATCCTAGTTTGATTGTTTTTAAATTTCTGTTGTAGAATGTAGAGAATAAATCTGCTAGACTATTTAATCCTGGCAGATATTAGATTAGGTAGAGAAACATATGAGGCCAACAGTTTAATATGATCTCATGGAGTAATAAGGGTAGAATTAGACTAGTTTGTTTTCTGCTTTCAATAAAAAAAAATGATGAAGAAGGTCTGCAAATTCAAATGCACCTTGAAGAAAAAATGTTAGGATTGTAGGATGGGTAGGTAGATTGTTTGGGGAATGTTTCTGCTGATTAATTCCATCATGTTTGTACAGCTGAATCAAAGAAAGAATATGGTTCAAAGATCAGGAATCTGGCCTACTCCAAAGATTTATTTTCTGAATTTTTGACTCCTTCAAGAATAAGCCATCCCCATGTGGAGCCACTGTTAGCCCCCTATGATTTTTTTTTCAAGCAAACAGGTGGCTAAATTGTTTTTATGAGCCTTCAAGAGATACATTTCCTATGAAAATCTCTCATCCTTGAAGCCTTTGTGTGTCCTTTTCCTTTGAAAAAATATTCACTGCTGATTCCATCCCAAAATTCTCACTGCCTGTGAAAAAATTGTGCTTAGAAAGCCCTCCATTTACCCTTGGTATCCCTGCAAATTTCCCCATTTTAACCCTTTTTCCCCCTTTTCAAAGTTTCCTTTCAACCCCAAAAATCCCTCCTAAGTCTTGCAAACCATATTTTTCTTCCTTTTAAACCAAGTGAAATCCCTTCAGCTGGTTTTAAAACCCCTTTATTCACCTACTAAAACCTCTGTTCAGCCTTAAAAACTTTGTTTTTTGGCTAAAAACCCATATTTTACCATATGACAGGCTTAGCCCCTTTCAGCCAGCCCCTAACCACTTCCCCTCCATACTGTAAGGATTCTGGACACCACATATCTCCACAATGGTATGATATTGTCCACTTTGGGCCTAAGCCCTCATGGCTTTGCTTATGGGCTTTACCCCAAAAGGCCTCATACCAATGGAGATATCTGTCCATCCTTATATACCCATGATCCTCCCCACTTCTAGTCAATGTGGGACTTTGGTCGTATACCCAACAATCCTCCCCTCGAACAAAGGACCATCGAACCTCCCCTCAAACGATTATCCATCCGTCCACTCTCTACCAACCAGGATTCTCCGCTCCAATGCGTTGGAAGCACACACCTTACATGGAGCACCACCTGCCTCGAGAGCTTTCTCTATCCCAGGTCAACTCCTCTTCACCGTGTTGGGACCAGGACACGTCCATGAAGAATCTGGAGCATACCGCCTGTCTAACCGAGCTCATCCATGGATCCCATCGTGATATTACCGGGGCCCACCACCTTCGTTCGACATTCGAGGATTCATCCACTTCGCTAACTTCGGGGCATGGCTCCAATACCACTTGCAAGGATTCTGGACACCACATATCTCCATAATGGTATGATATTGTCCACTTTGGGCCTAAGCCCTCATGGCTTTGCTTATGGGCTTTACCCCAAAAGGCCTCATACCAATGGAGATATTTGTCCATCCTTATATACCCATGATCCTCCCCACTTCTAGTCAATGTGGGACTTTGGTCATATACCCAACACATACACCCGAGCGCTAAGACCAAGCGCTAAGTCAGAAGGCGCTTATCAGAATCGAAAGGTGAATGGAGCACGCATTTCTTTTACAAATTGATGTCTTCCGATGCGAGGTATATTTGGTCTGTCGGTCATTAAAGCAATATCCGTCGTTGATTTGAAAATATCTAATGGTCCACGCAGGTCTTATCACGCCCCAATCACACTCCTTTGTAAGACCTCCGATGATCATCTCCACCATCGATTCACTTTTGAATCGGACAGCCATCGCAACACTGCTTCCATCACCAATCAGAAATTTTTGTTGTGTTACCCTTCTGATACCCCGATTGGTCGATCCCCGATTGAATCTGAGTCGTCTGCCCAATCTGATCCTATGGCCCAGATTTCGTCTTGCTCTGCCCCGCTTCCCCAATTGGTCACCCTCCAACCCAATCGCAGCCGTTGATCTGTAGCCAAATCAACGGTCCAAAGCCAATCGCAACCATCACCCATCGGAGTTCTGCCCTCCATCGCTCTCCCTCTAATTGGATCTCCGTCATCCAATCCTTTGGATCCAACGGCCTGTATTCCTCTTGCCCACTTACCATATCCTCCGCCTATGTTTCTCTCTCCAGATCTTAGTTGTCCATCACACCGATCGGACGGCCCACAGCTAAACCGTCGTCAGTTGCCCCCCACTTTACTGACCTTGCACATTCCTCATATCGCGTTCCTCCACTGCCGTCGGATCGCGCGGGCCCTGATCCAATGGCCCACAGTGATATCGTGCAGATTTCGTGTCCGAAGGTTAGCAGTCAGAATTTATGCGATATGGGCGGTTTTCCAGAGCCACGTGTCAGTTGGAGACCCATATCGCATTCAAAAAGTGAAAACTTCCTTCCCACCTTTTCACCGCGTGAAAACAACAGTTTTGTATCCCAAAACCACTTCCCCACTTCTAGGCCCGAAAGTCTAGTAACAGATCCCGACTGTTGATCTGTTTTGATCAACAGCCCCCATTGCATCTCATGTTCCATTCATTTTTTTTCATCGCGCGAACACAGGACTTCGTTGCGTCATCATAGCCATTGATCTCCTCCTGAGATCCAATGGTCCTAATAAAATCGCCCTCCGCCCATGACCGGGTGCCGCCATATGTTTTTCATTCATTTCTGTGTATTTCGCCTAAGTCCAAACTTTCACGATTTACATTGAAAGTCATATCATCCCGCCGAACATTAAAATTTTAATGTTTTACATTAAAGTTATGTTATTCCGCTCGACCTTCCAAACTCATTTCATTAATCAATCTCCACCATCGATCATCGCCTCCAGATATGATCATACGGTCCACATGCATCCCTCATCCAAACCTTCATCAGCTGCATTTTTCCACCATTTCCACCATGCTGCGCTGCCATCTTCACAACATCCCACTGCATCCATCCTCCCCCATGCATGGATTTCTTAACATGTTTATGTGTTTTTGCAGGGTACAGGTGGTGAAAACCACCATTTCTCGCAATCACTATTATAGTGACACAGAGTGCAGAAGAGACCATTTTCAGAGCTTGATATTACTAAGAAACGCCTAGGAAGGTGTTAGAACGTAATTTTTCATTAAAGAACAGAGTTTAATTCTATAAAATCTCTCCAGTATCATTAAAGCTCAAATTTCATAGACAGATACAGTAATGAAGCGACAAAGAGTATCAGTGGATAAATCAAAGAATTTAATGCCTCTAATTGGAGATTTGAAGCTCTGATTCAATGTTTAAAAGGAAACTGTACTAGATTGAAGACCTTATGATTAATACAGAAGGTCTAAAGAGGCCTATAGCATAGAAAAATATATTGACAGTGTTTCACATCAGAAGAAGGTTCCTCCCGAGAAAGGACAAAGTACCCATACTGCTTTATTTCTACATTGTGTCCCAGAGAAAATTTCCACCCTGACAGAAGTCCTAATGCTACCAGAGCATTTGTTATGCAGCATGGCAGACCTCAAAGTCATTTATCTACCTTTTTGTTTATTCACCAGAGTACTGTAATGAAAGTACATCAAGAACATACCTGAAGTAAATTTCAGCCTGTCGAAGACCACTCTTTCATCCAAATAGTACTGAAGATTAATGCTCAGATATTAAAATAGAATGGGCCTCGACCCTCTTCTTCTAGTCTATTTTAATGTCTCATTTAGTGTTTCATCTACCTTCTCTGCCTCTCTTTCAACTATAAAACTCATGAAGAAACTCGTTGTTGGTTGTTGATCGGATATCTGTGAATTGTAAGATGTTTCTCTTGAGATATAGTTCTCTATGTCAAGTTGTAAGATAAGCTGAGGAGATGTTTTCAGACTGAATATCAAGTTGTTGGAAATGTTGTACATGACTGGTGTTTCTCTTTAATATGACAAGAACATTTCTTTAGATCTTGATTTAAAGCTGCGGTGATGTTTTCTTACTTTGTCTCTGTTTTCCTTCTGTAATTCATTACATTTTTTTTCCTTGATACGCATCAGAAATCTGGTTTAGGATATACCCTCACATGGTACCCTAAGCTTCTGCTCTCCCTACCTTCGATGTTTTCTACTGATTGTGTTATATGAGTATTGATTCAAGTTAATTTAACCAGTGTAGTAGCTGATATTTACTGCTAGCTGATGTATGAATTAATGAATCTGTTCTTAGATGTTCTTGTTGGGTTTTAATTGAAAGAATTAGGATACTGGGAGTTTAGAATGTTGATTCTGTCTCGCTAGGGTATTTTTCAATCAATTGAACCTTTCTAAGTTCCCTTAATTTGGATGCTAAAGCATTGAGAGTTCAAAGCCTTTCTCTGATCTCAGGCCTTCACCTTTATGTTTAAATCTTTAATGTTTCCTTTGTCTGAAGGGTCAAAAATTTAGGAGTTGGATCACATGTGTCTGATGGCATGTCCTGTCCCTGGATCTTATTCCTAAGTGGTCACCTTGGATGTTTCCTTGTTATTTCACCTTCCTTCCTTATCATTTCATACCACACTATCATCTTTAAGATCCAATGCTTTAGATGACTAGCCCAATTGAAAGCCTTGAATACTGAATAGAAAGTAAACCCTTTCCTGACTCCATTTCCCAATGGTCTTGAGTGTTCTCTGAATTATCTCTCCTTTGCCTAAAATCCTCTTTGCTCATCCTTTGTCTTGTATTGAACCCTTCCGTCCTGATTCCCAACAACCAAACAAACAAACAAACAAAAAACAAATCTCGCACTTTATAACTAGCCTAATACCTTTAAAACAAGCTTCAAAAACACATACCTTTGCCTATATAGAGAGATCCCTCTCTAGACCTAGGATGGCTAGATCCTGAGGTCTAAAAGTGGTTCTGATGTTGTCTCATTTTTTGCTATTGCCAAACTTGCCAAAACATGGGAACTCCAACATAAGGGAGGTTTTATTGATGAGAGGATACATGTGTAGATGATGAGGCATGATCAATAGGAGGTGATGGAGGAGTAGAGGGAGGGGGATGAGATGATGAGGGCAAGTTTAGCTGAGGAGGGGGTTGCGGATTTGTGAAGACCTCATGAGAAATGAATACCTCCCATGGTATGCCCTTTTGCTCCAACTGATGTAGCACAACCATCTTGATCAAGGAGTGATGGAACAAGCTTTGAATTTGCTGAGAATAGTTCCTCCTTTGGAAAACAAAAGAAATCTTGTCAACACTCCTATAGAGGTAGTAAGGAAAATGTAGCATCTTGACCCTAGTGAAGTGCATGAACAATCTGATATGATAGGAGTAGAGTCTAGAGTACCTTGCCTCACATGTAAAATATTTCATGATGACCCTCATCAAGGTTTCATACCTCTCCAGCAAGTGTGAAAAAGGGAAAATAGGCTTGCAACCTTCTTTGTACCTAGATTTGAGAAATGGCTTATAGCAGCTCATGTCCAACTTTTCTCTTTTGAACCATTTTTCACCAACATTAGGTATTCTAGTGGCACTAGAAATGGCATCCGATGATAGCTCAAAATCCACGCCTGCAAGATTCACTTGTCTATTGTGTAGGTTGAGGATAAACAACCTAGTGAGCTCAGGGTGACTCTGCACCTATTGGACCTTTTCACAAAATTGAGAACACCCTACATTTTGGAAATAGGTGATAATCATGGGAGAAGCATTAAGCTCCACAGTGTCTTGGGGTTCAAACCTATTAACCTTTCCACCGTTGTACTTTTGCCTCATAAGCACTTGGGCTTATTCACTGCTACCACTCCCTCCTTATCCTGAAATTCTGATCACTATTGTCTTTAAACAACCTTATGCCTGCTCATGAAACTTGGTAGGAGGAGTGAAAGAAATGAAATGAAATGATGGTGAAAGGCAGTTTTTGTACGTGAGTGAGAGGGAGGTGTAGGTGTGTGATTGATCCCCCTTAAACTTTGATGAAGGGTTAACTCCAAATTACTGTAATTACACTAATTCACACCTTTCTTCACTGATAAATTTTTTCTTGGAGGTCAAAATAGGGTTTTTGTCATGAGGACTTGGGGTTTTTAGTCATTAGGGTTTGGTCAATTCCCTTAATCATAAAATCATGAAATTCACTGGAGGATAAGGAAAAACATCCACCTACCAATTTTTGATGTCTTTGTAGGTCCTTGGATGCAACTTGGAGGTGATATTTTGTGATTTTTTGGCAATTTGCAAGTGGAGGAAGGTTTCTCGCATAGAAGCAATGCTTGAATGCATAGTCAGGTCCCTTCTGCCCTACGTGCAGTGCTTGAACGTGTTCATGCCTATTGGGCCTCCTGGGCACAACGCCTGAACGTGTTTTTTCCTGTCAGGGTCTCCCTATGCACAGCACCAAGCACTCTTCTGGTCCTATCGGGCTCCCTGAGCACAACACCCACACGATGCCCTGCCTATTGGGCTCTCCTGGGCACAGCGCTGGGCTTGTTCACTGTGTCTGTCGGGAAATTCAGGGAAAATGGGTAGCACCCAACTGAACGCACAACGCGTTCTCCTAAACGCATAGCACAATGTAAATTTACACTGTAAAAATTCATGAATGCGTAGCGCCATGTGCTGAATGCATAGCACCTGCATGAATGCATAGTGCCTAGAAAACTCACCCAATTTTGACTAAAAATGCCCAAATTTCTCTCTTGGATTCTCTGGCTATCTTTGTATGTGCACAATGAGTTTAGTGAAGGGTAAAATGGCCCTTTATAGCCTAGGAAGATAAAGTGAATTTAGAAAAACCCACTTTGATAATGTGTTTTGAGCCTTTTTATCTTTCACTGACTGTTTGACATTTGTTGTGCAGGAGACTTGAAACTTTAAAGTGGCTCTTTTTCTCTTGGTGAAAACTTGCTGGAGAAATGAAATGGTCCTTTTTAAGCCTTGAGGGTCTGTTTCACTCATTTTGACATAGCAGAAAACCAAAAACTACCTTTTCTATTATTTTGAAATCTAACACATCTTTTTAGCTCATTCAGTATTGGTAAGCTATTTAAAATATTTTTGAAGGACTTTTCTTTACCTTAGCACTGTCAAAACCTCTTTTTGCTTGCATTGTGAAGTTGAAATCATGTTTTTACCCCTTTTGACATTTCTGAGTGTAGGTGACCTAAAAGCATGGTTTCTTCTCTTCTCACTGATTTTCTTGAGGCATGATACATCCATCTTTGACAAGTATCATAGTCTTCACAATCATGTATGCTATCTCCTCTTTTGGCCACTTCTGATTTACAGGTGCCATGACATACTGATTTAGCCCTGTCTAATGTTCTTGGAGTTTGATACATTCAGTTACACAACAGCAACCATATGTAGATGAGTGTATTTAGGATTAATCACATAATAAGGATTTGGTTGATGTTTCGAACCAGCTAATGTGGTTCATCCTTAGGAAAACAATGAACCACATTAGCTGGTTCGAAACATAGACCAAATCCTTATTATGTGATTAATCCGAAAGACACCCATCTACATTATGGATCACAAAAGTCTTAGATTTAACAATAACATTATGATCAGCTTGGCTTTTCATCTTGAAACTCAACCCTATGCTTTTATTCCTTTGATCATTGAGTGCAAATGACTGAGAATGAAGGCTTGACCTTCCTTTCACTGATACTCTTTTCATTTTATTTCTTCTGAAGTAGTGAGATAATTTACCTTGGAAAACTCTGGAAGACACCTACAACAATCTCTTCGAACCTTCTGTCTGTTGTCATCATGGAGGCCTATCATCTTCATTCATCTTCATTTCATCTCCCTTGCTTATATTTCCAAAATCTTAGGTTTCTGGGTTGTTTGAAAAGAATTATTAGTGTTGTCTTCTAAGTTCTCTGTAGCCCTTTCAAGTTCATTCATTTATGTCTAGTTCACCTCACCCTTTTCCATTTTTCATTTATAATTTCTAAGAAACAACTTTGATTTTTGGTTCATTTGGTGTGCCTCCTCCATGTGTTCCACTGCATTGGATCCTTGCTTGGCACACTGCTGGCCCAATCAGGCTTAGAAACCCTGATTTCTCCTTGGAAATAGACTGCTCCCTATCTCTTACCCTGTGAATGTCTTTAATGAGGAGCGGGCCTATTTCTTTACCAATTTTTTGTTGATAGTCACCTTGACACTTCTGCAGAAATGTAAAAAATGAATAGCTGCCCTTTGTAGAACTTTAACTTGATAAGGAGGTCTTCCTTGGAGACTTTTCTGATCTGTCTTGGACAAACAGGTGTCGACCTTCTATCACATGAAAAATGGTTATTTAGAACACCAAAGATAACCCTACAACCTATGAAACCCTAATTACCTAATGGAAAACTCCTTTGACTTGTTCTTTGACTAAAAGCCTATCTTGGGGTCCTCAAGTATTAAAAACAAAGTTTTTGGCAAATTGATGTATTGAAGATCCAAAATACAATGTACTTGATTTATCTAAAGAGTCTACAGAGATAGTTTTGAGACCATCAATGCTTGAGGCATCTGGTGGACATGGGAAAGAGTAGGTTGATTAGTAATCCTAGATGGCAAGTGGAAGGGTGAGGCAAAGGAAAAATAGAGTGCTGAGGTTATGGGTGGGAAAATAGGATAAATATGAGTGGCATGCGTCCATGAGGGGTCTTTTAGGAGTGGTAGTCTAACTAGGGAATGGCAGGGTAGTAAAATAGTGAAAATTTTGTTTTAAGGATAACGAAGGCAGTGAGATTTCTAAAACTCACAATATTCACTAATCTTGTTTTTTGAAATCTATGGCAAGTATTTAGTCATCTACAAATAGCAAAAATGACTGATGACTAACAACACCTCAAAAAACACCTACTAGCAGCAAGCTCAAAATTGATACAAGGGATCATAGAAGAATCACCAAGATTCAAACAGAAGGAAAAAACAAACTTGAAGACATACTACAAGAAATTGATATTGAAGCAACCCCTATTGTAAAGCCTGTTGTGGTTCCTAGAGACAGCCTAGAGTTGCCATAGACCAGTGCCTAGGACATCTTAGCATAGCAAGGAGCATATAATATAACTTGGGTTTTCAATCCAAAAGCTCTCCTGTTATCTTTTGTAAAACAAGGAAATTGATTTAAATGGGACCAGAATTTACAGAAACTGTCACAAGGAAAGTGATATTGCAAAAACAAGGTGCAAAGCTCCAATAGAAAATCATCAGACAGTTAAGAGACAATTTACTGTAAAGAGGGCCGATTCAAGTAATATGCCACAGAAATCAAATATCAGATAGTGTACGTAGTGAAATAAATATTTAGAAGATATCAGTTGGCCTTGAGATGATACCCAGATACACAACAGAACCATGTATGGGCTTGCAAATCGAAGAATCCATACATGACAATGGCGTTTTAAAAGTACCCTCCCAAAACAACAAATATAGCAGAAATTATGGGTGAAATGAACATGGAACAGTATATCATGCCTGGGCCTATTTAAAGCACTTGACTGATCCCAGTATGGGCATCAACTAGGATGAATCCTTACTGCAAATCAGTGAGCCACTCGCATTCCAACAACATGATACAAGAAGAAGATGAAAGAAAGTGAAATGAGATATTATATTAACACATAAGAGAAAATTACATACTGTGGGATACCAAAGACCAGAATCCTCATTACAGATATAACTCGTCCTCACTGAGACCCTACGGGCTCTGAGCCTTCATACCAGAGTATTACAAGAAGTATTACAATAAGCCTTTCACTGCAAAAGTTTTCTGATAAAAGTCTGGAACCCTTACAATGTCTTTCTTCTTGGTTTTTATAGAGAACGAAGAAGAAAAACTAATAAATGAAGTAGGTGAAAACATTTAATTGTTTTATTAAAATAAAATGGCGAGAAAGAGCCCGCCCATACTGCTAAATGACCATGCTGAGGTGTGTGTGTACTCTGCTACCAACAAAAATAAATGCAGTGGGTAGGAAATCTCTTCAGGAACACGAAAGAGAGAAAAATCTTCTTGAACATTCTGTCCTTTCCCTGTAGATTCAGTTGAAACGAAGCCTTGAGGACATTGTTTTCTGTGAAGAGGTTTTTCTAGTGATCTGCAGGGTCCTCGATCTGGTACTTTTCCTTCAAAGCTTGGATTTGGAATTTAAAATCTTTCCTGTCGGACACTAAACTCTTTGATCTTCTGATGCTATCCTTTGTGGCATCATTAATGTTTCTATCTACAAATATCTGCCTTTTTGAATTGCTCTGAGGGGTTTGATAAATTCCAACCCTGCTTCTTTTAATGGAAGTCATGTCTACATATCTTCTCGGATCTTTCATCATGAGAATGGTACTTGAAAACCCAGTCCTGTAATGCGTCTTCGGCTTCAGCAATGGATGATGCAAATTATGATATTTTCCTTTCGCTATAAACCTGCAAGACCCCCAAACATATTAGAGAAAAACCAGACACAGGGACTATGGAGGTGACGGGGTTAATGGAGATGACTGGTGCGGACATGGCAAGACGAAGAAACTATGCAGGGTGACGAAAAGAATGCGGTGGAATAATGATGAAACGGGTTGGCTGGGGTTATAATGTAAAATATTGGTGTATGACACCTGGGCAGAACATATAAATGGTGGAGGGAAAAATAGATGCACACGTGGAGTGGCGATGTGAAGGAGTAGACCAGGTCAACTATTAGTCCTCCGAAAGATATGAGCCATACGATCCCAAATGAGATCAACAGTTGAGATGATGCCTGAGAGCGATTGACCGTGGGCCCGGAGCACTGTAGACCTGAGTTAACCCTCGTGCAACTGCGCCAAGCGACAATCGTTGGATGGAGCATTCAAGATCAGATGGTTATGATGGATATCGCTGGGCGACTTTTTCCAGAAGATAATGCACGATGAAAAGTGGTTTTGGAGCCGTACCCCCAGACACGCGTCAAACGATGAATGTTATCGCTGGCCCCATGGAGAATACCGCCTTTCGCCGAGAGGTGGTGCGATGAAAACAACTCTGGTTTTGCAAATGGGAGCAGACGCGGGAGCCACCAGAAAAGACAGGCTGTGGACCGTCGGATATTGTTAGATCAATGGCTGAGGATGCTCCCGATATGATTCAACTACGGACCATTAGATCTGGCTTTTAAATGGACGACTGAGAATACGCCTGATGGCCATATACGTTAAGAGCTTTTTCGTTATGGCACATGGTCTAGCGCCATGGTTACATGAACAATCAACTGAAGGGGGATAGGACTGAAAGGGTTGGGCTTTTATATATTTTCGGATAGGGTTTTATGGCCATTTTAATGCATTTCAAGGCGTGAGAAGATAACAGTAGGCAGAAAACGAATTCCTTAGGCCACAGTGGGAAATTTAAAAGGCTAAAGCGGGGCTAATGGCCAAAAATTTTAATGGGGGCTGACATGGTCAACATCGACTCCATCTGGGGACGGCACGTTCATCCCTGGACGTGTCGAGAACTACGCAAACCATCTGACCATGCTCTAAGTGGATTCTTCTCTTCAACACCGCTAGTTTTCACCTTATAATTCATCAACACACACACAATATTCAAAGAATGATGAAACAAAAAGAAAAGTAATGTACAATATAATACATCAGGCTGTTTTTGCCTCCTGGGTCCCATACTTTTCTTTGCTGGTATCCATTAGTTGCATTATTCTTCAACTGTACCCTTCTATGTTTCCATATTTTGTTCTGCAACCTGCCTCCAGCTATACTTTCACATTTTTCTCTTGTTTTTCCATTGCCAAATTTTCTCTGCTTTCTTGCTGCTATCTGCTGTTTCTGAGAAACCTTCATCATCAATCTTTTGATGTTGTCAATTTCTATGTCCAGCCTTTATTTTGTCTGGAACTTACTTTTCCCACTGCTTCCTCCAATTTCTGTTGCTGCTACTGTCTCGAACATTACTGTCAATGTTGCCTCTTTTGCTAAAAATGTGGCTTCTTCACAAACTTCCTGAATATCTCTTAGGATATCTCCCTCTGCAACATTTTCTTGCTCATGATCTACAAATTTACCTTTAAAAAGTAAATTACCTTTTAATTCTTTAACTGCAGTAGCATAATCATTCATTCTTCCTTGTGTACTAGTAAGCATATTTAAATTTTGCAAACTAGTATCTACTCCTGCTCCTTTCACAACTTCAGGCATTTTCACTTCAGTGCCTGCAATTTCGTTCTCTTCTCTAAATGTTTTCAGCAAACAATTCAGCCATTTATTCTCAAGCATTTCATCAATATGTTGCACATTTGTTTCAGCGTATTCTTCTTCTTCTTCTTCTTCCTTGACAATCTTCAGTAATTTCCCTTCACCCTCTTGATTGCTTCTGGCAATCGAACCAAGTTCTTCAATTTTTGCACTATCATCTTCTATCAGAATGGAATTCTGATTTCCCATCACTGTAGTAGTTCCAAAATCCTGTCCTCTAGTCTTCTCTTTGTCGATCAGACACATCAACTTCTTCTTGTCATTATCAATAATAACAAGATCCTTCACATGAGACATGATTGCCTCACCTTCCTTTTTCAATAGTTCATCTGTGTTCAAGACAGCTCCAAAGGATGGATTGTCTTTTGCAATACCTGTCAGCACAGCCGAATTGTCAGTTTCAAAATCACAAGACCCAATGGTCTTAATTGATGATTCATTCACCAATTATTTCCTCAGAAATCTTGAGTCTCTTCCAAGACCTAGGAAGTCTTCATTGTCTTCATTCCCTTGTATCTTTACATCCTGCGATTCCCAATTTAGAAATTAAGGTTCTTCTTCATGTACTGAATCATGTTTATTCAACATAATCTCCGGCGACCTGATTTCTTCATTCCATGGATTAAAGTCTTCCATTGGATAAAAAAAAAGACTCTCTTGAGGAAGAGAATCTCCTTCATTTTCTTCATTTTCCGAACTGTATGATTCATTATAAATGACAGTGCTGTCCGGAATTATTGGTGCTTCAGGAGGGAACAATAAAGAAGTAACTTGAGATTGATATGCAGGTTGTTTCAACAGCTCAGTCAAGGGGACTGGTATTTTGACTTTCTCAAGTTCCTTTTGCAGATTAAAAGCAGGGGCGGACTTTTCTATTACAGCTTCTTTTGACTCTTTATTTTCAACTGAGGATTTAAATTCTTTTGGCATAGCTTTCTCATTAGGAGGATTGACTATTTTTGAAGAGGAAGGAATTTGATCATTAGATTGAAAAGGATTATTTAGAGGACTCTTACCTTTGTCTGTGACTTTCTGTGTTTTTTATTCCTTTTGAGCAGATGCTTCCTTCTGGAGGGGCTCCTCTTCTTGTTCTTGAGTGCAAGTCCTTTTCCTGGAAGATCTAAGATCATATTTTCTATTAAAATGTGCTTGCATGAAATCGTTAAACTGCTTACAATAATGATCAATTTCTGCTTCATCTTCTTCTTCTTGCACTGGACATTCTACTTCATCATTGTTTGAGAAGGCAAGATTTGCATCTTGCAATTCATATGCAGCCTCTTTAGTAGAATCATGAGCTGGGCCTTCCAGGTACAATGGGTGTGGCACTTGATCCTGTTGCTCCTTTGTTTCCCTTGGCAATATTTGCAGGGGTGGTTTTCTATACTGAGGATTATAACCCTTGTTTGGAGCATTCTGGAAGTTCTTGGATGCTGAATTCTTGGTCTCCAATTCAAGCTTGACCAATTTATTAGAAAGATTCTTAATCATTTTGCTCATTTCTTCGATTCTGTCTGAGTATTTATCCTGATTAGAAGTAGATACCTCCTCTTTCCCCTTTCTTCTAGTATCTTGTTCAGCTTTTCCTTTTAACTTTCCAGTGGAGGCAAAGTTTTCTTCTAACTCTAGAGCATCTGACTGAGCATCATCTAGAGTGGCAGGCTTTCTTTCTCTGAGAGAGAAACCAAAATCTGAGTCAAAGGCTACTATGAAAACAACTTTAGCCGTAGTCTGATGAGGCTTCATATCTGCAGGGAGGTTTAGATATAACTTATTAAATATCTTGATAAACTCTGACACTCCCTCATTTTTCTTCTTTTTGAGTGTATTGAATTCAGTAAGGCACTGTCCATGATCTTTCTTTTCTCCCCATTTCCTGAGAAAGACTTCTTCCATTCTTTCCCAGGTATTTATAGAGCGGTCCGCCAATGTTTTAAACCATTTTCTCGCTTCACCGTCCAGAGATTGAAAAAATAATCTTAAGACCACATCCAAATGTTCTTTGCAAAAGAGCAGAAGGTCTCAAGGTGTTTCTAAGCATCAATTTCATTTTCCCCAGTGAATCTGGGCAAGATCTTCAAATAATCTTGTGGCATATCATTCAACACTTGGGGTAGTGCCAGGGGAGCATATTTATTTAACAAAAAGGCTGGGACATTAGCCATTGGAGGAGGTGGGAGTTGTGCAACAATTTGGTGTACAAATGGAGGAAGAGGAGTAGGAGGAAGTGGAGTATGGATAACAACGGGAATATACTGTACAAAAGCCTGAGGTGTAGATGGAAACAATTCACGATTAACAAGGTATACTTCTGTAACTTCTTTAACTTCCTCAGCCTCAGGGGTAGTATGAAAGTTCTCTATAGCTCTAGCACTTCCCCGGGGTGGGCTATCTGAGTAGTATTCAAGATTTTCCTCAATGGGGTTGGGCTTTTCTACTCAGATTTCTTGAGAAGAAGAGGATGGATAATCTTCTACAAAATATTCAGGGATTTCAGCACAGACTGATTTCTTCTCTTTCCAAACTCTCCTATGAATGATATTTTCAGGGTCAGATACAGAAGGTGTTTTTGGCTGAGATGTATCTGACCTCAAATGCAGCTTTTGAGGAGCCATGACTACAAATAGATTTTTCAAATAAATAACAATGGAGTTGCCAAGGTGAGAGATATGCAACTCTTCAACTCTCTGTGCTCACCTGATTAGAGAGTGAATAAATTTGTCGAGGCCCAGGGATTTTGATGTTCTTAAATTCGTTCCCCGGCAATGGCGCCAGAAAGATGTTGTCACTCCTAGAGACAGCCTAGAGTTGCCATAGAACAATGCTTAGGACATCTTAGCATAACAGGGAGCACATAATATAGCTTGGGTTGTCAATCCAAAAGCTCTCCTGCTATCTTTTGTAAAACAAGGAAATTGATTTAAATGGGACCAGAATTTACATAAACTGTCACAAGGAAAGTGATATTGCAAAAACAAGGTGCAAAGCTCCAATAGAAAAGCATCAGACAGTTAAGAGACAATTTACTGTAAAGAGGGCCGATTAAAGTAATATGACATAGAAATCAAATATCAGATAGTGTATGTAGTGAAAGAAATATTTAGAAGATATCAGTTGGCCTTGAGCTGATACCCAGATACACAACATAACCATGTATGGGCTTGCCAATCCAAGAATCCATACATGACAATGGCGTTTTAAAAGTACCCTCCCAAAACAACAAATATAGCAGAAATTATGGGTGAAATGAACATGGAACAATATATCATGCCTGGGCCTATTTAAAGTGCTTGACTGATCCCAGTATGGGCATCAACTAGGATGAATCCTTACTAAAAATCAGTGAGCCACTCGCATTCCAACAACATGATGCAAGAAGAAGACAAAAGAAAGTGAAATGAGATATTATATTAACACATAAGAGAAAATTACATACTGTGGGATACCAAAGACCAGAATCCTCATTACAGATATAACTCCTCCTCACTGAGACCCTACGAGCTCTGAGCCTTCATACCAAAGTATTACAAGAAGTATTACAATAATCCTTTCACTGCAAAATTTTTCTGATAAAAGTCTAGAACCCTTACAATGTCTTTCTTCTTGGTTTTTATAGAGAACGAAGAAGAAAAACTAATAAATGAAGTAGGTGAAAACATTTAATTGTTTTATTAAAATACAATGGCGAAAAAGAGCCCGCCCATACTGCTGAATGACCATGCTGAGGTGTGTGTGTACTCTGCTGCCGACAAAAATAAATGCAGTGGGTAGGAAATCTCTTCAGGAACATGAAAGAGAGAAAAATCTTCTTGAACATTCTGTCCTTTCCTTGTAGATTCAGTTGAAACGAAGCCTTGAGGACATTGTTTTCTGTGAAGAGGTTTTTCTAGTGATCTGCAGGGTCCTCGATCTGGTACTTTGCCTTCAAAGCTTGGATTTGGAATTTAAAATCTTTCCTGTCGGACACTAAACTCTTTGATCTTATGCTGCTATCCTTTGTGGCATCATTAATGTTTCTATCTACAAATATCTTCCTTTTTGAATTGCTCTGAGGGGTTTAATAAATTCCAACCCTGATTCTTTTAATGGAAGTCATGTCTGTGTATATTCTCGGATCTTTCATCATGAGAATGGTACTTGAAAACCCAGTCCTGTAATGTGTCTTCGGCTTCAGCAATGGATGATGCAAATTATGATATTTTCCTTTCGCTATAAACCTGCAAGACCCCCAAACATATTAGAGAAAAACCAGACACAGGGATTATGGAGGTGACGGGGTTAATGGAGATGACTGGTGCGAATATGGAAAGATGAAGAAACTATGCAGGGTGACGAAATGAATGTGGTGGAATAATGATGAAACGGGTTGGTTGGGGTTATAATGTAAAATATTGGCGTATTACACCTGGGCAGAACATATAAACAGTGGAGGGAAAAATAGATGCACACATGGAGTGGCGACGTGAAGGAGTAGACTAGGTCAACTATTAGTCCTCCGAAATATATGAGCCATACGATCCAAAATGAGATCAACGGTTGAGATGATGCCTGAGAGCGATTGACCGCGGGCCCGAAGCACTGTAGACCTGAGTTAACCCTCGTGCAACTGCGCCAAGCGACAATCATCGGATGGAGCGTTCAAGATCAGACGGTTATGATGGATATCGTTGGGCGACTTTGTCCGGAAGATAATGCGCGATGAAAAGTGGTTTTGGAGCCGTACCCCTAGACACACGTAAAACGATGAATTTTATCGCTGGCGCCATGGAGAATACCGCCTTCCGCCGAGAGGCGGTGCAATGAAAACAAATCTGGTTTTGCAAATGGGAGCAGACGTGGGGGCCACCAGAAAAGATAGGTTATGGACCGTCGGATATTGTTAGATCAATGGCTGAGGACGCTCCCGATATGATTCGACTGCGGACCGTTAGATCTGGCTTTTAAACGGACGGCTGAGAATACGCTTGATGGCCATATACGTTAAGAGCTTTTTTGTTATGGCACATGGTCTAGCGCCATGGTTACATGAACAATCAACTGAAGGGGGCTAGGACCGAAAGGGCTGGGCTTTTGTATATTTCCGGATAGGGTTTTATGGCCATTTTAATGCATTTCAAGGGGCGAGAAGATAACAGTAGGCAGAAAACGAATTCCTTAGGCCACGATGGGAAATTTAAAAGGCTAAAGCGGGGCTAATGGCCAAAAATTTTAATGGGGGATGACATGGTAAAAAAAGCCTATAGATGTTAAAGGAACAAAAATAAATAAGGGTTTTATAGCAAAGAAACTTGATTTTTCCATTGAGGATTCATGTGTTATCTTTAATCATCGGAAACCATTCACTAGGTCACAACTCTCAAAGGGAGGAAAGTATGATAAGTTTCAAAAATATAAATAAAAGAAGAAGCAACCCATAAGGGAAGAGATCATAGAACTATCCCCAACTGAAGCAAAAATCATCAAGACAAAGAAAGGCAAAGTAAAAGTCCAAGAAAATTTTGAAGTGGAGCTTCTAAAATAACAAATGAAGGAAGCTAGAGAAGAAGTTTTAGAAGCCAAGCTGGAGTTGGAGGATTTTAAACAAGAAAGGAAGGAGCTCACAGATTTCAAGAAGGAAGTTCGCAAACAAATAGATTTTAATGATGAAGTGGCTGAAAGTTCAAGGAAGATGCTGAGAAGAACACTACGACTACAGAGGTATATGAAGCATACCATGAGGAGAAACAGGTGGTTGTAGGTAGAGAGGAGAAAGATACAAAACCAAGCCAAAGAGTTAGAAAATCAAATGGAAATGGTGCAAATAGAATTAAAGAAAAATGGTTTGAAAATGATAGTTGTGGATGACCCTGCTGCTCCTTGAAAGAGGGTAAGACATTTTTTGGGAAAATTCTATCTTAGGATGCTCCATCTCATTGGTTAACATAGCTCTAGATAGGTTTTTGAAGGTAAAGAGTGGAAATTTCAAATTCTAGAAAAGTCTAGAAAGTTCATAGCGTACTCTAGGCTTAAAGCAGAGTTTTCGCTACAAACTCGCTGAAGAATATTTTGAGGTATAATTTCCAAAATTTATCATAATAGGAGTGGGAAAAAACATGTATTTACCTCATTTTTCCTAATGAAGACCCTCCAATAAGCAGAAAATTTAGAAAGGGTGCAGAAATTTATAAATGGAAAACGCTAAAAACACTATGCTATGAACTTGCCTTAAAATGCTCTGTTTTTACAATGAGGGGAATTTTTTATGTTTTTGTAGCATTTAATGTTTCTTGGGAGCAGATGAGTCATCAAGAGAGGTTAAAGTGTATTTGTGAAGACACCTATTGGTAAGGCCACTCTGCAAGAAGGTGACATGACAGCTAGCTCACCATTTTTTCCACATCATTAAACACAACAACACATCCTAAAATTTCGAGCATCAGGGCCTAGATTCGAGTATGGAAGTTCATCACTTGGGCAGGGTCATTACCACCTTAGGAAAAGTTGTTTGACTCAATAAACATCATCATGTATGGGTTATTTAGAAGTTGCTAATGAATTTAATTGTGTTAGAGTTCTTTTAGGTTTCAAACTCCTTCTAAACAAAATTATCTCTATATTCTCTCCATGTAATCATTTCCTTTTTGGATTAGATATCTTTAGCAATTTCGAGGGTCTAGCTCAGGTGGCAGACTTCATGTAAAAGGATTTTAACTCTATAAATAGGGGGATTTCAGAGTTAGAGGGGGTTGATTAGTGTTATGACTTATGCTACTATTGTAATATATTCTATGTTTAGTTAATATACAGTTGCAGAAAGCCTTTTTTAGAACTGGGATTCTTTGTGAACCCTTATGTGTTTGTCTCATTTACCTTTTCAATGTCAATTCAAATTAATTCATGTACAATCACTTGGAATTCATAGTTAATTATGCTGCAACTTCCTTTATGCATCTTGTTTGTTGTCAAACTTAATTTTGTAAGAGTTAACATGCCTCAGCTTCCATGAATGTTGTTTTTCTATAATTGAGTTTCATACTGACTCCATGCCAAATGGTAGCCATCACACATCCTTCACCTGCAAAAAAACATCCAAAAGAAATATGAGAGTTAGCCATTTTATTTTATTTTAATCTTATTTATTTAATAGCATACATTTTCTTGAGAGAGCCCTCTCTGGTTGGAAGGGATAACTTTCAACTCTAAGTGGTTTGAAATAGTTGCACTGAATTGACTGTTGAGCAGCCCAATCAGCCTCATTTTGGTGATAACACCAGTGGCGGACATGGAAAATGTTAGGGGCTAATATTCATAGGTGGGCTAATGTTCCATGATTTTCCACAAAAATATTCACCAATTTCAATTTAAAAAAAATGATTCGCCCAAATTTTACAATATAAAGTTATTTTACCTTAAACATTACCAAAATTATATAGAGAGTATTTATAAAATAATTGTAATTTTGAATAATTTTACAAATATATCAATAAACATTTTATATTTTGCAAATTATGGACTAGTGATACTCGCCAATGTTTTTAAACTTCAAGATAATTTTCCATCCTTAAAATTTTCCTTGGTGGCCAGATTTCATGCATCAAGTTTCTACCCTTTTGTTGCCTCCTTAAGCCTACCACTTGTCTAACTTTGATCAAATCTTTAACAGACCATAACTTGGCCATATGAACTCAGCTTTTATTGTCATTCACACCATTCGAATCATGGTGATGAGCACTACGATCTGGTCCTAGTTTCACTCCCATATGATGAATTTTATTTTTGAGCTATTTTTAAGGTCACTTGTATTTTTGGATCCTCTCGGATCATTCCTCCCCGCTGAGGATATTTTGGACCGCAAAAAGCTTTATTAGTCATTTTTCAGGTGAGGTAATTTCTCCCTCACTTTCTCTTGGGAAGAGTCGAGCATGAAAATTGGGTGGTAACGTAGCCTAAATTGTAGTCTGTAGAAGCATCCTTAATGACAGACCTGGGCCAAGTCCCTTGGAAGGGGACGCCTGAGAGGGTGACAGCCCCATTGGGGCAGGACCCTTCTACATCACGAGGTTTTGTTGGTGAGTCGAGTTATTTGGGAATGTAACCCTAATTTGCGACCTCAGCTCAAGCGAGAACGCCCACTGAGTTTAAGCATATAATTAATTTGAGGAAAAGAAATTTACAAGGATTCTCCTACTAGCAGCAAATGAGGTGGAGGATATCAATTCTTCATTTTTATCTTGTTGAGTGCTTTGTAGTCTACGCACATCCTCCATGTGCTATCTTTCTTTGGCACCAACATGATCGATGAGCCGCATGGGGAAGAACTTGGTTTTATGACCTCTTGGTTCAACAATTCCTACACCTAAATCCTTATCTCCTTCATCTTGATAGCTTACATTCTGTACATACCAATTCTTGGTAAAGGAGAATCTCATTGTAAGTAAATATCATGTTGGATCTCATGTTTTGGAGGCAACCCACTTAGTTCCTGAAAAATCTCATCATAGTTAGAAACAATTTCACGTAATTCCTCTTTATGAGTGGGATCACAACCTTGGAAAGTAGATGTATCTGCATATTTTTCTCTCACAACCATGAGCAAGCACCCTTTGCTGGAATTCACCAACCACTTCATCTGACATGCACTTACAAGACTAGCACTAACTTTGGTACGATGAGCGCTAATAATGTATTCCACCTGATATTTTGTGAGACGATATTTTTTTTCATGGTGAAATAAAATTTCTTTTCTGTCATACAGATATGGACTCCCCAATACAATACCACAAATATCCAAGGGTAAAACATCAATATCAACCTCATCAACTAGTTTGGACGTAATAAAAAATCTAGCCTTACACAATTTGGTTACATGTAATTTTTCTTTACCACACACCCAACCAAGAGGGTAAGGTCTCGGATGAGGCTTGGTTTCTAAACCAAATTTATTAACCAAGGATTCTGAAACCAAATTTTCTTGTGAACCCAAATCAAACAAGGTTTCCACTTTAGTATGTTTCATTACGACTCTAATGTGGAACACTTCAATTCTCTTTCATTCATTAACAAGATTCTCATTTGAAGAACTTGTACTTGCATGCGATTCATAATTAGCATGAAGAGAAAGATTACCTTGTATACCCACTGTTGTGATCAATGTCTCATCAGCGGAGTCAGATCCAAGGTCCTATTGTGCAACTGCCACCATCTTTTGCTTTCACTTTCCACCAAACCTATTTGATTTCATCTCTGAATGTAGCCTCCAACAATATTCATTATCATGGAATTCCTTCTTGCAATGAGTGAAAGATGACTTTGCTCCTTCCTCCTTGGTTATCATTGCCTTCTTGTCCTTTCCCTTTCCATTTCCTTTGAACTTTCAATTATTGATCCAGTGCATCAAATTTATGCTCAAAATTAAAAGTTCTCAGAATGGAACGAAACATATGTGATTATGTAGATCTCATTGTTCTGAATCCAACGCAATTTGTTTCGTGCAAAACTGACTCCATTTTCTCCTGCAATTTTGATCTATTCGTTTGGGTAAACAAACAAAAAAATTGTTTTTGTATGTATAGGGTTTCCCAGTCAGCGGTCCTTAGCATTAACCAGAACCTGATTGTGCATGTTGACTTGAATTTTTTGGTCAATGAATGACCGCCACTTGTTGCGTTCAAATTGAATGTGAAATGGTGAATTTTCATTGGTTATAGGTTCGACCAATGGCAGGGAGCCACGTAGGTAAATGGGACACACCCATGTGGCCTCCCCACATTGGACCAAAATTTTGTTATGGGTGGAAGGTACTCTAGCGGGTTTGAACACACAATCTCCAAGCTACAAGACTATCACTCTACCAATGCGCCATACAATGGTTCTTAACATATATTGTTTCAAATTTGTATTCAAACATTAGTATGGGTATTTTTGGGGGTGGGCCAGGGCTAACCCTTGCCCTGGTCACTGTGCCTACATAAATAAGGGGTGGGACTAGGGGACAGGGCTTAGCTCGACCCCGCCTTTTTTTTTTTAACATTCGGCCAACAGAATATATAATTCAAAATTCTGTTATAAGGTCACATTGGGAAATTTAACGATCCCACAATTTTCATTGACAGTTGGGAAAACGTTGCCCCATTAGCACTTTTTGGGGCGAAATTGTAGGTTGGTTTGCAGGTAGGTCGAAATTCTAGGACGAATTGCTGGAAAACTTGTGGAGATCATAACTTCTTCAGTTTTTATCCTTTTTGGGAGTAAAAAGAGGCTAGACAGGGGTTTTTTAGTGCTCTAAAGACATTGCAGCTACTAGTACAACCAGTTGAGCACTGTAAATGTATGTAAACACCATTTTTGAGCATAATGAAAGAGTTCCAACCATTGGAAGATGGACTAGGAGATGTAGCCCAGGAGGGGTGAACTCCATCAATTGTTGTTGTGTGTTTACTATTATGGTGATATTGTCTTGTATTTTTTGCAAAAAATTAGTTTAAATTTCATGTTTATGTGTTTAACTATTTCAAAAAAGAGGCTTAAAACCTAATTGAATCACTTGCAAAATTTCACAAACCTCAAGTATTTTTTAAATACAGATCAGTTTGGTATCAAATCTTAGGTTTTCTTTGTTGATGTGAGGGCTTAATTTTTTGCAAGTGTATGTGATGCTTACAAGGTTGAAGCTCAAGAGAGGAGAAGGAAAGCTTGTGGTTGCAAGTCCTCAAGTTATGTCAAGGACAAGGAGAGAAATTTCGCCACAATATCCACCACAAATTCTACCTCAAATTGTAGTTGAAGCTTCAGCAAGTATGTCACATGAAGGAGAGCCTGACAGTATCTCAGAGGATGAAAAATCCTTCAAGAAATCATTCTTTGATATGAAAATAATGGTGAAATTTCTCTATGAGGAGAGAAGAACAAGGATGCAAGGTGATAACTATAATATTCCAAAGGGAGATAAGTCTTAAAAAGGAGAAGGAGGAGATGGAGACAAGCCTCTAAAAGGTCATGGGAATGGTGACAAACCACCTTTGACACCACCATATTCACCATCATATTCTTCCACAACAAGGCCTTCACACACATCTCCACATTCTCCAAAAGGTCATGGTAAAACTCCATTTCTAAAGCTTGACATTAAGTTTGATTTCCTATGTATGATGGAGAGGTAGATGTTGAAATATTAGACAAATGGGTTTGTCAACTTGAAGTTTATTACATGATATAGATAATCAAGGATGATGACACAAAGATTTGACTTGTTGCACTAATATTGGAAAGTGCAACACTTATTTGGTGGGAAGCCAAAACTCAAGAGGACATAAAGGAACATGGCAAGGTCTTAACCTCTTGGAATGATTTTTTTTTCTACCTTAAGAAGAAAATTATATCCATTATCATACATGAAAAAGGCTAGAATTGACTTGAAAAACTTTAGGCAAGGTAAAGGACAAAGTGTGCAAAGCTATACTCAAGAGTTTAGGAGAAGAGTACTAATTTTGGGTGTAGATTTGACATCTCAAGAAACTTTGTTGAAGTACATTGGCGGTTTTCATTGTTACCTAAGACATACTATTCTCATGTTTAATTCTTCAAATTTAGATGAATTTTGTGTTTAGGCCACACATCTAGAGGCAAGAGGGAAACGTGTTTCATATGAGACAAGTGAGAATACCTTTGAGTCTGAAGAGAAAGGAAAGGGTAAGTTCAAGGGTAAAGGCAAGAAATATGCTTCCATCAAGATGGAGAAAGAAAAAATCAAATGAAAACATTTTTCCAAAGATGGGCATGATGAATATCATTGTTGGAAACTTCATCCAAAGATGAAACCCAACAAGCTTAAAAACAAAGAGAAGGAGAAGACAACTACAACAATAACACATTGATTTAGGTTCTGATTTCGGAGATGAAACAAAGATCACCACAATGGGTTTGAAAGGTGAGGAAATAGCAAGTACTATTTTTTCAAGTTGTCTCAATGGTACTCAAGATGATGAAACAATAATTGAGATTTTCAATGTTAGATTTATTTCAAAGCATACCAAGATTGACACCCTATTTGATAGTGGTTCACAAGAAAATATTATTTATGAAGACTTAGTAAAGAAGTTGGATTTAGAGACCATTCCTCATCCAAGTTTTGAAGTTTGCAACAAGAAACAGTGAAGGAGGCATCCTAAAACATCATCCTTGACCCTAGTTGGAAAATAATCACCTAAACTAGGTGGGGCCCACAAAGGATATTTTTAGGTGTATGTATATTTTTAGACATGGTGAGGATATTCTATATGTAGCAAGAGGCTGTTTGTAGATGGTTGGTCAAATGTGAAAAATAGATGAGATTATATTTTTAGAAGAATGGGCGAAGTCTATTTATAGATCGTCGATCTAAAAATAGATGCATGTCGGTTATTATTAGCTCTTAATAATAATCTGACAATAAACAACAACTTATTCTCTTGGAGCACCTAATTTCAGTATACAAATTTCTCAAATTAGTGGGCTGAAGGAATTACGCAATTCCTAAGGGTTTACTAGAGTTCATGCATGGAGGACTCAGTTAGAACTAAAGTGGAAAAGTTATGACAGAGTTGGAAGAGTAGTTCATGGAGTTGTATTCAGTTTAACTCGGTTAGACTTAGTTGAGTTAGTTGTATCTAATCCAACTAAATGATACACTAGTGAGAGTGGAGTGAATTAATTCAAAAATAATAACTCATTAATCAACTGAAAAATACAACAGTTAACTATAGTGCATGTCAGATCCAGTGGAGACCCAGTGCAAAGATAGGTGAAAGGGAAACATGGACTATCTGTTGTGACTACAAGTGATGCATGAATTGCATCTACATATACATTGGAGTTGCCAATGATGGTAACATAGTCAATGAGAGTGGGATTACATTGAATTTGTCTTTGTAATCATATTGGATTTCACAGTGGAGGCAGGCTAGCAGGTGGCAAAGATCGGTGCATGGATTTGTAAGATTGGTCCTGACTAGTGTATGACGATTGTACTGTACTGAGGGCTTGTGATAAGCTTTGTATGCTTTGTATGAGATTTTCATATGATCTCCATGTTACATAATATATAGTTGGGGTTTTTAGCTTCAGGCTTTCCTGGTTAAAAACTATGTTATGTGCGATTGAATATTTTTGTTTATGCTTCACATGTGTGTGCAATTAATTTTTTCGCAAAAGATTAACAAGTGGAATAGATTCATTATCTTGCATAAATTTAAATAGTGTGAGATCAGGTGGATCTTGGACATATTCATGCTTAGTGCATATAATTTCTACATGGTATCAAAGCTGTGTTATATATTTTCTACATGGAATGAGAGCAGGAATTTTTGGGCACGCGAGTTTGCAGAGAATATATGAATATTTTGATGCAAAAATTTCAGAAACAAATAGCATATTTCGATTCCTTGCGAAAAAATACCTAAATTTAAAAAAACAATTGGTCAAATAAGAGCTCGGATGAAAGAGATATCATCGATTTAAAATCCACTCTTTTGTTAGAAAATTTTGCGACGGCGGGACAATTACAATGTGCGTGAGCCAAGAATCTACATGCACTGAGGTACAAGATGCATGCAAAGCTTTGAGGATAAAAGCAGAGGTTAGTGACTTGGTGGTTGAGAGGGAGCCTCTCAACATGCAGCCTGAGAGTAGTCTCAGAAGGTTGTGGATCAGCCAAACTGGAGATGCAGAAGAATCTTTATAGATTTGATGTAGATGGGATTTCTACGGAGCTTCCTACTGCTGGGAAGTGCAAGAAAGACATGCAATTGAAGCTTGAGAGGGAGCAGGATTTGCATGCAGGTAAGAGTGAACCTCAGGATGTGGAGCAGCCATAAGATGAGGATCATGGAGTGGGAGCAACCACTCATGAAGAGAAATTTCGTGCCAGATGGGCAGAGGGAGTGCATGTAGCTATACTACCAGGTAAGCGGTGGAGCGACATGCATGGATAATCCAAGAAGAAATTTCTGTGTTGGATTCATTGAGATGGTGTGGATCTCATGAATTGAACCTAGATATGAGGTGCCCATAGAGCAGTAGTAGCATGATTAGTTGGATTGATGCAGTGAGATCAAAGTGACAGTGTCGGATATTGGAGTGCGGTTCAAAGTTGACAGCAAGTGCAAAGTGCATGGGTGCAGAGTTCAACAAGGCACTGGTTCCTGAAGGCATGTGTAGTAATTAATCAAAAGTCGAAGACTTTGATGACAGATGCATTATATTGATTGAGTTTTTTGGAGCCTTTCAGTTCTGGAAGTGTTGCAGCAAGAGTTGCAAAGCAGATGCGTGGAGTTGCAGGGCGCTTGCAAAGGTTGCAGGGCGAATTCATGGAGTTGCATGTCGCATGCAAAGACAGTCCTTTCTTTTTGAGAGGGAGTGTTGAATTTTACAACAAGAAATAGTGAAGGAGGCATCCTAAAACATCATCCTTGATCCTAGTTGGAAAATAATCACCTAAACTAGGTGGGGCCCACATAGGCTATTTTTAGGTGTATTTCTATTTTTAGACATGGTGAGCATATTCTATATGTAGCAGGAGGCTATTTGTAGATGGTTGGTCAAATGTGAAAAATAGATGAGATTCTATTTTTAGAATATTGGGCGAATTATATTTATTGATTGTCGATTTAAAAATAGATGCATGTCAGTTATTATTAGCTCCTAATAATAATCCGACAATAAACATCAAGTTATTCTCTTGGAGCACTTAATTTCAGTATACAAATTTTTAAAATCAGTGGGCTGAAGGAATTACGCAATTATTAAGGTTTTACTAGAGTTCATGCATGGAGGACTCAGTTAGAACTGAAGTGGCAAAGTTATGACAGAGTTGGAAGAGTAGTTCATGGAGTTGTATTCAGTTTAACTCAGTTAGACTCAGTTGAGCTAGTTGTATCTAATAAAACTGAATGATACACTAGTGAGAGTGGAGTGAATTAATTAGTTAATTAATTCACAAATAATAACTCATTAATCAATTGAACAATACAACAGTTAACTATAGTGCATGTCAGATCCAGTGGAGACCTAGTGCAAAGATAGGTGAAAGGGCAAGATGGACTATTTGTTGTGACTACTAGTGATGCATGAATTGCATCTACATATACATTGAAGTTGCCAATGATAATAACGCAGTCAATGAGAGTGGTATTACATTGAATTGGTCTTTGTAATTGGCTTGGATTGCGCAGTGGAGGCAGGTTAGCAGGTGGCAAAGATCGGTGCATGGATTTGTAAGATTGGTCCTGATTAGTGTATGAAGATTGTACTGTACTGAGGGTTTGTGATAAGATTTGTATGCTTTGTATGAGATTTTCATATTATCTCCATGTTACATAATATATAGTTGGGGTTTTCAGCTTCAGGCTTTCCCGGTTAAAAACTATGTTATGTGCGATTGAATATTTTTGTTTATGCTTCACATGTGTGTGCAATTAATTTTTCTTCAAAAGATTAACAAGTGGAATAGATTCAGTATCTTGCATAAAGTTAAATAGTGTGAGATCAGGTGGATCTTGGACATATGCATGCTTAGCGCATATAATTTCGACACCAAGACCCTATCCTTTAGGTTGGATATGTAAGAATGCAAATGTGCAGGTGACAAGGAAGTGCATACTTAGATTTGCAATCACTGCAAACTTTCTTGATGAATTTGAACTTGATGTTGTTCCGCTTGATATTTCTGGTATTGTTTTGGGTAGCCCATATCCTTATGATAGGGGACGATCACAATTATTATGTACATTTTAAGGGGTTAATTGTCACATTTTTAGCCTTATTAGTCTCTCTTTCTCACTTTTAATTACATTATGGTCATAAACTACTTAGTGTAGATGGTGAAAGAAGTGTTGTCATACTTCGAATGCCTAATATGGTTTAAATGCAGAATAATCACGAAGATATGCCATTTATGCTGAATATTGTGCAATCAAAGCCCAGATTAGATAGCAAGGAGTGATTATATGGGGGTTTACCACCTCCTTAAATCCTAAAGGAAGCCAAGGGATCCTCGATATTATCCTCCAACAGCTCGAAATCAAAGGCCGCCAGGTAAGTGGGAGATTAAGGGGATCAAAGCTCCACCTCTCTTGAAGTCCAAGGGGAAAAATCACCTAAGTTTTAGGGAGCTATTGGTAGCTACCCTTTAGCATAAATAAGGCATAGTAAGAGCTCATTAGGATTCATTTTTTGGAGAAATCTAGAGCATTCTTAGCTCTTGTAGTAGACATTTGTGACTTTCATGTGCTATGTAATGAAATTGGTTATGCAATAAAATGAGTACTCAATTTATCCTTCACTTATTTAGTTTTAGAGAGTCGAGCTTGTGGGTTAGGGACCAATCCATTGGCCTTATTATCTCTTGTGTATTTGTGTTTATTTTCCCTTCCATTGTAGTTAGTTTATTTCATGTCTTGTAGTTAGTTTTCTTACATATCATATTGTTGTGTTTAGTTTGATTCCATTTCGTGTTGTTGTAGTTAGACTCTTGTACTTCATAGTACAGTAGCATATAAAACTCCAAATCTGTGTGTTAAAGCCTCCCTCTCTCACCTATTTCATTGGAGCTTGACGAGGGTATATCTTCACCATAGGCCCAAATTTATTTTAGTTTATGATTTCTTGGAAAGAATAGATAGGTTGCTTTGTTTATCATGAAAATGTTGTGAATGCTGAGTTAGTTTTCTGTTTCAAATGCATAGGTAGGTTTTCTTAAATTTAACTCATATTTTCCACCATTTTCATCATAGATTTGTCAATGATAAATGCATGAACAAGTAGTTTGCTTGCAGGGTTGGTTAGTGCAGTAGAGGATGACTCCATTAACATCATTAGCTTTAGTTTCCACCCTTCACCAACCAAATTTTAACCAAATCGCCTTTAGCTCTATTTTTTGGAAGTCTTCACCACAACATCGAGGGCCACCTTGGAGGTGAAATATGGGCTTTGAGAGAAGTTTTGAGCATTTTCAAAGGGTTGGAAACCTTCCATCCACCTAGATCCACCTCCATTTCACCTTTCCTACGCATTTCCTCACCATTTCTGGCCTCAAACTACCCTCAACATGTTTCTTGTAGTGTTTCAGGACATCCTGTAGCAGTGCCAATTAGCCACCTTCAGCCCAAAACCTCTCTTTCACCTCACCTAGAACTCGCACAACCTGCAAGGCACCTTAAACTCTAAAAACATGAGTCCAATTCCTTCTTAATCCACCTCAACGCCTCCTTATTTTGCCGAAAAACCATGTATTTACAAGCATAGTTAGCTCATTAATAAATGCATTGTTAAGCCTAGCAGTCAAGCATGAAGTCGCTAGATTTTAATCATCCATTTGGCCCAATGTGTGCTTATATTAGTTTCCATTTTTGAAAGTTCAATTCAACAATTTAATTTATGAATTCCATTTAGTTTAACTCCATTTCTTGCATTAGACTAATTGTGGATTTCCTTTCTTAAAAATAGATACATGAGTCTTTATGCTCTAGAGTAGTTTATTTCTTACTGATAGAGTAATGATCATGAGTTATTTCCAGTCTTAGTTTCCATTCAAAAGTGTGACAAACTTTATTCGATAAAAGAAACCCTAGAATTAGCACCCCATCGTAGGACTAAGAAGAGGATGGCATGAGTAGAATGCATTTGTTTTGTATATAACACTATCACCTCCAAGTTTATATGAACTCCGAGTTGAAAAAGTAAAGTAGAGTAGCCTCTAGGAGTTGCAACACTCTTGTTGCAATACCAGGGCTCACCACTTTTTGGCATCGTTGTCAGGGAGGTGTCTAAGTAGATGCTTTGATTCTATTTTAGCATTATTTTCTGCTTTTATTTTACATTCAGTTCCAAAATATTGAAAAATACAAAAAAATTTGACTTTCATTCCTCATAGGAGTAGGGATAAAAAAGGATTTTTTTACCAAAAACCCCCACATCACCACACAATCACCCGTCACTCTTATTCAATGATTGTGAGGTTGAATACACCATAGGCGAGTCAATTGAAATATTTGAAGAACCTATTGGAGAAGAAGAGGAACTTTCTTCACTTGAGGAACCTAATTCACCAATTAAAGCCATAGCTGAGACTGGGACCCATGGAGTCTTTCCCATTAGAGAATTAGATGGGGAAACTAGGATGAAAAACATGAGTCCCTCAGCCCTTCCAAATTTCCATGGACATACCTCTGAGGATCCTGACACCTTCATGTTGAAATTTTTTGTTGTCTATAGGATCTATGAATATGCTTCAGATGACCAAAAGTTGAAATTGTTCCCATCCACCCTCAAGGATGCAACCTTGCGCTGGTTCATGGGTTTTCTTGGGAAAAACATCACTACCTGGGAATAGATGCAACATTCATTTAAGAACAAATACAGGGACTTTTGTAGATCCAAATAAACCAAAGAGGAAATATTCAGGATGACTCTAGGACCTGATGAATCCCTAGAAGATTATGAAGAAAGATTCCAACTAAACTATAAAAGAGCCAATTGCACCCTTGATCCCAGATCACTTAAACTAGTACTTCTATGATGGATCAGGGAGGAGGTGATAGAAACCCTTAATATGCTTTCAGGAGGAGATATCTACCACCTGCCTCATGACAACATCAAAATTGTCTTTAGGAACCACTCTAGGGAACCTAGGAAGAAAAGTAGACCTAGTGAAAGAATGACCAACACCCCTTCCTCTTCCACCTCCATCAAACATGATATTGGAAATATGTTGGAGGACTTCAAAAGTGAGATGTTGCACACCTATTATTTACAAATGGACACAATGCATATCAAGAGGAGGTAAGAGGAAGGAGAAAGGGCCTTGAATATCTTATGCCCTAGATGTACTAGAAAACACCCTCGCAATGAATGTCCACTAAATGGCATAGAGATTTTCTTAATATGTGAAGAGAATCATGCCACAAATAAGTTTCCCTCATTACATGGGCTCAAATCTGTATATCAAGGTGGGGAAGTAGGACCTGAGCAACTTTATTTCATAAATCAGAGAAGGCCTCAAGAGCATTGGTCATATCAGCAGGGTATGCAAGGTGCACCTCTATAATGTACATTTTTGGATGTTTGTTTCCCAAGGAATCTCATCCGGAATATCAGATGGATATGTGGTAGTTGGTGTATGTTCTTCTTTTTGAATTGGCCTACTTCGCATATGGACACTTCGATCAACATTCTCACCCCCTGCTTCAATATAATTACATAAATATTAAAACATGTGAATGTATTTATACACATGCAATATAGACATGCACATGTATATGTACATATAATTCATTTACATGTAAAATATATATATATATATGATGATGATCTGATTGAGATTCATGACCACCCGAAGATGGTTGAACACCATCATGCCCAAGCATGGAAAATTTTAGGGGCTAATATTCAAGGTGGGAAAATTTTCCATGGTTTTTCCAAAAAAAAGATTTGCCTATTCCCATCTTTTTCTAAAATGATTCACCCAAATTTTATAGTACGCCATTATTTAGCTTCAAAAATGCCAAATTATTATATTTAATAATATAAAATTATTGGAAATATAAATATTTCTACAAAAATATCAACAAAAATTTTACATTTTGCATATTAGGGAATAGTAGGATTCGCCAAGGTTTCTAAACTTTAAAATAAACTTCCATCCTTAAAATTCTCCCTGTGCTCAAGGACACGAGATGATTGAGCTTGTTGACCACTGAGAGAATGTTGACCACCCTCACACGACGAAATAGTGAGAGATGCTTCTAAAAATATAGACATTATAATAAATTAGTTAAGTTAAATTGACAAAAATCTATTCAATGTGTGTATGTACATATGATCCTACCTATTTATCATTTAATTAAATGCACATAAAAATATATATACCATACCACGCTGATGTGCACAATGGCCCCCCATTGAGTGATATGATACTCTCTTCGACCTAGTGAGAGATGCTCCTAAAAAATATGGAATTTATTATAAATTAATAAAGCTAAATTGAAAAAACATCAATTCAATATGTATGTGCATATGATTCTAAAAATATCATTTAAGAACTTGCACATAAACATATATATATCGCGATCATGATGTAACTAATGATGGCCTTCTCTCTATTCATCTGATACTCTCCTCGATCCATGACTAATCTCATCGGCATGCATAGAAAGTCTCCCTCTAGTCACTGCATGAGACTCAATTGATGATCTATCTTGTTTATGCCTCAAAGAATCAAGTGGTAACTGCTCATGTGATGATCTAGGTCCTTGATCCATATATATATATATATGGTCATTAAAAAAACCCAATTTACCTCATGAATTTCATAATATTTAAAATTGTTATTTAAAAAGATCAAGAATTCAAAAAATTAATAAGACAAAATAAATGTAACTATCCAAGGGTTTCTTCAAAATTAATTGGTTTAAATTATTTATTTCAAACATACTCAAGAATAAAAACACAAATGTTGAAGTGCACATTTTGAGAATTAAATATAAAAATTTCTAAAACATGTCAGGTTCACCAAGTTGTGCTTACATTGTGAGGGCATACTTAGTATAGTATTGAAAGAACCACATGGTCATTAAAAATACCACATTTATAACTAAAAACACACACATTTCAAAGATATCTTATGATGTCCATCAATAAATTTTTATGGAGATCTTCTTGACACCAATTCATATTTAACACAGAAATATTGAATTGGCATTTCCCCATACAATAAATCACTAGACATCCTATTAACACTTTCACAATGTCTTATGCTAAATGATTGAAATTGACTAGCAATATTTTTTGCTTCTCCGTTTCATTGTTTTAACTTCTCCTTTTTGAATTGGTACATGTCTTTCATCTAGTTGCACATAAGTTCAGAATTGGTGAAGACTAGAATTCCAATGGATCCATACTCCCTAGTTGTTCCTAAGCCTTCTATCAGTGCAATATAATATGTTTCATTGTTTGTTGTCCTTCGAGGTACATTGTTTTTCCTTTGGAGGACTTTGTTCATCACAATATTATATAGCACATAAGTAATCACAACTTGCCCTAGATTTGGATAAAAAGCAACTTCTATGCATAATATCCATTTTTCAGCCATGTTTAATGGAGTTTCTGATCCTTAAAAAAAAAAAAATAATTAAATGAATAATATATTTTTTTCAAATGCCTTAGATTATGGAAGAATGATGAAAAATAAATATATATTTTGGTGGAATCTATTCCACTAGCTCTCAGTCAATAAAAGCTAGCTATACTACTCACACTAGGTATTAAGGGCTTGGAAAGATCATTTTGCACAAGCTACTTCCATTCATTGGATTTCACTTTTAAGATTTTTGTTATGCAGAATAATGAATTACATATAAAACACATTCCCTAAATGTGGTGCTCATTTATAACAACAGGTCAAAGAATTTGCATACACTTTTCCTAAGAGTAAATAGACACACAAAAAGATGGAGAAACCTACTTGGAATCCAAGCACTTCTTATTCTCCTTATGTCGCTCTTGTTGTAGCTTCCAATCCAAATTTGATCACCAGACTAGTTCCTGCAAGTATAAACACTAAAAAAAAAGAGATTGTAATATACAGATGGCTATTTATCTTAATCAGTTAAATCAATGAAGCATGAAACATTTACATAAGCTAATAATCCATAATATGAAAAATAGAATCTTATACAGATACATATGTGGGAAAATGAGCAGCAATCTTTATTAATGGATAGAAGGGGGAGGTTACAACCAATGATTGATTTGATGTCACCAACTCCAACATCATCCCAGCCTCATCACAATGAACATCAATTTATAGAATAGCTGAAGGTAGTTTCACAATCAATGACTTTCTAATAATAGGCAAGACATGTTCCCAAGCTCAGAGGTGTTGAATGGACACATGGATTTGAAGTTTGACACATATAGACTCTTCTAGAAGGCACTGGCCATGTGGAGATTTCGGAACAATGATAATTCTACTCCCAATTGACCAACACACTCTTGAATGTCAAGAAGTGCTTTACAGAGAACCCTTGAATGGAGGTAACTGCATATGAAACATAGTTAATCCCTTAAAAGGTTGCGTTGGTGAGATCATAGGTGATATAACATGTACTTAAAATCTTGGAAACCTTGCAATGGAAGTCATGGATTATTTTATATTTTTCTTGTCTTAGGGCATATAGCAACTGAAATGATAGGGGATGATAGACCCTGATTCATTGGTCTTGGGGATGATGTCCAGTTTGACCAGGTCATTGGGAATGGTGCCCAAATTGACCTATAACAGCTGCCCCCTAAAGCATAAAGTTAGAATAATAATAATGATATTTTTTGAATGAGATGATTTACACTGTGATGGGCTGGACCTGAAGCAAAGTGGCGACCTACATCAATCTTACTGTAATGTTCCAAATTTGGAACTTTCTGCTCCATCGGGAATATCTTAAGATATTCCAATTCCTTCTTCAGTGAGACATCACAAGTCCATTTCAGAGATTGACTGTTGGGGAATTTACAGGATATGTCTCCTTCCAAAGAAGGGAGAGATCCTAAGGCTAGCTGGCCCTTCACAGACTCTGTCTATGGATATGCAATATTCCCCTCGGAAATTTCTGCTACAGGGTCCTTGAGGATGCTGTATAAGGGAGTTGTTGTAAAAATAAGACAAACCACTACTGGGATGCCTTAGAACACACATCATAAAACTCCTATGTAGAAAATGAGCTCAAATAAATAACTCTGGATGGGTTATTCAGATCTCCCCAATTTAATTCTCTAAAACAATGCTCAATGGAAGAGCCTACAGCAATATAAGACATAATCAGAAACTCTGCAAATCTGAAAGCACTATAAGAGGGAAAATACTACAGCCATCATCATATTATAATATCAACAATAATATATAGACAATATCATGAGGAATGAATCCCCTTTGCTGTGGGAATCAATCTCCAATGATTAAACCCTGAAATACACAAGTTGCTGCAACTACACAAAATTCTGGAGAACCATGCCTGCGCAGTCTCTATGAGAGTAGCAGCTACTGCATATGCATAAAATGTACATATGGCTGAAGGAATACAAAGAATATCCCAATAACAAGAGATGGGATGAAATACAAGATTTCTAGCCAATCTAGGAGGGATTGCTAGAAATGCTGGACAATACAAAATTGTGACAACTGAGTTGTCACTGAAACTGGTATATAATAAGAATGAGGTTGTGGTTGATATAAAATCTAATTTCCCTCCTCTGATAATGTCTCTAAGCACAAAGGGCTAATCCCTTTGTCTCAAAAACACACTCCTGATGAGCTCTATGAACCCTCCTCACACTGCCATCATAAAATAACGCAGTTCTACCTTGGACTGCATAGTGGGAGATGATGAATACTTGGCCAAGTGCCAAAGATGAGAAAATGAAGCCCAAGATTCTCCTTTTTAGCTCCTCCAATGAATAGATCACTCCTCCACTAAAATAGCAAGCCAAGAATGACTCCATAAGTTCCTCTCTTGCTACACCCAGCAACACAACATCCTCTCTACTGTAGAACTAACTCTGTAGAAGATGAATGTAGTTGTGGCCAATGCTATATTGAGGAAAATTCAGCTCAATTCTCATCCTTCCTTGAGGAAGAGGTGGCGATTCTTGATCAGGAACACCCTAGTTCCTGAGAGCACCACCACCCTGCTAAACAACCCGAGGATGCAAGCCTCTGTAGACCCTATTCAAAATTCTGAACTCAAAAATAATGAAAATGGGCTGCCATCTCCTCCTTATAAATAAAAGGAACTCTTCTCCACCAAGGTCCCACCAATTAGGGTTTCCATCCTCATGTGAGTGTCTTCCCTCCAAAACTTTGCAGCTTCTCTAGGAAGCCTCTCCTCCTTGGGCAACGCTGTTGACTTTAGTCAAAGGTGACTAAACCAAGTGATCTAGGTTCCATTCACACCCTTAGGTGCTTTAATCCAGCTGCTTATTCATCTCCTATTCAGAAAAGGAGTTTTATTTCTCCATCAAAAGAGGGATAAGGTGTCTCCTTATCTATTTTATTAAGAAAAAATAAAATATGCAACTATAATGTTCCATTTTAGCTTGAGGATAAAATTGGGAACATTAAAATCCTCCCCTCCCACATGTTGCTTTTCCTCAAGCAACTGCATAGAGAGAACAAAATTTCTCCCCCTTTCCTCTCTTGTGGCCTCCTCAACACAAGATTTACCATTGCTAAAAGATGCTGCAATAAATATGTCCTCCAATGCTCTCTCCCAAGTATATAATATGGAAAGATAGAAGGTGTAGTGGAATCCTTCTTGCTGCGCCATGGCCTCCTTAAGGTAGGAGTGATGATATGCACGGGAAAAAATTTCTCCCAATGATGATCCTCTCATCCATGCTATCATCCAAATGAAAATATCAACCCTTGGTTTCTACAATGTGTTGGGGCTGAATGGAGAGTTGTGCTTGCACTTCTCAAGATGGTCCCCTCTCCATTTAAAGTGTCTATGGGGCTATCTCTATCCTTGGGATGAAATGGTATGGCCTCCAAGAATGGCCCAAGCTACCCCATCAAGAAAATCAGCCATGAAATGCCTCTGCAAATTCTCCAAGTGGTCCCTCACACAAGAAGGTACAAGTAGCAATGTGGCAATCATGGTTTTCCCATGGTGTCTCCTGCAAGATAAAACATATACAATGGGAAGAATAATTCTCCCAATGGGATGTACATATAATACTCTCCAAACAATGTTCCTCATAAGTGTACAAATATCAGAAATGCAATGGAGCAATATGCAATAAAAACAAGTTGTCATAGGACAACCAGAGAGTGATTCATAGTTCCACTCATGGAACCTGCGCAGTGCCTCCTTGGTCTACCTCAAAATCAAAGTAACAAGTGCTATACTAGCCACTTGTTTGCTGCCACAAACTCCTCACAAGATGGAATCATATAAATACAAATTGGTGCCAATTGTGCACACCAAGAAGCATGTGGCTTCCCCCACAAACCATCATAAGAATGGCCACTCCCATTGCTGCAATGGGCCAAAAGTACATCACAATAGGGAGCATAAGGAGGTGTGATCATCCTTAGCTCATCAAGATTCCCATAATAAGTAAAGGAAGGCAAATAAAATTGAATATCTATATCTCCTTTACCATGTACTCCGGTCCTTGAGTTGAAATGGCTCATCTGAATGCTCTCCCTCTCCTTCAATGAGTAAGGGAATGGTTGTGCCAACCTCTCCAAAATAATTCGGGCTATGCATCTTTCCATATGCTAATAAATATCATGATGAATGCCCTCCCAAGTGAACTCATATAGCAAGGCAAAGTATACATCCAAGTGCGTAGCTAGGAAGTCGTCATGTGTTGCATGAAATAATTTCTCCTTGAGACTAGAACCTCTAGTCAAGAAGAGTTTTCCATGATGATAGATGATCATATCATCCACTAAGTATCTACCATATCCATCAGGGCCATCCAATATCATGCAATCCACAAAGATCCTAGGAATACTCAACCAAAAGCTGAGTCCTCCAACCGGGATCAATCCTCCACATAGACAGCGCTGGTGTTCTACAATATGGTTCTCCCTCATGCTGCTGCCTGCTACTTTGACATCCCCCATGCCAAATTCATCCTCCAAGTTTCTGCCATGCCCATCATGCAGCTGATCATGCTCAAATAGAAATGATGATCTCTGAAAAT
The DNA here is from genome assembly GCA_034641835.2 of Pinus albicaulis. Classification (NCBI taxonomy): domain Eukaryota; kingdom Viridiplantae; phylum Streptophyta; class Pinopsida; order Pinales; family Pinaceae; genus Pinus; species Pinus albicaulis. The sequence goes on from CM076570.1 coordinate 1,627,149,027, forward strand.
GAGCCTCCCATGAGAGACTATCACCTCCAAAGAATCTCCCGATCTTGGCCAATGTAAGCATGAGTTGCCTCCATCTACTCCAATGCATGAAAGAGTCCTTCCTCAAAATAAGTATCCTCTCTCTCACCAAATCTATGGAGCAGTCATCCTGCATCATGAAGATGCTATCCTCCATCCCTGCAGCAACTCTATATGCGCAGTAAAACTGATGAGAATGGGTGGTACTGAAAATGAGAGAGTGTATCCCTCCTTCCTGTGCATATCCCCAAACTCTCTGCGCTATGTTGGATTCCTCTAATGTCTCCACCTCTCCGAAATCCAAGAGTGGTGAACCAAATAGTTTGATGCCTCTCATCATCTCTAGATCAAGTGGCCTCCTACGTGGAAAGCCTCCAAAAAGTGGGACATCAAGACTGTCTATATGAGAGGAATGAAAGGTCCCTCTCTCTCTCTACTACGCAGTGCAATCCTTCTCCTATGCAAAGAAAATCTCTAAAGTAGATAAGGGTGAATGCCCATTATCCCTTCATGTTTATCCTTCTGCTCTTCTTCTTCTTCCAATGGTGCAACGCTGTAGGTTCTTCTATGCACCTCCTCTCTACCAACATGTGACTGTATCTCCTCCTTAATGGGAGGCCTTGGATCTTGGCCTTCCTTTCAAAGAAATATCCTTACACCTAAAAAATGGAATACTGCCCTTCATACAATGGGGGTCTTGCCTCTAGAAAGCCATCCTCTTGATTTACTCCCCCTCTAGAAAGATGGAATGATCTTTGTTTCATGGTCCCCTTCCATGCATGCAAAGTGTTTGAAGTTTTGTCACACCATGTTTCACATTGGTTTTCATCAATCCCCTTTGCAAAAATATTTGTGACTTCAACATATGATCTCTCATTTACATGAAATCATGAAATAGAATTCTGAAACCAATCTTCATGAATCATACCTTTGAGTTGCAGCACTACTCCTCTAAAGGCGTCAACTTTTTCCTCCATCCTTCTTGCAGTAGCTATGGGCAATGTACTGCGTTGTGGATCTGCATGTGTGTCTGAATTCTCACACCCTTCATGAGAATAGCTAGAGCTTGCTCCATCCACAAACCCTTTGAGAAAATTTCTCCAAATTTTCCCTTTCATCAGATCTTCAATGATGTTCTCAATGGTTTGGAAAAGAAGAAGGGAGACCTCCTCTTCCATCATTCCTCTTTCCTTGTTTCCTCTGTAAATCTCCTCTCCTTGGAGAGAAGCTCCTCTTGCTGATGGCATTAAATCTTGTGCACAGGCTGAGCCAATATTGATGCTCTGATGCCATTGTAATGTTCCAAATCTGGAACTTTCTGCTCCATCGGGAATATCTTAATATATTCCAATTCCTTCTTCAGTGAGACATCACAAGTCCATTTCAGAGATTTTCTATTGGGGAATTTACATGATATGTCTTCTTCCAAAGAAGGGAGAGATCCTGAGGCTATCTAGCCCTTCACAGACTCTATCTATGGATATGCAATATTCCACCTCGGGAATTTCTACTACAGGGTCCTTGACGACGCTGTATAAGGGAGCTGCTGTAAAAATAAGACAAACCATTATTGGTATGCCTTAGAAAACACATCATAAAACTCCTATGAATACAATGAGCTCAAAGAAACAACTCTAGATGGGTTATTCATATCTCCCCAATCTAGGTCTCTAAAACAATGCTCAATGGAAGAGCTTACAACAATATAAGACATAATCAGAAACTCTGCAAATATGAATGTACCATAAGAGGGAAAATACAACAGCCATCATCATATTATAATATCATCAATAATATACAGAAAATATCATGAGGAATGAATCCCCTTTGCTGTGGGAATCAATCTCCAATGATTAAATCCTGAAATACACAAGTTGCTGCAACTACATAAAATGTCGGAGGAACATGCCTACGCAGTCTCTATGAGAGTAGCTGCTGCTGAATATGCATAAAAATTACATATGGCTGAAGGAATACAAAGAATATCCCAATAATAAGAGATGGCCTAAAATACAAGATTTCTAGCTAATCTAGGAGGGATTTCTAGAAATGTCGGAGAATACAAAATTGTGACAATTGAGTTGTCACTGCAACTAGTACACAATAAGAATGAGGCTGTGGCTGATCTGAAATCTAATTGCCCTCCTCTGATAATGTCTCTAAGCACAAAGGGCTGATCCCTTTGTCTCAAAAACGCACTCCTGATGAGCTCTATGAACCCTCCTCACACTGCCATCATAAAATAACGTAGTTCTACCTTAGACTGTGCAGTGGGAGATGATGAATACTTGGTCAAGTGAAAAATATGTGAAAATGAAGCCCGGGAGTCTCCTTTGCAGCTCCTCCAATGAATAGATCACTCCTCCACTGAAATAGCAAGCCAAGAATGACTCCATAAGTTCCTCTCTTGCTGCACCCAGCAACACAACATCCTCTCTACTGCAGAATGTAGTTGTGGCCAATGTCGGATTGAGGAAAATAGAGCTCAATCCTCATCCTTCCTTGAGGAAGAGGTAGGGATTCCCGACCGGGAACACCCTGGTTCCCGAGGGCACCACCACCCTGCTAAATAGCCTGGGGATGCAAGCCTCTGCAGACCCTATTTGAAATTTTGAACTCAAACATAATGCAAATGGGCTGCCATATCCTCCTTATAAAGAAAAGGAACTCTTCTCCACCAAGGTCCCACCAATTAGGGTCTCCACCCTCATGTGAGTGTCTTCCCTCCAAAATTGCACAGCTTCTCTAGGAAGCCTCTCCTCCTTGGGCAGCGCTGTTGACTTTAGTCAAAGGTGACTAAACCAAGTGAGCTGGGTTCCATTCACACCCTTAGGTGCTTTAATCTAGTTTCTTATTCATCTCCATTTCACATAAGGAGTGTTATTTCTCCATCAAAAGAGGGATAAGGTGTCTCCTTACCCATTTTATTAAGCAAAAATAAAATATGCAACTGTAATGTTCCATTTTATCTTGAGGCTAAAATTGGGAACATTACACTTACAATACATTACATCATGATATATCCTCTTGATCAAGAATTGTTGAGGGAAGGCATTCCCATGCTAAGAACATAAACTATCTAATAACATGTACATAGTGCAGAAAGTCATCTACATTGGAATGTTTCCCAATACAGACATGCCTACAGATATAGGCCCATGTTTATGTATGTAAGGTCACCGTACAGATGATGCGTACAACAATCCTGATATCTTAGCCCGGATGGCTAAAACTAGATTCAGGGTCTTCTTATCTCATTCACTCGATCGTTAGGGTACAAGTCTAGCCATGCGAATATATGATTTGTAGTTGAATATGGTAAGACATCATTTGATTACCAACCAATGATGTGAGTTGTTAACAAATGCGAGAGAACCACCATTGATGTTAATGGTTCTCAAGGTACTGCAGTATATTTTGTAAGTTGTGAATAGATGATTTGATGTCAAATGCCAAACAAAATATTTTGGTCAAAAGTACGGAAGCGAGGATCTTGTCAATGTTGTAACAAGCCTCATGGTACTAGAAGATGATGTTTCTACATAAACTTCCTGGATGATGATTCGATGTCGATAGGAAGCCACTTTATTGCGAAATGGGAGTTACTGATTTTGGATACAAAATATGACTTGATATAGCAATATTCAGGAATTATTCTCTTGAGAATGAAGGTTTATGAGTATTGCAGAAGGATGAGTATTCACTGGATGACTTCTCTTGAACATATCGGCGACATTGAGATGAGTTGGCAGCATTCACCCAAAATCAAAGTGAAGGTATGATGAACCATATGTATGAATGAACCGTCAAGAATATTACCCAACCTAAATAGTCATGATGATGGAGTGAAGTGTCATGTTCAAGAGCGACCTGCTACCATAAAATTTCTGTTCACTTTCCCAAATTTTCCCCAGTCATTTGTCGACTAGTAATTCTTTATTTATTTTAACAATCTTGAGGAGGATAAGATATGTTTGATCTACAATTCAACCCTTCTAGCGAATAATATATCGCTATTTAATAATTTAACGAGTCTAGCGATGAATGAAACTCGATTCTTGCCATGATCGATAAGCCCGTTGCTATTTTATGTTTTAACAAGCCTAACGACAGTGACAACCCTATCCTTTTTCATATTAGAGAGTTTGAAAAAGAGGATGAAATAAAACTTCATAAGCACTTTTTCGTAAAGTTGTTGCTCAGATCCGAAAAAAGTGTAAAATAATATCTAAGAGAACTTCCTAGCCATATTCGACTAAGGTTTTCCTTTTTCGTAAATAATCTATCTCAGTCTGGAAAAGGGTTAAACTTATATTGAGTAGATATCAATTCATTTACTTTTACGAGCTCTAAAATACAAGTGCTTGACAGTCTTTTCACATTATCGAAGTCTGAAAAGAGCTGAAAGAAGACTCCAAGGGTTCCTTTTTCATTGTTATCGAAACTCAAAAAAGAGATAAAAGTGTGCTTCAAGTCCTTTTTCATTTTTAACAAAGCTCGAAAAATAAGGATAAAAGTATGCTTTGTGGTCAAATCATTCTCGAAATAAATTTGCACAACTAATCTGCTCATCAATTAGAAACCTATTTGGAACAACATCAAATGGATTAAAAATACATGTTTCATGATAAAAACATAATAAAACCATAGTCACATAAATAAATATTCATTTAAAATAATCAAATGACTAATTAAAATAGATTTACCATTCATTTTTAACATTTGAAAGTTACCATTTGCATTTTGGAGGTCTAAACCTATTTTTTCCCCCGAACTTCAGCCGTTGATTGCGATCGATTTTGTGGACATTTTTCATCATTGTTTGATCCAGTTTGGTGCCATGAACCCTCTCTTTCTTTTAGTAGTCAATTCATTTTCTTTCATTGCAATTTTTTAGGGATTTGGGCCCCTTAGGGTAAATTCTCTTTCCAGAGAGGGCAGCACACCCTTGAGCATCGAAAATTGCATTGTGGAGCACCTAAATTGAAGCCTAGGTGCATATGCAATGCATTGTCCCTTGTTCAAGACTGCATTGGGTGCAATTCACATTTTTTATTCTTGCATTGTGCCCAAAATTTGTCTAATTTTTTGCATTAAAAGGAGTCTAATGGGTCTTATGGTTATGTTTCAAGATTTCATCGGACTAGAATGACGATTACTTGGAGAGAAAGAGAGCATGAAGAACAAAATATGGTTTCCCTAAATGATCTAGGTACAGTAAGAGCCCTAATATATTGTGGGTTGTTGAAGTATTTCTGCTTGTTAGGGATGAGAAAAAAAAATATAACTCTTGGAGTTCCTAGTTCGAGCATGGGATGCCGCTATTTAGGCATTTCGCATTAGGAACAAAGTGATGCTTATTACAGTGGAGGATGTATACCTTCTCACAGGCTTGTCGAGGAGAGGCTTGCCTATTTCCCTCTCAGGGTCTTCTCTTGGAGGAGAGATAGTGAGAGACTATGCTTTGAAATATTGCTATCCAGGGGTAGAGCCAAAAAAGGATGGGAAATTAAACATTTGTGATGTTCGATATTTTCCTTTGAGAACCATTATTTTCATGATCACAAAACTTGACGATACCATTACACTACACGTAGTGAAGAGATCATATATGTAGTATGCGCTAGAGTGCATGGAGACAACAGTCTTCAACTGGTCTAAAGCCGTATTTTCCCAAATAAGTGAACAAGGCAAAGGGAGGAAGGAAAAAAACTTTAGTTATGATTTGATCCTCGTTTCATTTGCCTTAGAGTGGATTCCACAGATGCAGCCTCAGCATGTGACACTGGGTGTGTCTAAATGCCAAAAGGTCCGAGGATGCAGAGATGGGTAGAACCAATGGCTAGCCATGCAGGGAAATCATCCATTGTGTTCTCGACTATATTCTTTGCCTGGTTCAGATGACAGGTTATCGCCATCGATGAGTATGCATACACAGGCGTCGATTTCCGAGGAGATCCAGACTTAGCTTTACCAGGAGGTGCTCAGTGGGGTGCAATAGGTAAGAATTTTTTTACCATGTTTTTTTATTTTTCTTAGGTTTAAACAATTTTTTTGTATTTTTATGTTTTCCCAAGACTAAAATAAAGTTTTAATGTAATGTAGAAGTTGGTCGAGTTCAACCAGTAGAGGAACCAGAGTATGGAGTGGATGAGCTAGCAGAGAGGGCTGTCGGGAGAGCAGTCCTTCAGGATTTATACATGGCTGAGACTCTATCTGAGCTATGACAAAATATAGAGGGGTTAACCTTCGGGATTCCAGATTTCTGGATCGAAGATTTCCCCATGCAATTGCAGCACCACACTATAGGCATTCCTAACCGCTGGATGCGGTTACTACGTAGGATAGCTAGATCGATAGCATGTTACCATGAGCATCACTAGTTTACTTTGACATGTTGAATACATTTTTAGGTCAGATGACCAATGTGTCTTGGGCACAAATTTTATAAAAACCTATAACTATCTATCTATTTGATTTCAGCATTTTCCTATGTTTATTGCGCAATCCTATTCAATTATGTGAATATATATTTACATGTGTTGCAAATGTTTGTCTAAAACATGATTAGCTAAAGAATCAGGCAATGTGTTCAAGTCTCTGGAAATGTGTTGATATTGAATAAAAACAAAGTGTCTTTCCAAAAGTCGAACTCTTAGGAACAAACGATGCAATTTTGGATTTCTAATAGTATAAATTCTAGTAAGCTGTAATACCACAAGTCGTTACTCTAACCTTATGATGATGCGGTTAATACCAAATGAAATCGCATCAGAGAGAAGTTAGATCAACGCGCTATACTCAGTGATATTTTTTGTCGATCTACTGATACAAAATCCCTTGAAAACTCACTAACTCGCTGTTCGGAGAAAAAATGGCCCACGCTGCAGAGGATAGATTCTGCGTACAACGACTAGCACCATCAACATATCCAACAAATGGTTCCAAAGATTCAGACATCTATGATGAAATGTAAAGTAGATTACTAACGTCAAGAAAACTCTAAAAAAAAAAAAAAGATAGTGAATGAAAATCAACAACATATATATACAATATAATACAAAAAGTTACTACGCTCATGATTAAGCATAGTAACGTTTCAGATACAACCCATTTCGGGGCTGTGCCAATGGAATTCCATCGTAATCCACCAAATCGTAGGCAACTTTAGCAAGAACTCTTTTGACAATATAGGGGCCATGCCATAATGGCTCAAACTTCCTTGTACCTATTACATCAACTTCTTGATCATAAACAAGGACCAAGTCACCCTTTGAGAAAATGCAAGGCTGGACAGTTTTGTCGTATTGCGCCTTTATACGTCTCTTATGTGCTTTTTTGGCCAATTGGGCTTCATGACGCATTTTATGTAGATGGATGAGGTTAAAAAGACGCGCTTCTTCTTCTAAGGTGTTAGGTAACAAGTCGATTGCGAGTTTCAACAATGATATTTCACATTAGATTGGAAAGATAGCTTCTAGACCATACACCAATTGAAAGGGGGTAAATCCGATTGTGTTTCTCACTGAGGATCGGTATGCCCAAAAGGCCGACTACAAGATGAAATGCTAATTTATTTTACAAACTCCTATCATTCGTTGTAGCATACGTTTAAGAATCTTGTTGATAGCTTCAACTTTTTGATTTCATTGTGGATAATAAGGATTAGAATTATCATGTGACAATCCTAACTTGGTAGTAAATTCAGTCATCATGTGGTTGCAAAAATTATTCCAATGATCTATAACTATAGTCTGTGGGACCCGAAACAATGCAATAACATGATTAAATAAAAACAATGTAGATGTTTGTCTTGTGTTGTTGAATGTAGGCATCGCTTCAGTCCATTTGGTAAAGTAGTCTACTGCAACAATAATATAACCATGCCTCCCTAGACGAATGAGGGTTACAGGTCATGAAGTCAATACCCCATTTCGAAAATGGTCCCACAAAGACAACAGGATGAATTAGTGCTGGTAGTTTGTGGATTTTACGATCAAATATCTGGCACCATGACAACTTCTGACCACGAGGATGCAGTCGCGAAATATGGTTGGCCAAAAGTAATCAACATAGAGTATCTTCTACGTAGTAGCATATCTAGAAAAATGTCCACCACAAGCCCCATCATGGCAATCATTTAAAACCTTTTCGGCCTCCTTGTGAGTGAGGCACCTTCTTAAACTTGTATCGACACCATGATGATAAATTGTATCACCGACGATCAGATAATATTTGGCTTGGTATCGAATACATCACTGGTCAGAGTGAGAGGTATCAGGCCGCAAAGTTTGGGTTTGGAGATAAATGATGAAATCCACATACCTAGGATCAGATTATCCAATCAGAAATAGAGACTCATTAGGAATATATGGTTCCGACGTAGTAGGATTATTATCAGAGGGTTGGACACAGAAAAGCTCAGCCAAAACTAAATACTTATTTGACTTGGATTTGATGAATTCCAAAATAAATTCTTGTAAAATGACAATCCATTTTGAACACTTTCCCCTCAGTAATTGACGTGATAAGATATAAGTCATGGGGTTGTAATCCAAAATGATAATGGTCTTCCAAAACAAGATATAGTGGTGAAATATTTGGATAGCTTGAACCGCTGCCAAGGCAAGCTTTTCTACATATGAATACTTCACTATCGTATCATTGATATTATGAATCAAATAATAGATCGGACGTTCTATCCCATTTTCTACTTGGACCAATACTATAGCAATGATCGTATCAGCCGCGATGATATATAAGAAATAATCATTCTAATAATTGCGGGCATACATTAATGATGCCCGAACAAGAGTATCCTTGATATCATCAAAGAAGCTTGCACAACTTCGTCCCAATGGAAGGGAACCCCCTTTTTCAAGAGCCGAGTAAATCCTTTAGCCATTTCGGCGTAGTTGGGTATGAACCTCCTTAGGAAGTTAGCCCTTCCTTGAAATTTTTGTATTTGAAGTAAATTGATGGAGAATGCAAATCAAGAATGGCCTGGACCTTCAATGGGTCGATTCAAATTCCTTCTTTTGAGACGAAGAATCCAAGAAAATGACTAGACCCAACAAAAAACACACATTTATGTGGATTTAGACATGTTTTGTAGTGTCGGCAGCATAAGAAGATGGCTCTCAAATGCATCGGGTGATCAGTCCAATTTCATGAATGTGCGAGTGAATCATCTAGATAGGGTTGAACAATGTGCTTGATGTCATTGAAATCATAATTCATTTCTCTCTGAAAAGTTTCCCCGACGTTCTTTAAAACAAACGGTACTCCCCAGGGACAAATGAATGTTGTCTTATATTGATCCTTTGGGCGTATATTGATTTGATTGTAGCCAGAAAATATTTCCATAAACAATTTTTTTTTGCATCCGGCACAATCATCAATAATCTGGTCGATAAAGGATGTAGGATAGTTTTCTTATCGACAAGTAAGATTGACATCCTAATAATCGACACACATTCTGATACTTCCTTGTTTTTCATGACAGGAACGATGTTGGAAACCCACTCAACTAGCGAAATAGGGTAAATGAAACTAGCACGCAAAAGTTTTTCAACTTCTGCTTTAATTGCAATAGCCTTCTTCGGATGAACAGGATGAAGGCGTTGATGTACCGACTTGACATTAGGGTACATATTAATAGTGTTTTCAATGATACTAGTGTCAATACCTGGCATTTCCTCGTAAGTCTAGGCAATGATATCTCGAAATTCACGAAAGTGAGAGAAATATGTTTCAAGTTCTGAGGGAGAAAAAGACACGCTGACATGAATATTTTACACCACGCTAGGTTTGGTTGAAATATCGATAGAGATGGTTTCTTCAATATTTGACAAGTCTCACTCGGAATTGATTGCATTAATAGGAAAGGTATTCAAAGAGAAATTTTTGATTGAAAGGTGATATAGTTCACTAAGATTATTTTCTTCATAATCAAGAATATGGGAATGATGATGATAATCTCCCCATGGTTCTCCTTCTGACATCATGGTTTCCAAAATATTCTCATCTATCAAGAAATTTGAGGAAAAATGATCAGACGGAGTACCAAAATCTAAGGAACGATCAACCCAAACAATCGACGACGATGATTTTGGATTCGTCACCCAAGCCAGATAGATTGATTGTTATGCCAGCTCAATAGCTATGGGCAGCATAAAATCATCCAACATAACAATTTAGGAATCACCCGTACTCTTCCTTAAGCCAGATGGAGTGGATAATATCATGTAGCAGGTCTCTATACTTATAATTTATGTCGATGTCGTAGGCAGTGGTAATGTAAATGTTCCCATGAGAGTGGAATCCTTTAAGAGTCCTACACCGATGTTCTGAAGTGCGAGTTGGGGTGCGTGAACGAATGGAATGCTTCCAGTTACCTATACTCGTGGCCTTCCAAGTGGAATATTATAGTCAAGGGATCCGTCAACGACCTCGACATCAACATTTACTATTTTCCCCCCTAGTTCTACATGCAGGTTATTGATAATACCGCAAGTCTTATATGTACATCCGTTAAAATCCTTTAACGTCGATTGAGATAGGCACGGCGAGCCAAGTGACTTCCAACAGTTTAGAGACATAATGCACATAGATTCTCCCTCATCAATAATAGTATGATGAACAAGATGATTCAGAACATTTACTTGTATGGAGAATGCCAATTCCGCTGGTAATTGCGGCACATAGCCTGTATGATTAAAGACTACGAGATTAGAATAAGTCGGATCAATTCCACCAATTTCCGACAACAAAGCTTGTTTTTGGGAGGGACATTTTTTAGCAACTCAAGAATTGACATAGCCCAAGGGGATTGGGCCAAATCTTCAACTATATTATAATTTTAAGCAGCTCGAGCTCAAGAATTATATGTCAATTCATGCACGACTCCCTTTGGTGGTGTTAGTCATCAGTATTTTTCACTATCTTTGGATGAATATAGATTAATAACAACCTTCTGAAAACAATATTTATTTAAACATTATGGGTTTTCAAAAATCGCACTACTTTCATTATCCTTATAAACCTATTTTCACTATCTCTCATTTCATATCTTCATATTACCCTCTCACTCTGAAAAATTCATGTTTTGCCTCATCAAGTATTTCCTTTACTTATTTCTCCTACCAAAATACATTTTTCCTACCTAAAACCTCTTTCCCATGTTCCTCGAGTTCCTCAAGCATTGATATTCTCAAAACTATCCCTGTATGCTCTTCAAATAAATAAAGTACATTGGATTTTGGATCTTCAATACAGTATGATTATGATAAGAATTTTTCCAGTTCCCCAAAATCCTTAGATGTTTCAGGCACTACTTTCCTTTTGCTAGAATCTGGCTCAAATGTAATAGAATGTCAAGACATGGTTATTCAAGAAGGACCTAAAATTTCCAAGGAGAATGACATGGAGGAAGCACACAAGGCCAAACATGAAGAAAGTCTATCAGAAAATATTGATGGAATATGGAAAAAATATAAGGTGAACTGGCAAGAAATGAATGAACTTGAAAGGGCTATAGAGAACTTAGAAGACAACACTGATGATTGATGTAAAGAACTGCAGGCACTTAGGGTTTTGAAAAGGTGGCTAGAGAAGGTGGAAAAGATGAGTTGAAATTTATGGTGGAAACTAGGAAGATTTGGAAGATACTACTATGTGATTAAATCCCAAAGTTGTCAAAATGAACATGTCAAGCCTCAATCAGCAAAAGAAAATCCAATTCAATGACTTCAACAACATGCAAAGAAAAAAGTGTCAAAGAGAATTAGTGAGAAAAGGAAAAAGACTTAAAACATTAGAAAGTGGGTTTTTCAAAATTAAATCAAATTCCACTTGCTTAAAAAATCTCATCAAACACTTCAAAGGAGTCATTGTTGCCTTTAAAATAGTAAGAAGAAATTAGCAAGGAAGAATTTCTAAGTTTTTGAGTGAAATTTTGGCTAAGTTTCCTGTCGTTGTGCACTTAGCATTTGGCGTTGCGTTTTTTACCTTGCCATTGCGCCCTTGCCTGATTTTCTCAGCACAATTTCTAAAGGCACTACACGCCTGGAGCTTGGCACTGTGCACTTGTCGAGATGATGCGCGCTTGGCCAAAGAAGACTGTGAGCTAATCTAGTTGCCCAAAAAAGTTTAAAAATTCTTCAAATTTCCTCCAAGGTCCTCCAAAGCACTCTTGAGTGGTAAGTACATGACATGAACCTTGCTTTAAAGCTATTTGATCACTCCTAATTGAATGGAAGTATAACCCTAAGAAAACCCTAATTTTAAGCTTGAAATCATTGTTTTACCATTACTTCATCCTCCTATAAAGAAAATCAGTCATAAACAAGGGTAATTGCATTAGTTGAGGGTTTTACATTCATCTATTTTGCCCCTTCATTCACTTCCTTCATTTTTTCAAACTGCCTTTTCATTCCCTTCCCCTCATTCATTCCACTTACATCCTAGGGTTTCACAAAACAGAGTTTTGAAGATGTCAAAAGAAGAAGACAGTGGTAGTAGTGTTGAGGCACAAATGCCAATGAGACATGATGACAAGGGAGGGAAGATAAATAGATTTGAACCTATCACCACAAGGGAACTCATGGCCTCTCCTCTCACTGTATCTTGTTTTAAACATGTGGGTTGCTTTGAATTTTGTGAGAGAGTGCAGCAAGTCCAAAATCATCCTGAATTAATAAGAATATTCATCATCAATTTACATAACAATCAAGTCAATCTTGCCGGGGTGACCTTTGAGATGTCTGCCAATGCCATTGCAGTAGTTATAGGGATACCTAGTGTGGGAGAGAGGTGGTTCAAACAAGAAAACTTGGACATGAGTTATTTTGAACCAAACCTCAAACCTAGGTATAAAAATCACCACAAGTCCATCCTCCTTTTTTATAATCTTCTTGATAGGTATGCACCCATGATGAAGATAATAATGAAGTATTTCACTTGTGAGGGAAGGTTTTCCCGCCTCTAATCATACCATATCCATCTTCTTATGCATTTCACTAGAGTTAGGATGCTGCATATACCATATTATCTTCACTGTAGCATTGACAAAATGGCCTACATTGTGCAAAAGACGGATTACAATCAGAAAATGCAGAGCCTATTCCATCATTCACTCATCAAGATGGTGGTCATGCATCAAATCCAGTAGAAAAACATTCCATGGGATACCTTCATTGCCAATGAGGTTTCTGTCACTCCACCTATTCATCATCAACAAGATATACCTTTATCATCACATCCCGTTGTTCATACATCTCCATCCACTAACATCCAGTTACCTCATGTAAATCCTTCCTCATCACCTTTCCATAACCCTTTACCATTCAACATGATACTGGAGCATCATGCAGCAAAAGGGATATTGGGACAGCTGGCACTAAAATGAATGATATTGAGCCATTTCCTTTAACCTATCAGGGAGGCCAAATGCATTTGTTTGCTTCACTTGAGGTGAAAGGGGCCATGCCTTCTTCATCAGCAAAATAGGTTGATAAGGGTAAGGGAAAGGTTGCAGATCATATCACTATTGAGGAGGAATAAAAGCATGAAACTGAGTAGGATTTTCAGTTGATTAACCTTGATGATGAGGATCAGGTCAGAATCAGCAATATGTTGATCAAAAGCAAGGATGCCAAGATTAGTGAGCTACAAGCTAATCTTAGTAGGGCAAAGCATGTGATTAACTTTCTTGAGCTAGAGAATTAGTAGTTGGAGACAAAGCAGACCATCAGTGAGGTCAGGGAAATCATAGCTCAAAGAGAGGTCGGAAAGGCCAAGGATTTGCTAGATGAGACCTTGGGCAGTTTTGATAGCAATGATAATGAGGAAGATCAGCTTCCTAGATAGAGGCCAAAGACCAATGGGCTGAAGAGGTCTTTAGCCCAAGAAAGGAAAAAAGAGGCAGAATTGGTAGAGAAACTCACTCCAAGTGAGCTATTTTCCATAGAGATTAGCAAGGATAGAGAATAGTTGCTTGAGAGGGAAAATTTGAATTTAGAGGGTAAACTAGAGAAGGCAAAGAGAGACATTGACATTCAGAGGAAGATGCAAAGCATTATGCCATGAGAAACAGGATTGCAAGGGCCAAGCTCAAACAAGCCCATGTAAATATTTGAGCTTTGAATGAGGAAAAAGAGAAAGATAATCTCAATATCCTTGTTGAAGTGTCCCTCCAAGCCTCCCAACCTTGATCAACAAAGCAAATTCCAAATTTTGGCACTTTGTGCACATTTTGAATTTTTGATAGTTTGACTTGCAGAAAATTGGCTACTTTGGGCCATCAAAATGGCAAAAGGTCATCATCCTCATGTTCCTAATGTAAAGTACATCAACCTCAGAAAATTTCAGAAGATTTGGAGTAAAAATGGTCCCTCAAAAAGGCCAAAAAATACTAAAAAAACACCTTTCTGCCCTATTTTTGGCACTGGCGTTGTGCGTTTAATAGTCTTGATAGAATTGATTTTTGGAAAAGTAAATGGGCACCATTCTGGAATGTGAAAGCTGATTTGGAAAATAGACTCAAATACTTTTCCAATGAGCCATCATGGAGCTCATTTGGACACTGGGAAGGCCTCCAAAATCAATCTGCAAAACAGGCCATTTTCTCAGTCTTGGTGCTGCGCGTTTGCACTGGCGTTGTGCCCCTGTACCCTGGAGCTGCGCCGTTACCAAGAGTTATTTCAAAAGATATTTTGAAGCCTTAAAGTCAAAAAATTTCCAAAATTAACTCATTATTTATGTTAGAAGTTATTATTGCAATGAATGAGTTTTAGATATTTTGCCTTGGGCCTTGCATGGTCTCAAAGGTCAAAATGCATTAACTATGTAATAAATGACATTTTAAATCCTAGCTAGGGTTCACCTCCTCATTTTTCAGATAAATACTCCATATATTCTTCATAATTTTTGTTGGTGGGTTGATTGTTGAGTTGAATACCTCATAGACTTTGAGTTGTGAAAGAAGTTTGGATGTGGAGCTTTGTAACTGTTTTGGACTGAATATCAATGGAGCAAGCATATTCACAAGATTCATGAACTTGTTAAATCTTGATGTTATTATGATCTTGTAATTGTTTTCTTTATGTTTTCCATTTTTTTCATCAATTTCTCTTGCAATAGAACATAAAATTTAGGTTAAGATATGTTGTTAGAGGCACCTTAAGTCTGTCTACTTTCTGTTGTTCAAGTGTTTTCCTATACTAGGTCTGATTGAAGAATTTTTCATTGCTTTTTTATTCCACCTAATTTTTGGTCTTGAAAAATATTTAATAAGATTCCAACCAAATAATTTTATGGTATGCCCTATCCTTTGGTGTAGCTTGAAACATTGTTTTTTAGGCCTTTCTTTGAAGTTTGCTTACTAGGGTTTAGGCTAAAGAAGCTTATGGTTTTCCCTATCCTTTGTCTATCTTGAAAAGTCATTTTAAAGGTCTTTGAAGTTTGATTGAAGAACTTAGGAGCTCCTCTACTCTTTAATCATTATTTATTTGTTATCTTAAGTATTTTCTTTATCTGAAAGTGAATATCTAGAGAATTTAGGAGCTCCCTGCTCTCTAGGGTTTGTTGGATCGTTGTCTCAAAGTTTACTTGATAAAGCTAGGCCAAAGAAGTTTATGGTGTGCCCTATCCTTTGGTTCTTTCTTAAGAATAGCGATCTTAAAGACTCTTCTTGTTCTAGTATATGTTAAAGGATTCTTAATCGCCCTTTAAACCTACTAAACTCACAACTTAATGTTCATTTCACACCCACATAATCTATTAAGATCCATTTGGCTTTGTCAACTTGCCCTATGAAACACCCTTGATTTGTTGTTTTACTCTTCAAACCTTTCACAGAAACCATAGCCCAATGGTTTGAATTTATCTTACTCTATCTATTCTTCTTAGAAAGGAACCCAACCAAACAAAACAAAACAAACAACCTTATCATTTTAACCAGCCTAAAATCAACATCTTAAATCAATCGATTTATATCTTTTGTACAAATATAGAGAGAGCCCTCTCTGAGTCCAGGAAGGCTAGGTCAACAGGACTCCAAATTTGGTTTGATGTTACCCTTGTTCATTTGGTCTTACCAATCTAACAAATTACAGGGACCTAACATAATGGTGACTCCACTGGGGAACACTTATTGAAAATCTTAGTGTTCAATAAAATCCTCAGAAAATCCAAAAACATCTCAATATTGGTATCCAATTGTTGATGTTGGACAACAAACGAATCCTCAAAACAGTTAGCTTCATGCACCTGGTGACTCCACTAGTTTTTATTAAGGCCTGGTGACTCCACTGTTTCTCACAAACTCCCTTGGGAATGTATTAATCATTCTGATAGTATAAAGCCCAGTCACATACTGTGTGAATTCAGTTTTCTTACAAATTGGTTTTGTTTTCAGAACTCTTATAAAATTTCAACCTCTCTATTTTGTGGGTCTGAAATCTGGCTTCACAAATAATCTGCACCAGATCCTCCTGATCTACAACTTCTCCAACATTTTGACTCCTTGCATTCCAAATCTGCTCAATATCAGCTAACTGTTCCAAGTACATCTGCTACCCCCACTCATACATCCATTGTGCAAACCACTTCATTTCATCCTCCACCTCCACTCACAAACCCTCCTCTTATAAATCCTCCTTGGGTTCCTTTACCTCAAATCATGGAAACATGGTTTGCCCCATTGGTACTACCATAAAATTTACTACCTATGCCACAAGACTATCAATCTAGAATCCCTCACTTTAATGGGATTGATCCTACAACTGCCCAACAACATGTAGACAAGATGAATGATGCTTTTGATTACCAAGAAATAGAAGATGAGACCATAAAAATGAGAATGTTTTTAAAGTTTAGGGGGAGAAGAAAATAAATGGTTCAAGAGCATAAACCCTAATAGCATTCATGACCTCCCTTCCCTTCATCAAGTATTCATAAACAAGTGGGAGACTAAGAAAAATCCTCTTCAAATCTTATCAGAGTACGACAACCTGAAAATAAATGTTGGGGAGAGTGTTCAAGACTACTGCACTAGATTCAATAATGTATATAATACGCTTCCTCCCCACATGAAACCCCCACAATTCCTAGCCCTAGTAAATTTTCCAGATGGATTTGATCAAGAAATGGCTTACAAATTAAGAGAAAGAGATCCCCTCCTTAGAAGACATGCAAAGGGGAGTAGTGAGTGTAGAAGCCAATCTAATTGCTAAAATGGCTAGAATGAGAGCAGAGAAGAGGGTTACATACAAAGAAGAACCTGTGGCCTCCACATTTGATGCTAAAATTGACAATATAGTTAGGACAATGGAAAGGATGATGGAGAGAATTAACTTAAATGAAAGAGCACCCCCTAGGGAAAACCAAACAAATCCTGAAAACAAAAATAGAAACCAAAACTTCAGAAGAGATCCTCCTCAAATAAGACAAAGAGAAATTGACCAACAAATCAAACCTCCTTTCTAAGAAAACTATGTAGATGAAGAGGAGAGAGACACTGAGGACCCAGAAGAAACTCATGTCAATCTAGTAGACTCCAACAATGAGGATGTTGTCTTTCTCACAGAAGAAGAACAAGGTCTGTTTCTTCAAACCAAACTGAAATAAAATATGATGATTCTGAAGAATACAAACTAGGATTTGAAAATGCTATCATGGAGGTTCATAGGCAGTATGACCTCAGAAGTAAGAAAGCCTAAGATGCCTCCAAGTGGAACAACCCAAAAACTTCTGCTAGTAAAACCACTGAAAACAGTCCTAAAAAGACAATATAAAATACAAACATGATGGCTAATAATTCCGATCAAAGAAAAAACAAAAACAGCCAACATAATGGTGACCAAAGCTGCCCTAGTACATAAAATAGTGGCCCTAAAAAATTGTTTTAACTAAGATTTCAAATCAAAATCAGCAAACTAAAGTTCTTGAAAAGACAATGTCTGACAAAGATGATTTAAATCTACCAAGAACATAGACACCATTCACTATTGAGAGTGAAATTTCCAAGATAAAAATAGCCATACCCTTTGCTAAATTAGTAACTTAAGATGTATATAGATCTCAAGTTTTGAAGGCTTTAAACATAGAAAACAACACCGATACTCTAAATATGAGTGATGAAAAGCTAGAATTGTTGTTTGGACCAGAGGTAGAAGGAAAGTTTCAAGAGGGAGGTGTGCCTCCATTCTATGTCAGTTTAAACATCCAAGAAACAATCCTACACAATGCCATGCTAAATTGTGGTTCTTCACACAACCTCATGCCAAAGGTACTGATGGAAAGATTAGGCCTTGAAATAACCAGACCATACAAAGACTTGTACTCTTTTGATTCACGTAGAGTTAAATGTCTGGGCCTAATCAAAGATTTATGTGTTAATCTGGCACAAATACCAACCAAGAACCTTGTAATGGATATTGTAGTGGCTCACATTCCCCCAAAATATGGCATTATTTTATCAAGATCGTGGGGAGCCAAACTCCAAGGAACCCTCCAAATGGACATGACATATGCTACCATTCTAGTATTTAACCAAACAATAATACTGTGTAGAGAAACTCACATGAAATACATGGTAAGCAACCAAGATAATCCAAATAACACCCCTCTCTATTCTGTCCATTCAAACCTTGACTCATTTATATTGTACAGTGAAGATGACATTAATGAACAAGTAGTTGAAAAAGGGGAAGAGAAAGACCTGTCAGTACAGTCAAAACAAACACAAAATGAAGGACATAATAGTCAAAACCCTAGCATCCATGAATAACAACACAATGGCGAATCTGAAATTGAAACTCTTTGGAATATGAGTTTTGATGGCTCTTATGGAAAATCCGGTTCAGGAGTAGGTGTTTGGATACACAACACTAATGAGGGTCACTCTTACAAGATGGATTTTCAATGTACAAACAATATTGCAAAATATGAAGCTCTTCTCCTAGGTTTACAATTGGTGAAAAATATAGGAGCTAAGAGGATTTATATTCAAGGAGATTCCGAGCTAATTATTAGGCAAATTAAAGGAGAATATTCAGCCAAAAATCCTAGGCTAAGAGAATATAGAATTGCTGCCTTAGACCTCCTAAAGACATTTGAGAAATAGGAACTTACCTCTGTCCCAAGAATTCAAAACATCCTTGCAAATAAACTAGCCTTCACTGCCAAAACTTGTCAACTGCCTCATGCCAATGAACAATACACAATAAAGGTCAAAATCAAACCAACAGTCCCTGATAACATAGATTATTGGCAAGTTTTTGAAGGTGACAAACATATTGAAGACTTCCTACAATCCAAAAATGAATTTGAAATGCCAAAACCAAACTCAGATCATGAAGAGGACTACTCTACTGAGAAACAAACACACAAAACAAAGCCACCTTATGCTGCTGATGTAAATCTACTAGAACAACCTCATGAGGTAGAATTGTATGAATATTCTGATAAAGAGGATGTTGAGGTATTGCAATGCAAAGAAAATCTATTTCCAAGAGGAATTTCCCCCTTAGAAGAACTGTTTGATTTCAATGATGTTGCTAGGAAGCCTAAAATAGAATCCACCGAAAAAGATGTAGAAGAATGCAACATAGGCATCGAGGAAGAACCTAAAATGATAAAAATTTCAAAAACACTGCAAGATCTTATAAAATAGAAAAACATTGAGCTATTCAAATAATTCAAGGATGTGTTTCCATGGGGCTATGAGGACTTGAAGTCCTATGATACAAGCATCATTCAACATAAGGTTCCTCTCAAGGAAAACCAGAAACCATTCAAGCAGAAATTGTGTAGTATAAAATCTATCCTAATTCCTCTAGTTGAGAAAGAAATCAAAAAAATGTATGATGCTGGAATAATAGTCCCACTAAGGTACTCTGAATGGGTCTCAAATCTTGTATCAGCGAGGAAGAAAACAAGGGAAATTAGGCTATGCATAGACTTTAGAAATTTTAACAAGGCCTCCCTAAAAAACAAATACCCTTTACCTAAGATGGATCATATACTGCAAAGGGTAGTAGGCTCCAAAATAATATCTTTGCTTGATGGTTTTTCAGGGTATAATCAGGTGTTAGTACATCCAGATGATCAACGCAAAACTGCCTTCACTACACCTTGGGGCACCTTCATGTATGTCAAAATTCCTTTTGGGTTAATGAATGTTGGGGCCACTTTTCAAAGAGCCATGGACATTGATTTTTCCGAAGAAATAGGTTACTTCATTGTGATATATCTTGATGACATCACAGTATATTCAAAAATTGATGAAGAACACGTAGTTCACCTAAAAAAGGTCTTTGAAAAATGTAGAAAGTATTGTCTATCTTTAAACCCTAATAAAAAAAAATTTGGTCTTCAAGAAGGAAAAATTTTAGGCCATATCATATCTGAAGAAGGGATTAAGATATACCCTAAGAGGATTGAGGGATATTGCAAATCAGTCACCCTAGGAACATCAAAGAGCTGCAATCTTTCATTAGAAAGATCAATTTCCTAAGAAGGTTCATACCAAACCTTGCAGAACTCCTACGAAACATTACAAACGTGCTAAAAAGAGAAATAGGAGTCAAATGGACCATAGAAGCAAAGTAATCCTTTGAAATGGTAAAACAAGAACTTACCCAAACATCGGTTCTCATCAGCCCTGACTTCTTTAAGGACTTCTTCATCTTCTCATTTGCATCGGAACACATAATTGCTGCAGTATTATTACAAAAGAACATAATGGGACAAGAACAACCCATAGCTTTCTTCAGCAAGGCACTAAGAGATGCACCTTTGAAATATAACATCATGGAAAAGCAAGCTTTTTCCTTAATCAAAGCATTAAAGGATTTCAGAGTTTACATCTTGCATGCACATGTCATTGCTTTTTTTCCTCATGTAGTTGTTAAGGACATAATAACTCAGGATCCTGATGGTAGAAGAGGTAAGCGGATTTTTTCATATTAGATTATGATCTAGGGATCAAGCCCACCAAGCTAATCAAAGGGCAAGGACTGGCCAAACTGATGGTTGAAGCAAACTTTCAAGCATTGGACATAAACATGATACATTACTTAGATGAACAAGAGGAGCTGGCGACTCCACCTATTGAAAAAGAATTTCTGAACTCACTCTGGTATGCTAATATATTATATGTGCTTTTTAATCTAAATGATCCTCCTATTTTGTCCAAAACAAAGGCCACATTCTTGAAACTAAAAGCTGTAAATTTTTGCATTCTAGATAAAGCTTTGTAATGGAAAAATTCTATTGGTATCTTGCTTAAATGCTTACTTGAAGAAGATGCAGATAGAATAATGCATGAGTTTCATGAAGGAGAATGTGGAGGTCATATCTATTGGAAAACCATTGCTAACAAAATCCTTAGAGCTGGTTTCTATTGGCCCACTCTTTTCCCTGATATCCACAAGCTAGTAGTGACTTGCCATAAATGCCAAATCTTTGAGGGAAAGAGAATACTGCTACCTTTTCCTTTACAACCTATCATTGTTGAAACTCATTTTCAACAGTGGGGGTTTAGATTTCATTGGAGAAATACACCCTTCCTTTTCTTCTCAACATAAATGGATCCTCACTGCAACTGACTATTTCACCAAAATGATAGAAATTCATCCCTTCAAGGACTGCCACCGACTCAGTAATCATCAAATTCCTTGAAACCATTATTCTATCCATATTTGGCTTTCCAAGAAAAATCATCTCTGATAATGTTGTTGCATTTAAATCCAAGAGAATGGTGGACTTTTTCCACAAGTATCACATTACATTAGGGCATTCTACAGCGTATTACGCTCAAGGTAATGGGTTGGCTAAGTCCTCTAATAAAATCTTGGTAAATATGATTAAGAAGTCGCTAGAAGAAAACAAGAATTCATGGCACAAAAAATTAGTACATGCACTATGGGCAGACAAATTAACAAACAAGAAATCAATTAATATGTCTCCCTATCAGCTAGTGTATAACATGGATGCAGTTTTTCCAATAGTTTTGGGAGTGCTAGTGATGAAGCTTATCCAAGAGGTACAATCAGAGGAGAATGATATACAAAGGAGGTTGAACCAAACCATTTAATTGCAGCAATCAAGGAAAGAAGTATATAACATAACACAGCAAGTGCAGGAAAGCATCAAGAAGATTTTTTATAAGAGGACCAAGGCAAATGATTTCTAGATTGGAGACAAAGTTTTGAAATGGGATTCAAGAAGAGAAGACAAGGCAAGCATGGGAAATTTGACAATCTATGGAAAGGTCCATACATCATCCATTCAGTAAGAGGTAACAATGTTTTCTTTCTACAAGAAATGGATGGAACAAAGTTATATGGAGGTCTTGTCAATGGTAGGATGCTCAAGAATTGTTTTTGTTGAACTTCTTAGTTTAAAACTTTATTCATTGTACATAACACTGCTTGAATAAAACATCAGAAAAATGAAGCACAAAAACAAAGAAAAGAAGAAGAAGAGGGCAGATAAAAGAAAAGGTAAAGCCCCATACCAAAAAAAGAATGTTTCTAAAAGTGTGCAAGTCCAAATGCCACTACTTTTGAGAAAAGAAAGTCTTGTTCATTCATATAGCCTAATCATGATTGAAAAAGTTTTAAATTTCTATTGATAGGTTAATGAAGGAATATTTTTCAAACCATTTAAACTTGGCTTATCAGTAGATTATATTAGGAAAAGATATTTGGTTCCAATGCTCAGATCTGAACCAAAGAGGAAAAGGAGGGGTGCATAAAAAATTCTAGATTATAGCCCTTAGTTTTAATCTTACTTTGTGCAAAAAATAAGACATGTGTGCAACTTGTCCAGAATGCCACAGTTCTTGACAAATCAAACTGCTTAATCTTGTTTTGATCATGCTTTCAATTTCCTGTTTATAGATTAGTAAATAAAGATCTGTCAAACTGTTTAAACTTGACAGATGAGTAGATTACGTAGAGAAATAAAAGAGCTCATCAGTCTAATCTGAGCCTTTGGATGAAATAAGGGTAGAAGTAGATAGTTTTTATGCTTTCAAAAGAGAAAGAATGTCAAGGGTTTGTCAGTCCAAATGCACCCAGATGAAGAAAAAATGTTAGAATTGAAACGATGGGTAAGTAGAATTGGTTTTCAGGAGGCATTGTTGAAAAATTTGAAAGCTAAAGTCATTTAAAGTTGCAGCAAGATCAACATTGAAAAATGGAGAAAATTAGTAAGCATGTGAGACATCTCATCTGCAAAATTAGAGGCCTGAGGTTCTTGACACCTCCTGAAAGAAGCTGCTCTCCCCAAGTGGAGACACTGTTAGTCACTAGTATTTTGCACTATCTTTGGATGAATATAGATTTATAGCAACCTTTTGAAAACAATATTTATTTAAACATTATGTGTTTTCAGAAATCTCACTACCTTCATTATCCTTATAAACCTATTTTCACTATCTCTCATTTCATATCTTTAGATTACCCTCTCACTTTGAAAAATTCATTTTTTACCTCATCAAGTCTATCCCTTACCTATTTCCCCTGCCAAAATACCTTTTTCCTACCTAAAACCTCTTTTCCCATGTTCCCCAGGTTCCTCAAGCATTGATGGTCTCAAAACTATCCCTATAGTCTCTTCAGATAAATCAAGTACATTGGATTTTTGATCTTCAATACGACATGATTCTGATAAGCATTTTTATGGTTCCCCAAAATCCTTGGATGTTTCAGGCACTACTTTCCCTTTGCTAGAATCTGGCTAAGATGTAATAGAATGTCAAGACATGGTTATTCAAGAAGGACCTAAAATTTCCAAGGAGAATGACATGGAGGAAGCACACAAGGCCAAACATGAAGAAAGTCTATAGAAAATATTGATGGAATATGGAAAAAAGGTAAGGTGAACTGGACATAAATGAATGAACTTGTAAGGGCTATAGAGAACTTAGAAGACAACATTGATGACTGCTATAAAGAACTGCAGGCACTTAGGGTTTTGAAAAGGTGGCCAGAGGTGGAAAAGATGAGTTGAAATTTATGGTGGAAACTACAGAAGATTTTGAAGATACTACTATGTGATTAAATCCCAAAGTTGTCAAAATGAACATGTCAAGCCTCAATCAACAAAAGAAAAGCCAATTCAATGACTTCAGCAACCTACAAAGCAAAAAGTGTTAAAGAGCATTAGTGAGAAAAGGAAAAAGAGTTAAAACATTAGAAAGTGTGTTTTTAAAAATTAAATCAAATTCCACTTGCTTATAAAAGATCATCAAACACTTCAAAGGAGTCATTGTTTCCTTTCAAAGAGTAAGAAGCAATCAACAAGGAAGAGTTTCTAAGTTTTTGAGTGAAATGTTGGCTAAGTTTCCTCGCGCTGCACGCTCAGCATTTGGTGCTGCGTGCCTAGGAGTTGACATTGCACCCTTGACCAATTTTCTCAGCACAATTTCTAAAGGCGTTGCGTGCCTGGAGCTCAGTGTTGGGCACTTGCAGAGGCACTACGCGCTTGGCCAGATAAGGTTGTGAGCTGATCTAGCTGCCCAAACAAGTTTAAAACTTCTTAGATTTTCCTCCAAGGTCCTCCAAAGCACTCTTGAGTGGTAAGTACATGACATGAACCTTTCTTTGAAGCTATTTGATCACTCCTAATTGAATGGAAGTATAACCCTAAGAAAACCCTAATTTTAAGCTTGAAATCACTATTTTACCATTACTTCATCCTCCTATAAAGAAAATCAGTCATAAATAACGGTAATTGCATTGGTTTAGGGTTTTACATTCATCTATTTTTCCCCTTCAGTCACTCCCTTCATTTGTTCAAACTTCCTTTTCATCCCCTTCCCCTCATTCATGCCACTTACATCCTAGGGTTTCACAAAACAGATTTTTGAAGATGTCAGAAGAAGAAGACAGTGGCAGTAGTGTTGAGCCACAAATTCCAAGGATACGTGACCACAAGGGAGGGAAGATAAATAGATTTGAACCTATCACCACAAGGGAAATCATGGCCTCTCCTCTCGTTGTATCTTGTTTTAAACATGTGAGTTGCTTTGACTTTTGTGAGAGAGTGCAGCAAGTCCAAAATCACCCTGAATTAACAAGACTATTCATCATCAATTTACATAACAAGTAGGTCAATCTTGTTGGGGTGAATTTTGAGATGTCTGCCAATGCCATTGTTGCATCTACAAGGATACCTAGTGTGGGAAAGAGGTGGTTCAAACAAGAAAACTTGGACATGAGTGAACCATACCTCAAACCTAGGTATAAAGATCACCACAAGTCCCTTTTTCCTCATATTCTTGATAGATATACACCCATGATGAAGATAATAATGAAGTATTTCACGTGTGAGGGAAGGTTTTCCCACCTCTACTCATACCATATCCATGTTCTTATGCATTTCACTAGAGTTGGGATGCTGCATATACCATATTATCTTTACCGTAGCATTGAAAAAATGGCCTACATTATGCAAAAGAGGGATTACAAGCAGAAAATGCAGAGCCTATTCATCACTCACTCATCAAGATGGTGGTCATGCATCAGCTCCAGCAGAAAAACATTCCATGGGATACCTTCATTGCCAATGAGGTTTTTGTCACTCCACCTATTCATCATCAGCAAGATATACCTTCATCATCTCATCCTCCTATATCCACCTCTCCATTACATCCCGTTGTTCATACATCTCCATCCACTCACATCCATTTACCTCATGTAAATCCTTCCTCATCACCTTTCCATAACCCTTTACCATCACAGCATGATACTGGAGCATCAGGCAGAAAAGGGATATTGGGACAGCTGGCACTAAAATTAATTATATTGAGCCATTTACTTTGACCTATCATAGAGGCCACAGGCATGTGTTTGCTTCACTTGAGGTGAAAGGGGCCATGCCTTCTTCATCAGCAAAACAGGTTGATAAGGGCAAGGGAAAGGTTACAGAGCATATCACTGTTGAGGAGGAAGACAAGAATGAAACTGAGCATGATTTTTAGTTGATTGACCTTGATTATGAGGATGAGGTTAGAATCACCAATATGTTGATCAAAATCAAGGATGCCAAGATTAGTGAGCTACAAGCTAATCTTAGTAGGGCAAAGCATGTGATTAAATTTCTTGAGCTAGAGAATCAGAAGTTGGAGACAAAGCAGACAATCAGTGAGGTCAGGGAAATCAGAGCACAAAGAGAGGCCAGAAAGGCCAAGGCTTTTCTAGATGAGACCTTGGGCAGTTTTGATAGCAGTGATAATGAGGAAGATCAACTTCCTAGATAGAGGCCAACGACCATTGGGTTGAAGAGGGCTTTAGTTCAAGAAAGCCAGAAAGAGGCAGAATTGGAAGAGAAACTCACTGCAAGTGAGCTGCTTTCCATAGAGATTAGCAAGGATAGAGAATCTTGGCTTGAGAGGGAAAATTTTCATTTATAGGGTTAACTACAGAAGGCAAAGAGAGACACTGACATTCAAAGGAAGATGGCAAAGCATTATGCCATGAGAAATAGGATTGCAAGGGCCAAACTCAAATGAGCCCATGCAAAGATTCAAGTTTGACTGAGGCAAAAGAGAAATAAAAGCTCAATATCCTTGTTGAAGTTTCCCTCCAAGCCTCCCAACCTTGATCAGTAAATCAATTTCCAAATTTTGGCAATTTGTGCACATTTTGAATTTTTGACAGTTTGACTTGTAGAAAATTGGCTAATCGCGCAGTGCCACTGGTTTTGTGCTCTTTTTTGGGCCATACAAATGGAAAATGATCAGCATCTGCATGTTCCTAATGGAAAGTACATCAACCTCAAAATATTTCAGAAGATTTGGAGAAAAACTGGTCCCTTGAAAAGGCCAAAAACTACTAAAAAAACACTTTTCTACCCTCTTTTTGGCACTAGCGTTGTGCATTTAGTAGTCTTGGGAGAAGTGATTTTTGACAAGGAAAATGGGCACCATTTTTAAAAGTGAAAGAATATTTGGAAACTATACTCATATACCTTTTCAATGAGCCATCATGGAGCTCATTTGGACACAGGGAAGGCCTCCAAAAGCTAGTTGCAAAATAGGTCATTTTCTCAGTCTTGGTGCTTCGCCCCTAAACCTTTGAGCTGCACCCTTACCAGGAGTTATTGAAAAATATATTTTGAAGCCTTAAATTCAAAATTTTTCCAAAATTATCTCAGTAGTTATGTTAGAAGTTATTATTGCAATGAATGAATTTTAGATATTTTTCCTTGGGCCTTGCATGGTCTCAAAGGTCAAAATGCATTAACTATGTAATAATGACATTTGAAATCCTAGCTAGGGTTCACCTCCTCATTTTTCAGATAAATATTGCATGTATGCTTCATAATTTTTTCCGGTGGGTTGATTGTTGAGTTGAATAACTCATAGACTTTGAGTTGTGAAAGAAGTTTGGCTGTCAAGCTTTGTAACTGTTTTGGACTGAATATCAATGGAGCAAGCATATTCACAGGATTCATGAACTTGGTTAAATGGTGATGTTATTCTGATCTTGTAATTGCCTTCTTTATGTTTTCCATTTTGTGCATCAATTTCTCTTGCAATAGAACATAAAATTTAGGTTAAGATATGTTGTTAGAGGCACCTTAAGTCTGTTTGCTTTATGTTGCTAAAGTGTTTTCCTCTGCTAGGAATGATTAGAGAATTCTTCATTTCTTTCTGATTCCACCTAGTTTGTTGCCTTGAAAATGATTTAATAAGATTCAAACCAAATAATTTTATGGTATGCCTTATCCTTTGGTGTAGCTTGAAACATTTTTTTTGAGGCCTTTCTTTGAAGTTTGCTTACTAGGGTTTATGCTAAAGAAGCTTATGGTTTTCCCTGTCCTTTGGTATATCTTGAAAATTCATTGTAAAGGTCTTTGAAGTCTGATTGAAGAACATAGGAGTTCCTCTGCTCTTTAAAAATTATTGATTTTTTATCTTAAGTTTTTTATTTGTCTAAAAGTGAATAGCTAGAGAATTTAGGATTTCCCTGCTCTTTAGGGTTTGCTGGATCGTTGTCTCAAAGTTTACTTGATAAAGCTAGGCCAAAGAAGTTTATGGTGTGCCCTATCCTTTGGTTCTTTCTTAAGAATAGTGATATTAAAGACTCTTCTTGTTCTAGTATATGTTAAAGGATTCTTAAGTGCCCTTTAAACCTACTAAAATCACAACTTAATGTTCATTTCACACCCACATAAGCTATTAAGATCCATTTGGCTTTGTTAACTTTCCCTATGAAACACCCTTGATTTTTTGTTTTACTCTTCAAATATTTTACAGACCCCATAGCCCAATGGTTTGAATTTCTCTTACTCTATTTGTTCTTCTTAACAAGAAACCCAAACAAACAAACAAAAAACAAACAACCCTATCATTTTAACTAGCCTAAAATCAACATCTTAAATCAATCAATTCATATCTATTGTACAAATATAGAGACAACCCTCTCTGAGTCTAGGAATGCTACGTCAATAGGACTCCAAATTTGGTTTGATGTAACCCTTGTTCATTTGGTCTTACCGATCTGAAAAGTTACAGGGACCTAACAGGTGGCTTTATTGTTAATTCAGGAATAACAGTAGGCAATATCAATTCCATAGATGGACTCATGGTCGAGGTAATAGGTTGATTAATAGCCTGACTACCATAATATTTATTACACGTTGATACCAAAACATCATTCAATGGTTTCGTGATAGATAACATAAGCACTTGTGAACTAGAAGTTGGATCCGTAGCAACCAAATTTTTGTCCGGATTTGGAAATGGGTCTTTCAACATAGCTGATGCATGGGAAGTCTTAAGCATTTTTGAGACTTCAGCGCGGTAAGGACAATCCCTAACAAAATGTTCCTCATTATAGATAATGCATGGATAACGAGGTTTCCTATTTCCATACGATTGATCAGATGATCTTTCCTGTGGGGTAGAAGTTTGATTTTTCTTAGATTTCCCATTTTTCTTACTTCCATGTTGCTTGTCACTTTTTCCCTTGTCAAATGACACAGCATTGATTTCTGAAGAAGGTGCGAGATCAAATGCAGTAGTGTGATGTGTGCTTGTAGTACCAATCATACCATCTCTGGCATGAGAGTCCTTTGGTGAAGGAGGAACAATGAAATTATATTGTGGCGCGTTAGGAATTTTCTCATAGAGCATGCTAGACTGAGTATAAATCAAGTCTAAATATTAGGCACGAGAAATGACCTGATCTTCAGTGACGACACCACCCTTAGCCACATCCTCAGTTATATATGGTAATAGGCACTTAATGAACCACTCAGCAAGGAGCTAATCAGGAACAAATGTCTTAACCATTCTACGATGATGACACCACTCATGAATATGAACATAAATGTGAGTAGAATTATTCTGCTTAAAATTAGTCAAGAGTTCCATTCCAATTTCATATTGTATGGGTAACTGGAAGTGAGTCAAAAAGACAGTAGCTAGGGAAGTGAAATTACCAAAATAAGCTCTAGGTAATTCAATATATCAATTTGCAGTCGGACCTGGGAGTGTACATTGAAAAAGATGCAGTCGAACAAAGTCATCATTCAGGGAGTTAGATGAACACCACAAATGATAATTCATAACATGAGTCGATGGGTCTTCCCTAAGGTTTCCATTGAACTTAGGAATATCTAAGGGTAATTTATTAGGTATCACCGGCCACCAAGGAGCATAGTTGATTAGATCATTGGTGAGTTGGTTTAAATTTGGTAACTCTAAAGTTGCAACAAAGGGAAACTATCGATTTAGGTCAGGTTGAGCATAGCCAGGGTATGAGGGAATTTCTTGGGCAATAGGCCTTTGAGCACCAGCATAAGGAATCTTCTGCTGGTAACCCAGATAAAGGTTGTTTTTATAAGAAAATTCTTAAGGATTATGTTGACAAAAACTTGGGTACGATACTTGTTGAAATAAAGGTTGAGGCATTTGCACCTGAGGCTTCCAAGGGGTCAGTCCACCAATGTTATAACCCAAATTAGGATAACTTGGATTCAGTTGTTGATATGCATAACCAGGTTGTGACTGTGACATCCCAAAATACGGTAGTCCAACTTGTGAATAAATGATTCTAGGTATAGGTTGTTGTTGTAAGTTGGCCGAAGGAGTTGGAGTATGAGGGCCAAAAACTTGAGAGTATTGGCTTGAACGACCCACCTGAAATGGTTGAGGAACAAATTTTTTTTCCTGTAACAGGGGTAAAGATGTATTAACAATTGGAATTGATGTGGGTGCAATAGGTTGAACTGGTTGATATGAGTGTAAAACCGTTTGTGGTTGGATAGGCAGAGTGATCTGCCATTAACAAACATTCATTTCAACATTAGGATGACCAAAAAATGACGAAGTACTATCAAAGTGGGAAACCATAGGTTGCTCCCCTGCATGAGGAGGGGAATAATGTAGAAAATATTCTCCTTCTGTTTCTCTTCTTGTAGCTTCCAATCCAATTTTATCACCAGACTAGTCCCTACAAGTATAAACACTAAACAGCAAAGGGATTGCAATATACAAATGGATATTTATCTTAATCAGTTAAATCAATGAAACACAAAACATATACATCAGCTAAGATTCCATAATATGAAAAATATAAGCTTATACATATACATATGTGGCAAAATGAATAGCAATATTTATTAATGGATAGAAGGGGGAGGTTACAACCAGCGATTGATTTGATGTCACCAACTCCAGCATCATCCAAGCCTCATCACAATGAACATCTCTCCACCAGCATATCACTCAAATCAAATACTCAATTGAGAATCCAACAACATTTCTCTACCAAATTTATTCCCTTTCAAGCACTAGGATCTATGTTCAATTTATAGAACAGCTAAAGGTAGTTTCAAAATCAATGACTTTCTAATAATAGGCACAACATGTTCCCAAGCTCAGAGATGTTGAATGGACACATGGATTTGAATTTTGACACATACAGAATTCTCTAGAGGGCACTGGCCATGTGGATATTCCGGAACAATGAGAATTTCGCTCCCAATTGACCAACGCACTCTTGAATGTCGAGAAGTGCTTTGCAGAGCACCCTTGAATGGAGGTAACTGCATATGCAACACAGTTAATCCCTTGAGAGGCTGCGTTGGTGAGCTCATAGGTGATATAACATGCACTTTAAATCTTCGAAACCTTCCAATGGAAGTCATGGATGATTTTTTCTTTTTGTTGTCTTAGGGCATATAGCAACTGAAATTATAGGGGATGATAAATCCTGATTCATTGGTCCTGGGGATGATGTCCAATTTGACCAGGTCATTAGGAATGGTTCCCAAATTGACCTATAACAATTTATTTCATTAGAAAACCATTAATGACCTGATCAACCATAGGCCATAGGCTACCTATACCATGCAATATCGATATTTGATACGTTCCAACCTTTTCATAGCTTCCCATTATGTTCCCACCCGCTTTGAAATTAGAGGTTCCCACCCGAAGTTTGATACGTTCCCAATAGACGTGCCACCTAATGAAAATCACCACCACCATTTTTTTGGTATTTTTGAAGATTCTGATGTCCAAGATAGAGAGTCTTATTTTCGTTATACTAATATAGAGTCCGATGTTGTTGATCTAGTACCAGTTTTCAAGCTAGTCGATGCAATTATTATATTAAGTCCCAACTAAGGTAGCTAAGGTAGAATATTTAAAGGCAGGATAAATAACAACATGAGAAAAGGGAGGGGCTATAGAGACAAAGGAATTTTTTTACCCAGTGGGCTCAGTCCCATAGCCCATGACATCTTTTCTTATCCCATCTTCCCATTCGCCTAGCTCTATATCCAGTGTCAGAGTCCATAGGTTCAAACGCGGTTGGTCCCATTTCAGAGCCTATAGATTCAAAGCCAGTGGACCTCATTTACTAAAAAGTGGAGGAAGCAAAGACCAAGGCATCAGGCGCATAGGAGAAGCAATTGGAGGTGATAAAATAATGAAGTAGAAGATGAAGTTCCATGGCCTTTGATTACCCAACATAATAACCAGTGAATGGAACCATAACTATGACCTAGCTTATGGACCTGTATGGTTATCTATCAAAGGCCACGGGGGATGAAAAAAATAAATTATCTAATAAAGTGTAGGCTAATGTGGAGGAAAATACAACTCCTATCCTGATGGTATGGTAGTGTGGGGTGGGTGGGGAACAATCTATTTAAGTACACATAAGGTCTTTTTTTCCAATAGAAAAAAACATAAAAACTTTATTAATCAAGTGTTTGATACAGTAGATGGAAAATACTAGTCCTCTAAAACTTGCAGATAGCCATGCAACTTACAATAACATATAGTAAAATTTTCAATACCCTGTAGTCAGAATTCTCATATTCAAGAAAAAAAACAAAAAAATAAAACTCTCAACGTCTATGGAGTATGTTGTAGCACAATATCTCAGCAAAAAGTCGGAAGAAGCTGTTCTTCCTTGCATCTTCATGCGACATTGGTATGTTGAACACAGGCTAGGTCTGGATAGCCACAACACAGATTGACTATCTTCTGTTTTAGATTATGGGCTACTTGAAGATGGCAGGATGAACTCACTTCAAGGTTTAATCAGCCTACGTTTACATACTCCAAATTCATGACAGCAGCGTGTATTTGCACAAAGGTGGAAATTTTGAGTTCAACCTTCGACAAGTGCAATCCTGAACCTAAAGACAAGAATATGTCCTTAACGAAAGAAAAAGAATTGAGAAGTGTTGACAATTATTTGCATGATAAAAATGTAGAAAGAGAAAATGGTGCTGTTCAGTGCCCTAATTTTGAAGTATTGAAAGAATGGTTGATAACTGTCAACAAAGATCATGGAAGCATCTCCATAAGCAAATTGGAGACACTTTTTAGCCAAGAATTCAATAGGAAGCTTGATAGTAAATCTTATGGTTTCTCCAAGGTAGAAGACTTACTTGCATCTATTCCAGATGAAATCAGTACGGTTGTCATTTATAACCAAAACGAGTTGTCTAGAACAGAGGTAGTTCACAATTGTCAAAAACTTCTTGATGAAGTTTTATGCAATAACCCAGATGGATATCATATAAGTTCCTTCAAATCTTTATTCTTCAAGAGATATGGATACACTCTCGATCAAATAATGCTAGGGTATGGGAAGTTGTCCTCTTTTTTGAAAGCTATTTCAAGGGTTGAGATTCAATACAACTTCGTATTTTCCAGTGAAAATTTTCCGGAGAGGGAACATGATAAGGATAAAACATCAAGTAGTCAATTAGAGCAGAGTTGCAAAGAACCGGAAGGTGCGATCCATAAGGATACTGCCACAGAAGAAAGGACAATGCAGGTCAGTAATTTGGAGTATGGTAGCAAAATGTAGGAAGGCAGAACCCTAGAGGATATGGTCACAACAGAGAGAAGTGATAAAGAGGAGAGGAGAGGGCCCATTGATGATTTGCAGGACATCGAAGAACAAGGTGGTAGAGCTTCTAAGGACAAACAAAAGATAATTAATGCAGAAGAGAGAAAGCCAGTCAGTCGTGATTTTCATTTTACCAATGAGGTCATACTGACAAGTGTGAATACAGTGAATGACGACGAAGCAAACTGGGGAGAGCTAGGGCCAATTGTGGTCGCCAATGCAACTGCAGGAAGACTTTGATATATCATCTCTGCAGTCTTGTGGATTTTCTGATACACTGGTATATGATGCAGAGCGGACCAGGTCTGCAGACAGTTGTATTGCTGTGGAAGGAAAAAATATTCTACAAAGTGAAGAAAACAATGCTGGTCTTCAAACGTTGGATGTGCCATGTGAGGATAGTGAGAAATCTAACCTGCAAAAGCAGTCCTATGAAAATTTGGATGGTCTTGTTGATTGTTCTCGTTGTAATACTCATTTGGACACTAATCACTTACTCACTGCTGAGCTTGGTGGAAGTTCATTAACAATGAGAAATTCCAAAAATCAAATGAAAAATAGGAAAGGTCAAATTTTATTTCAACAAACAGCAACCGATTCAAATAATGATGCTGTAGTTATTGTTGTAAGGATGGATCTCACACAGCAAAGGGACAATATCGAAGTTATGAAGGTAGTGGCCATATGCAGTTCCCGCAAGAAGGCTTCTTACAATCGTGGCCTTATTCGTGCTACCTTTGAAATAGCCAAGGAGTCGATTCTGGGCATGGAGATAGAGCTGATAGACATCAGCAATCTCCCCTTTCTAGACACTGATATTGAAATGGATGGTCGTTTTCCAGATGTTGTGGAGAGCTTCAGAAAAAGATTTCTTGATGCCGACTGTATACTCCTTTCTTCTCCAGAGTACAACTATTCTGTCGCTGGTCATTTCCCTGAAGAGCGCTAAAGACTGAGCATCTCGATCTTCCAATGAGATGTCGGGCAAACCTGCAGCTGTAATGAGTGCAGCATCAACAATTTGGATTTTCCAGTTCAATCCAACGGTTTGCGAGGGTATAAAGTAAACGTGGTTTATGGGAGACAGTACCCCCCGTAAATGGTTTAATCAAAACCACTTTTTACAAAATCGACGGCTGTGGTGTATTACGGCACCTCCGTTTCATTTTGTACAAACCGCTGTCATTACCCCCATAGGTGGTTTTAGGTTTTCCAAAACCATGGGTGACGTTGTTGGCACGTATGGGTGTGTGGGACCCAAATTTACCATTGGTTGCTTCTGGCTGGTGTTGGAGTAAAGTTTTATTTTCAGTTTTATATTATATATTATATATAATATTAAAACAAATATTTTGTAAATTTAATAATTCCAAGACTTTCCAGAATCAGTTTTATAACTGATCATAACAGTTAAAGAAGTTAAAAGAGAAGGCTGATATAAAAGGAGAAAGAGGAGGAGTAGAGGGGGTTCCGGTTTTCAGATCTCCAGACAGTGATCTTTGTATGGATTTTTCAAATGATTGATAAATGAAAAGCAAACTTCTAGTATTTGTTGATATTGATTCGTCCTCTAGTTTACATAATGTTTTTTCAGTCATTGAATAAAATGAAGTATCGAAGCAGCAGGAGTTAAAACCCTTAATAGGCGCTCCTTCATTTTAACTGTTCATTCCTTTATTTCTTCTAGAGTTTGAAATGATAAATTCTGTACAGTAGCATATTGTTTTTGACTTTTTCCCTTCTTTCTTCTTCTGAGCATTTCATTCTATATCAACAGATAATAGCGTTGTGGGATGTTTACAGCATTTGATTTTGAGCATTCACTGATTGAGCTCTGGAGGTGGATAAATGGGGATCATATTTCTGTGACATATTTATTTTAATGTCTTAAGCAGGGATTCCTTTCACAGCCAAGGAATTGTTTTCTTAAGGTACAACAAAGTACATGCACAAGATGGCCAAAATATACGGGTGGGTAGTGATTTATTTAAGTACACATAAGTTTTTTTTTTTTCAAAAACAAAAAACATAACAACTTTATTAATCAAGTGTTTCATACAACAGATGGAAAATATCAGTCCTCTACAACTTGCAAATAACCATGTAACTTACAATAACATCCAATAAAATTTCAATACCCTGTAGTCAGAATTCTCAGATTCATGCATAAAACAAAATAAAAGGAAACTCCCAACATCTATAGGAAGACGGGCATAAGAAGACAAAAATACATTGGTGGGGAGAAATATATTTAAGAAAGCATAAGGTATTTTTTTTCAACAGAAAAAAGAACATAACAAATTTATTAATCAAGTGTTTGATACAACAGATGGAAAATACCAATCCTCTACAACTTGCAAACAACCATGCAACTTACAATAACATCCAGAAAAATTCTCAATGCCCTATAGTCAGAATTCTCAGATTCAAGAAAAGAACCAAAAAAAGAAAACTCCCAAAATCTACAGGAAGACAAAAATAAGAAGGAAAAGATATACCCCAGATCAAAATTCAAAAGTTCCTCTAGTACATATAGATTCATCCATCAACATTACAAATGCAATAATTCCAAAACAAAGGAGTAGTCCACATTTAGACAGGGAATCCACCATCGGGCATAAGGTCTAAGTGGATATTTTATATACATTGAATTCTAAGGGAAGGGGTGACATTTTAAGTTCGAATGACCGTGAGTTCATTAAAATTTTGGCTAGACATGATTAACACATATTAACCGGGTAGGCTATTGTGTTGGTAAATTATTGCGAATTAGGTAGATTATTTTATGAAATGCCAGTAGAAAAAAACCTAATTTTTAGAAGCCTACTATTATTATCACATTATAACAGGAAATTTTTATTATATAACTCAAATTTAATAGAATTAATTAGTTTAATAGTTGCAGAGCTTAAATCAATACTTTTCACACCCGGAACATAGGTCAACACAGATGGGATGTTGAGGCCTCAATTACTATTTTCGGTAGAGAGAGAGAGAGAATTAATTTGGCGCAGACTAGCTACATGACCTCTTCCGGCGACCACCCTTTCTGCAAAAGAGAAATACAAAAATAAAATGAATCATAACAAAAAATCAACAGAAACCAAGAAAACCAAAATATAAATGATCTATACCTTCAAAAATTCCTTTGACGCAAAAACTGCCACAACTATGGCCAAAACAACCACAAATTTCTGAAAATGACTCACAAAAACTACCAAAACATCTGCTGAAAATTCTAAACTAGAATCCCAGATGACATATATATAAACAAATTTTTGACCAAACGAATTGTTCACCCGACAAATGTTTCTAGCTGAATAATTGTTCGATCTAGCAATTAGTTCGACCAAAAATGTTATTAGTTGGATTTCCCCCCCACCAGCCAAAAATTCGTTGTACGACTGTCGTTAGCTTAAAAAGGCATTTTTTTGGTCGAACAATAAATTTAGATGTTCGGCTGAAAAAACCAAGTTCGACCGAAAAATTAATTTTTTCGGCTGGAAAAAACCAAGTTCACCCAAAAAATTAAATAGTTCGGCCGAAAAATTAATTAGTTCGGCCGAAATAGTACAAATATGGATTTTTCGTGAGCAATTCTCACAAAATTGTAACCCAAAGGGGGCCAACATTCTCTTATTTTGCTTGGAGTATTCGATGAACCCGTTGTTGAGAAATCTAGGGCAGAGATAAGGGGTGACTTCTCTAGTGATGATAACTTCTTGTGTATTTTTTTACTTCTTTTCATTAGATCCTTCTTTAGCTTTGATTATTATAGTGTTATATTTTTCAAATAGCTATCAAAATATAAATAACAATGATATAAGGGACACAAGAAGGAGGTGATCAGCCAGGGCCAAAATCTCTCCAACTTGAGAGGAAAAGCCAAACGAATTCTTCTTCTTATAGAATATTCAAGTAGTGAATTCCAAAACCAAGACCCTTGACCTCACACCCTCTTCAAGACCTAGTCACAAGACTTCTTTGAAACAATTTTTCTTCCTTGAGTTAACACTAGTCAAATTGCTTTCTTCACCTTAGATCATGGCTTCCCTTCAAATTTTTGCATATTGACTCAAACCTAGAATTCTTGGCCTCACCAAAAACCCTAGTTACAACATGTGAGAGGGATAAACAATAATTTTATCCCATGATTCCCTTCGCTTGGATGGATTCTCTCTCTTCTACAATTTTTCTTGTAAACTAACTTGATTTATTCCTTGATTTGGCCTCCTAGGATAGTTGTGTTAACTCAGATTCTTCTACAACAGATGATATTAATCTTCTTCGCACGTGTGAGAGGTATTTACCCCAAAAACATATCATTATTACCTTGTCTCCTTCTTCACCCTTCTTCGCTTGATAACAAGCTTCTCTCATGTGAATCTTGCACTTGAATATTATTAGGTGGATGGTAGAGATTTAGCCTCTACATAAAAAAAAAATTGTATATTCTTAGTAATATTCACAAATCAAAGGTTGAGATTTATTTAAAAATTATCTATGCTCTTTTAATTAAATATGTTTAATAAAAACTAAATCATATGAACAAGTGTATTGATAAATCATTATATTAGCCCATAATATTCTAACAAAGCCTATTTATAAATAAAAAATTTCCATGATAAAATAAGGATGACTTTCCATGATATTTTAACTCATATATTATTTCTTTTTATGATTAATATAAATTATTATTATTATTATTATTATTTAAAATATAATTATGATTTAATTATTTTTTATGATTTTTAATTTGGAAACATATCATAAATTAAATATTTTGATATTTTTCATAAATTAATGTCCATTAATACTTGGATACCATTTAATTTTATATGATTATGCATTCCTTAGTATTACTAAATTAAAATACATATTAACAATATTTTTGCTTAGATTAGCCATATCTCTTTGTTCTCTATGTACTTGATTGAAGTGAAGATGGTGTACAACTTAAGATGATCCAAGTAAATGAGAGAAATTGTACCCTGGTGAATTTCTCAAAGTGTACGGACATTATTCGAGTAGGCCCTGCATAGCCGAATTTTTACATTTTAATGATGTCGTACTACATGGGAAGAGACAAAATAAGGGGCTCTAGAAATCATGTTTCTTACCTACCACAAACTTGTACATTACCATGTTTTATACTTTAGTTTTTCAATCACCATTATGCTTAAGTTTCATTAACATTTTTCATTACTTTTACTTTCATACAACTAGAGGACGTTGTGTTGAATTCTTAGTTAAACTGAGAGGGGGGGGGGGGGGGGGTGAATTAGTTCAATACATACATGAGCTTTTTAAATTTTTCATCAGCTTATTTACAGCTTACTTTTATAACCAACCTTAGTATATGAACAGTCTTAATATGTTGTAGAAAGTATTAAATTAATGT
Source organism: Pinus albicaulis (assembly GCA_034641835.2). NCBI lineage: Eukaryota > Viridiplantae > Streptophyta > Pinopsida > Pinales > Pinaceae > Pinus > Pinus albicaulis. Next base: position 1,627,187,841 of record CM076570.1, read on the forward strand.
GACATCAAAATTATAATGAGAGTAGCAAACATTAAGTAGATTTTATAAATCATCTCAGCACATAGGCAACACAGATAGAGACAATAGATATAAGTGGAAACCCATAAAGGGAGAAACCCACATCTTATTATTGTTGTGATGCAAAGGCAAGCTCCAACCCTCCACCATCGTTTTCCGTAGTACCAACTACAAGAGGTTCCCAACCTCAATTTAGTGTTACAACTTGCAAGGAAGCTCCAACCCTCCAATTTTCACAGAAAATTCAACCCACAAGGAGGCTCCAACTCCTACCAATCTGACAAATTGCTACCATTTCAAGCTTGTGATCTGATAGGGAAGCTCCAACTTCCTCAATTTATTTTAAAGAATTTCATTTATTTTACCTCCATAGTCACCTCCTGCTCTAGACATCTCTTTCTCGCTCTCCTCTTCCTTATCTTTCTTGCTCAATCTTCATACTTGCATTTTCTATCTCGTTACTCTCTCTAACTTTTGTATGCATATCAAGTTGATATTATATATAGAGTTCATCACATGACTGTTTGTATTCCACAAGGAATTTGGAGTGAAAAACCATGAATATTTGGCTTCTGTCTTCTCATTCCTTTGTCCAACTCATTTTAAAATTATAAAAATATGTACAATTTTCCATGTTACAGTGGGATTTTTCTTTTCCTTAGGATACTTGCCTTTGCATCACAAGCAATATAAAAGCAATTAAACATTTAAATTTTCAGTTTCAATATATAAACTTCACTTAGCCCTTGGCTTGCTGGTTTTGTCCTTTCTGTAGCAGTCATGCAACTATCCTGCATACTTTGTTCACTGTCTTCTACATATTCCACCTGTTCACTGCACTTTTGAATCCCTTTGCTGCACATCTCTTCAACTCTACAATCTCTTTTTACCTCTGTCAGGTCCATATTCTCCAAATTCACTGTAGTTGTGTATCTGATGCATCTATACATGTTTTATGATACAGGGAAAATTAATTACGTGAAATCTCTTCTTACAAATCCTTACCATGAAGACTTCTCCACCGTTAATAACTGATTATGAACCCATAGCTGCAGCACTCATGCATATAATATGCTCTCGTATATAAAGAACCCAGTCACCCTGGCTTTCAGCTCTTCTGTAGGTGCCTATTTCAAATCAGCGGTAAAAGCCCATTTCATGGATGCAATCATTTTAAATACAAAAGATGTCTAACTAAACTTATGGGGAAAAACCATAGCCAAATTCATTTCTCCAACTCTTAATCGAAGGCTAACTTTACTTTCTGAATTTTCGAATCCACTATTCAAATCCTGCACGTACTTGATCTCTCACACATAATTACCTGAATACATAGATATATTCGGTCGCAGCATTATTAACTCGCATTAAACTTTCTCTATGCATTTAAAATGCATCAAAAAGAAATTTTTATGCTCAAGGTTTATCTTTCACATTTACAATATAACTCATATGTGAGGTTCGACTTTATCATAACATTATAAATATATATATATATATATATATATATATATATATATATATATATATATATATATATATATATATACTTTGACATGTATTACTCCTTCAATCAATCTTCCCCAAACTTTTCACGCACCCATATAGTCGGGCCCACATCCTCATTCAATCGATGGCTGCAAACTTTACCGCATATCATTCGATGATCTGACGATCATCGCACAACCAGAGTGCATGTCGTTTAATTCTTCGAGTTCACGTGATGGAGCGGGTCCCAACGCTTAACTCCCCTTCTCATCCTACGGTTGTAGGCTTATCGCGCACTCATCCACTGATCCGACACCTTTAAACATATACATTATCTTCCGTGCTGATTGAAGTGCGACCACCGTTCGATGGACTCGCCTCAGATCAGATGGCGTACGTCGATATCACGCAGAGTGAACCAAGGTCCTTCTTCAGATAGTGAACCCCCAAATTCAATTTGCTGCCAATTCCTTGCATAGAGGTATCTAATTCAATAAGACTCAATGTGATTCCAGCTCGATTTCACTCAACCTGTGAATCCAATTAGTTCCTTTTATAAACCCTTGCGAAATCAATTCAACTGTAGCCAAATTGATAGAATCCATGCCAATTATTAATACAAAATCTATAAAAGGATTCTTCTTTGTATAGAATCAATTTCCTCATTATATAGACACATGAATTCTCTTACAAGATTGCTTGTCCTAGCCAGATTTTCAGTTCGATGGCGCTTCTACAACTGCCTCTGCTTCATGTCTCATGCTCTTTGTTGCTCGGTTGTTTCATCTTTTTAATTTGCTTCTCTCTTTGCTGCCTCTGCTTCTGTTCTTCTTATGCTCCCTATAAATGGTACCTGCTGTCTTCTCCTTTGCTTCTGTTGCTGCCCTTTGCCTGTCTCTGCCACTGCTGCCTCCTTTGCGCTGCTTGCTTCTCTTTTTGCTTCCCTGTCTCTGTAAATATAATCTCCCTCTATTCTTCTCTGCTGTCTTCTCCTTTGCTTCTTCTTCCTGCTTTGCCATCAATGAAAATATTTCCAACAGTCTCCCCCTTTGGCATTGATGGCAATACACTTCCTCTGTTTTCCTTTTAGGACCCTTTCTTTTGTTGCTTGCTCTTCCTCCCCCTTTGACATCAATGGCAAGGGGTTGCTTGTTTTTAGTGTGCTTTTAACTCTCGCCCATGTTGTATTGATCTTGAGGACCTGTTTCATGCTTTCTTTCCTAACTGATCTCCCCTTGGAATGATATTTTCATTTCTGTTCTCCCCATGAAACTATGCTTTCTCTTCATATCAGAGAGTAGTATCTATAGATACTACCCCTAGTCTATCTCTCAAATATTCAAATGGTTCTCTAGCAAGAGGTTTGGTAAATATATCTGTTGTATGTTGTTTTGTTGATACATATTTCAGCTTTACTACCTTCTGAGCCACTTGTTCTCGAAGAAAATGATACTTGATTGGGATATGTTTAGTTTTTTAATGAAGCACAGGATTTTTTGATATACTTATAGCACATGTATCATCACATTTGATTGAGATAGGTTCATCAATGCTTACCTTCATGTCTTGGAGGGTTTGCTTCATCCACCTGACTTGTGTACAACATGCTGTTGTTGCTATATATTCTGCTTCTACTGTAGATAGAGAGATAGATGTGCGTTTCTTGCTTAACCATGCCACCAGACTTTCTCCTAGATAGAATGCACCTCCACTTGTGATTTTCCTGTCATCCACACAGCTGGCCCAATCTGCATCTATGTATGTTGTCAAAATGAATTTTTTGCCTTTAGGATACCAAAGCCCATATTGTGCAGTTCCTTGTAGATATCTGAATATTATTTTGACTGCAAGAAGATGATTTTGTTTAGGTGTTGCTTGATATCTAGCCACTAGTACTACTGCTAGCATGATGTTTGGTCTTGATGATGTCAGATACAATAGACTTCATATCATGGATCTGTAGAGTTTTTTATCTATATCAGCCGATCCATCATCAACACACAGCTTGCATCCCGTGATCATGGGAGTTGACACAGGTTTGCAGTCCTCCATTTTGAACTTTTTCGACATTTGTTTTAAGTATTTTTCCTGTGAGATGAATGTACCTGTGTTCTTTTGTTGAATTTGAATTCCTAAGTAGAAACTGAGTTCTCCAATCATGGACATCTCAAACTCTGATTTCATCTCCTCAGCAAACCCTTTTACTAGCTCATCTCTGTTGCTTCCAAACATAATGTCATCAACATACACTACAACAATCAGGAGTTCATTTTCATGGGATTTTATGTATAGATTGCTGTCTACTCCACCTCTCTTAAAGCCTTGTTTTTGCAAATACTTATCCAGTCTTGAGTACCAAGCACGAGGAGCCTGTTTTAGTCCATATAGAGCCTTCTTCAGTCTACACACATAGTCTTCTTTGTTTGTTAACGAGAAACCTTCTGGTTGTTCCATGTAGACTTCTTCTTCTAGATATCCATTCAGAAATGCAGATTTCACATCCATTTGATATACCTTGAAGTCTTGGTAGCATGCAAAGGCCAGAAACATTCTGATGGCTTCCATTCTGGCTACAGGAGCAAATGTTTCATCATAATCAAGTCCTTCTATTTGTGAATATCCTTTTCAAACTAGTCTGGCTTTATTCCTAATTACCTGTCCTTGCTCATTCATTTTATTCTTGAATACCCATTTTGAGCCAATGATATTTTTCTCAATTGGTCTAGGAACTAGTTCCCAGGTATTGTTCTTCTCAATTTGGTCCAATTCTTCATTCTCCTTCACCCAATACTTGTCCTTGTTGGCTTCTTCAAACTTCTTTGGCTCTATTTGTGATAACATGGCTATGTATACCTCTTCTGTCTGTTCTGTTATCTACCTTCTTGTTTGGACCCCTACTCTCTTGTCTCCAATGATCTGATCTTTAGGATGGTTCTTCTGAGTATGTCTTGAGGGAGCTTTCGAACTCAGCTCTGCATCTTCTGTTGTCATGCTTGTTTCATAATCATCTTGGTTTTCTTCTTCATGACTGTCTGATGGACTGCTGCAGTCTGTATCTCTTGTATTTTTTGGAAGTTCTTCATCAAATCTCACGTCAATGCTTTCTACCATTTTTTGAAGAGTCTTGTTGTAGCACTTGTACCCTTTAATTTTGGATGCATATCCTAGAAATATCCCTTCATCTGCTCTTGCATCAAATTTCCCAAGATTTTCATCATTATTCTTTATGTAACACTTGCTTCCAAAGATTCTAAATTTTTTTATTGAAGTTGGTTTCCCATGCCATAGTTCATAGGGAGTCTTGTCACTACTTGGCCTTAAGTGAGATTTATTAAGGATATGCACCGTTGTGTGTACTACTTCTGCCCAGATGGTTTGAAGAATATTACTCTCTTGCATCATGGCTCTGGAAATTTGTTGTACAAATCTGTTTTGTCTCTCTGCTACTCCATTCTGCTGAGGTGTCCCTTCAATAGTAAATTTTTTCTTTATGCCATGTTCATTGCATAGGTCTGCAAAGTCATAATCAGTGAATTCACCTCCTCTGTCTGATCTGATGAATTTTAGCTTGCATCTTGTCTGATTTTCTGCTAAACCTTTGAATATTTTGAATTTTTCCAGAGCTTCCGATTTATTCTTGAGAAATGCAACCCATGTCATTCAGGAGAAATCATCTATTATCAACATGAAGTAGGATTCTCCACTTGGTTTTTTAGTTCTTGCAGGCCCACACAAGTCCATGTGCACAAGTTGGAGTGGTATTCTTGTTGATAACTCATATTTGGCCTTAAATTATGTGCGGGTCTGTTTTCCCAGTTGACAAGATTTGCATATGGTATTAGAAGGCCTTTTTATTTCTGGCATGTCTCTGACAACTTTCTTCTTGCTTAGTCTGATGATGTGATCGAAGCTGAGATGTCCCAACCTTTTATGCCATAACCATGACTCCTCAAGTTTGCTAAGATGACATACTTCATCTTCCTCTTTCACAATGTAAACATTACTCTCTGTTCAAACTCCTTTGAGCAGAGTCTTACCTGTGGTGCTTAATCTGACTTCACAATCTTGTGCTCTAAAAATAAATTCACAGCCTTTATCCCACATTTGACTGACACTCAGCAAATTTTCTTTCAGCCCATCTACAAATAGTACATCTTGGGCCTTTCCTCTACCATTGTCTAGGCTGACTAAGCCTTTTCCCTTTATTTTTCCTGATTTATCATTGCCAAAAGTAACATTGCCAGATTTCTTTTCATCAAGAGTTATAAACTTGCTTCTGTCTCCAGGCATGTGTTTTGAGCAGCCACTGTCCAAATACCCCTGGCTTTTCAGGTCTTGAGCAGTTAGAGCCAAGTCACATTTATTCACCTTCTTTATCCACTGGAAGCACCCTTTTGTTTGGTATCTTTTGTGAGGTGATGAACTACATCTTCTGAGAGGAAATTTGGAAGGCATATGTCCAACTTGATTGCATACACAGCATTTGATCATAATTTTTGCAGAATTTTGAGTATGAACAAAATTTCTTTGATTCATAAACCTCCTTGATGTGTTGAACATCAATCTTTGTCCATACTTTCTACACTCAATGATTTTATGGCAAAATTCCTTACAATAAAAACAGTAACCATAGAAACTATTTGCATACCTGATGTAAGGTTGTCTTCTCCATTTGTTTGCTTGATACAGTCTCTTCAATGTTTGCATCTTTTGCTGGTTTGAATTACTCCTCCTTGCATGACAATATGCAGCAATGTGTCCCAGCTTGTGGTAGACATAACAGGTGGCATTCTTCATAGCAGGGAAGAATCTCCTTTGATGGCTTCCAAATTTGACATACTGAGGGGTATATGATCCTTTTTCTGTTGTCTTAGTATTTATTGCATTCTTTGTTACTAGAGGTTTCTTCTAATTACATGTTTCTTCTTTTGTAGGAATTGTTTGAGCTGCTTCATCATTCTTCTTTTCTTTTACAAAAATAATCTCTTTGTTTTCCTTTTCTTCGCTTTTACTTGATTCTCCTTCATAGCCTATTCCTGTTTTTATCATAGGAGATCTTTGAGCATGTAGAATTTCGTTCAACTTACTAGAGCTTGTTGTTTGAGAGAAATTTGTAGACACTTTCTTCTGAGCATTTTCTAATTTCTTCCTCAAACATACAACTTCTTCTTCCAGCTTCTTTTGTTCTCGAGTTTTATCCTTGATTTGATGAAGTAACATGTCTTCTATCTTCTTGGCTTCTTCAAGCTCTACCTTCAGCTACATGAGGACTTCTAAATTTTTCTCTTCTCTTACATACTTGAGGAGAATGTCCTTTTGTTTTTGGCACTTCAGTTTGAGTCTATCAATCCCCTCCAGAGCACTTCTTATCTCCCCCTCAATATCGACTTCACCTTCTTCTTCTTCATCTTCTAGCAGGAGTCCTTCAAGTTCTTTTATGGCCATCAATAAAAATTTAGAGGTTCCTTCTTCACTTGAGTGTTCATCTGAGTCTTCAGATGTACTGTTGCCTTGTTGAGAGTAGAAGGATTTTCTGCTGAACTTCTTTCCTTTCTGTCAGTTCTTTGATGTATTTTTCTCTGATTTTTGAGCCTAATTCCTTACTTTCTTGTGAGGACACTTAGCAGCATAGTGTCCAACTCTCCACAGTTAAATCATTTGAAAGGAATTTTACCTTTGTATTTACCTGAGCCTTTATCCAGTTTCTTGACAAATTTTTCCTCTTCTTCATCCGAGCAAGAGCATATGTCTTCCTCTTCTTCTTTCTTCTTTTCTTTTTTAAAGGCTGCCTCCCTCGTACTTGGCTTCTTCTGTGGGAGCCTCATCTCATATGCTGTTAGATTTCCAAGTAGCTGGTTCATGGTTAAGGTCTCCCAATCATCTATTTCTTCTATTGCAGACACCTTGGGATTAAACCTGGATGGAAGAGATCTTAGAATATTTTGCACAATTATACTTTCTGGTATGGTTTCTCCAAGAGCTTTCATATTGTTAACAATTCTACAACTTTTAGGAAGAAGCTGCCAACATCTTCATCATCATTCATTTTTAAATTTTCAGACTGGGCTCTATATACTTGAATTTTGGCAGTCTTTACCTTTTTATTTCCCTCATGGATATTCTCTAGAGTGTCCCACATATCTTTAGTATTATTACTGTGCATTATTTTGATAAATTCAGCCTCACAAAGTCCACTTAAGATTGCATTCATGGCCTTTGCATTTGCTACAAATTATTCTTTAGCTTCTCTTTCTGGGTCAGTTGCCTTTGGGGCATATCCAAATTCTACGACATCCCATACCTCTATTCCTAGAGACATTATGTATGCTCTCATTCTGATTTTCCAGAAGGCATAATTAGTACCAGTGAAGAAAGGGGCTTTATTGGTTGAGCTTCCTTCTTGACTAGCCATCTTGAAGGCCTAAGATCTCCTTTCAGTGGTTAAACTGGTATAAAAGGAACCGACTCTGATACCAATTGTTGAATTCTTAGTTAAACTGAGAGGGGGGGGGGGGGGGTGAATCAGTTTAACACATACATCATCTTCTTAGATTTTTCATCAGCTTATTTACAGCCTACTTTTATAACCAACCTTAGTATATGAACAATCTTAATATGTTACAGCAAGTATTAAATTAATGTGACATCAAAATTATTATGAGAGCAGCAAACATTAAGCAGAATTGGTAAATCATCTCAGCACACAGCCAACATAGATAGAGACAGCAGATATAAGTGGAAACCCATAAAGGGAGAAAAACACATCTTATTATTGTTGTGATGCAAAGGCAAGCTCCAACTCCCTCTCACCACTATTTTTCTGCAGGCACCAACCTACAGGAGGCTCCAACCTCAATTATGCAAGCTACAACTTACAAGGAAGCTTCGACTCCCTTCAATTTTCTGCAGGCACCAACCTACAGGAGGCTCCAACCTCAGTCAGCTACAACTGACAGCTATCAAGCTTCAACTTGATAGGGAAGCTCCAACTTCATCAATTTATCAAAAGAAATGTTTGCTAATTTACCTCAGATATCAGCTCTATTCTGTAGCATCTCTTTCTGCTCCTCTCTTCCTTATCTTCTCTGCCTCAATCTTCTATACTTTGCATTCTCTATCCTTACTCTCTCTAACGTTTTTATGCATATCAAGTTGATATTATATATAGATTTCATCACATGAATGTTTGTATTCCACAAGGAATTTGGAGTGAAAATCCATGACTCTTTGGCTTCTGTCTTCTCATTCCTTTGTCCAACTCATTTTAAAATTATAACAATATGTACAAATTTCCATGTTACAGTGGGATTTTTATTTTCCTTAGGATACTTGCCTTTGCATCACAAACAATATAAAAGAAATTAAACATTTACATTTTCAGTTTCAATATATAAACTTCACTCAGCCCTTGGCTTGTTGGTTTTGTCCTTTCTGTAGTAGTCATGCAACTGTCCTGCATACTTTGTTCGCTGTCTTCTGCATATTCCACCAGTTCACTGCACTTTTGAATCCCTTTTCTGCACATCTCTTCAACTCTGCAATCTATGTTTACCTCTGTCAGGTCCATATTCTTTAAATTCACTGTAGTTGTGTATCTGCTGCATATATACCTGTTTTATGATACAGGGTAAATTAATTACGTGAAATCTCTTCTTACAAATCCTTACCATGAAGACTTCTCCACTGTTAATAACTGATTATGAACCCATAGCTACAGCACTCACGCATATAATATTCTCTCATATATAAAGAACCCAGTCACCCCGGCTTTCTGCTCTTATGTAGGTGCCTATTTCAAATCTATGGTAAAATCCCATTTCATGGATGTAGTCATTTTACATACAAAAGTTGTTTAATTAAACTTATGCTGAAAAACCATAGCCAAATTCATTTCTCCAACTCTTAATCGAAGGCTAACTTTACTTTATGAATTTTCAAATCCACTATTCAAATCCTGCACGTACTTGAGCTCTCACACATGATTATCTGAATACATAGATATATTTAGTTGCAGCATTATTAACTCACATTAAAATTTCTCTATGCATTTAAAATGCATCAAAAAGAAAATTCTATGCTCAAGGTTTATCTTTCGCATTTACAATATAACTCATATATGAGGTTCGACTTTATCATAACATTATAAATATATATATATATATATATATATATATATATATATATATATATATATATATATATATATATATATATACTTTGACATGTATTACTCCTTCAATCAATCTTCCCCAAAATTTTCATGCACCCATATAGTTGGGCCCATATCCTCATTCAATCGACGGCTGCAAACTTTACCGCATATCATTCGATGATCCGACGATCATCGCACAACCAAAGTGCACGTCGTTTAATTCTCCGAGTTCACGTGATGGAGCGGGTCCCAACGCTTAACTCCCCTTCTCATCCTATGGTTGTAGGCTTATCACGCACTCATCCACTGATCCGATGCCTTTAAACATATATATTATCTTCCGTGCTGATTGACATGCGACCACTGTTCGATGGACCCGCCTCAGATCGGATGGCGTACATCGATATCGCGTGGAGTCCACAGTCGACAGTTAACGCGCAATGGCACGCGATAAGGGCAGTTTCTCCAAACCGCTTAAGGCCACGTGTTAGTCGATGGCTGTGATCGCGCTAATTTCACGAAAACCACTTACAACACAAAAGCGGTGCGATGAAAACTATCGAGTGTTCCAAAACCACTGTCACTGTTCCTTCACAGTTATAGTTTGCACATGGTTCCGTCCTGCGTACTATCAAAAATTCATTTATTTGGTTTATAACTTCTCGTTTCGGTTCTTCTCCCTTTGATACATAGCTCCACCCTTAATTGTAAGTCGAAAGCCCTCGACGATTCTATAGACTATGCGTGCCATTGTTCTATTGCCAATCTCGAGCTCGACTCCTCAAAACTGGAGTATATAATGCTGGTTCACTACGATGGAATGGAAATCAATCCAAGTCAAGCTTTATTCTTCATCGATCCTCTTCAGACCTTCATATCACTTCCGCACCTTCGAAGCTCATATAACTCTGCGATTCTGATGCGTAAATTCTGCAATTCCACTGGTTACTTCTCCATTTCATTCATGACCCTAATTCACCCACGCTCGCATATATAATTCAGAACCCTCAACCAGAACCAAGGTCCTTCTTCGGACAGTGAACCCCCAAAGTCAATTTGTTTCCAATGCCTTGCACAGAGGCATCTAATTCAATAAGACTCAATGTGATTCCAGCTCGGTTTCACTCAATCTGTGAATCCAATTAGTTCCTTTTATAAACCCTTGTGAAATCAATTCAACTGTAGCCAAATCGATAGACTCTAGGCCAATTATTAATAAAAATTCTCTAAAAGGATTCTTCTTTGTATAGAATCAATTTCCTCATTATATAGACACATGAATTCTTTTACAAGACTACTTGTCCTAGCCAAATTTTCAGTTCGATGGCGCTTCTACGACTGCCTCTGGTTCATGTCTCATGCTCTTTGCAGCTCGACTGTTTCATCTTTTTACTTTGCTTCTCTCTTTGTTGCCTCTGCTTCTGTTCTTCTTATGCTCCCTGTAAATGTTACCTGCTATCATCTCCTTTGCTTCTGCTGCTACCCTTTGCCTGTCTCTGCCTCTACTGCCTCCTTTGCGCTGCTTGCTTCTCTTTTTGCTGCCCTGTCTCTGTAAATATACTCTCCCTCTGTTCTTCTCTGTTGTCTTCTCCTTTGCTTCTGCTTCCTGCTTTTCCATCAACGACAATATTTCCAACACATCAAACCGCTAAGAGATCTATAAATTCACTGAACCACTTTCACTTCTTTGAGACGAGCTTGAGTTGGTGCAAATTTCAAACCAATCTTCCTATTTCCTCCTCTCTGATGAAGTTGTGGGTTGTACCGTTGTCCACCATCGTGAGCAATGTTCCCTATCCAATATTCATGTCCACATAATCCAATTTATTCCTCTCAGGATTTTACGTTAGGATAACACCCACTACCATTGCAACTTCTAATACCTGCATCATCCCAAATGTTTTTTCTTCATTATTCTTTGCGTCGAATTGCTCCATTGTTGCCACTGTCAGCCTTGAAAGAAAATTATTCACTGTGTGGTACTATCCTCACAACCAACATTTCATAGGTTTATTCACCTTTAGTTTTCCACCTACTTTCGCATGACCCTCCTTTGTAGCCTTCTCTTTTGGTTTATCAGACTTCTTCTTCTCGTCAGTCCATTCATCATAATGGTCTATCATTCTATCAACCACAGCAAATGTCTCCTCAAGTGTCTTGATATTTTTCCTCTTCACCTCATTTCATGCTCCAGGTTTCAATCCAATAATGAATTTGAAGAGCTTGCCCCTTTCCCCCATATCAGGTAGTTCCAAGATTGCACTTGAAAATTCCCATTGATATACCTGTAGACTCCATTTTGGTTAATGTACTTGATATTATTTCTCGCATCCAAAGTCTCATCATGTGGGCTAAAGTGAGTTTGCAACGCTTCCTTCATTTCCTCCCAAGTAGATATGTCATCAACATCACCATGAGTAGTCTAGTCTACTTTCCTTCTCCACCACATCTTGGCATCCTTCGTAAGGAATTGAGTAGCTACCTTTAACTTGGCCTCTTCATTAGAAATCCCCAAGTGTTCCAAGTATTGCTCCATATCCCATAAGAAATTACCAAGTGTCTTCACACTCCTCACCCCATCATAAGAATCAAATTCCTTTATTTTCACATGGGCAGTTCCTCCAACCAGTCCATGTCCAATTTCCTTCTTCAATATTACAATCTCATTTAGAGCTTCATCAAGACTCTTCTGCAAATTTGTGATCTCATTTAATCCTTAATCCTTGTCAGCTTCAAAGTCCTTGACGTCATTCACATTTTGTCCATATTTCCATTTAAGATACTCATATCGTACCTTGAGGTTCTCATGTTCCTCTTCTTGCTTCACGAAATTATCTCTAAGTTTAGAATTTTCATCTTTCAATGAATCCATCTCTAAATATATCTCATCAATGTGGTCCAACATCTTGCTCATCAAAAATATCTTGGGACTCATGCTAGATTCACCTATAACATGTGGATCCTCCAAATTTTCAACCATCAACTTTTCCCTTGAACGTGTCACAACCATACACTCCCTTCGTTTAGCTTCAGCCCTGTTATATTTCCCATGCCAAACTTCCTAATGTCACACCGCGAACAAGCTTCAATACCTAATGTCACACTCCCAAGCTTCAATACCAACTGCAACCACTGTTTCCGTATTCTTGCTTCTTTGTCAAATCCCCCTTTCTGCAAAATGGGCTATGATACCAACTGTCATGCCCCTACGCTAGTGGTGTCTTCCAACCAACAAATAGGCAGGTGCGGCACCACTGAACTTATTTCACCACTACTTGAATTCACAGACTATGCCTACTCAACACTTAACTAATTTTTCACTAAGTGTTATCATGCAATGGAAAACATTTTATTTATCTTTCATCAATTAATATTCATATGTAGAAGAAATAAATATAACTCAACAATGTACACACATATCATAAATGGGAGGGGAAACTCCAAAAATAGTTTTCCCACTCAATATATTCCAGTATTGTACAAATTTAAAAAACTTTACAAATATTCTCAATTCATGCAGCCACTGAATGGCTTGCACAATTCCTGTTCACAACCTCTGCACCACTCGTGCACCTCACAAAATGTCGTCATTCAACCTTGCATGTTTCTGCCTCAATGCCAACACCATGGTTCAATTTTCAGCCTACACTGTTGTACTCTTCTTGCGGCCCACTAGTCTATCACAGTGGTCCACAACTGTTGGTGAGAAAGAAGGTCTCTGAGTAAGACCCAGGTTCAGGAGAGAGGCCAAGAAGGTTTCCGTAGTATTCTAGCATAATGTCAGCATTTTCACCCTACTCTGAAGAGCAGAGAGTCTCACCCGAGGCATTTCATGACCTTAGTAAGGTTAGGAACAGATCATATATCGACCAATGATAGCTATAGAGAAAAACAGAAAGAACTAAGAACTACAAACAAATTTAGATACCTTGCATAAGATACTACTCATGAAGCATATTCAAGATGCAAAATTAAAATTTCAAAGCGGCCAATACATTCACCATAAAAAAATTCTCAACACGGAACTTAGGACATCAAACACAGGTAGAAGTATATTTCATTATCAAGTAGCAGACAGTTACATTACTCAGAGTTGAATACAAAAGAGCAGACTACAATAGTAACATAACATAACAGAACAGAATGGAGTAGAACAAAATAGAGCTCTCCTACGTCTCTTTTCCTCAGCCCTCTACTGGACTAACCCCCCCCCTGTCTATGCTGGCTAGCTACCTATTTGCTCCTTTGCCAATGTGACTGTTAGTTTTCCCTCTTTTCCTGCATTTTTTTTGTCGCATCTCCCTGATCACTGGGATTTATGATGCTTGTCTTTGTCACTAGTTCCTACCATCTGTGCTGGTTTTCCGAAACCACCGTACCACCTATTCTCCATCTCTCTGCAATCGTGACAACACCCTGTATACCGTGGTTGTGCCTCACCACCTAGTCTCGACAACTCAAACTGTTTCATTTCCAAAACAAGGGCCCCAACAGGCCCCAACCACATGTGATTGACTCATCCCGAGTCAATCTTTTTCTGCTACCTCGGTCTCCATTGGTTTACCTGCCTCTGTGGCTAGACATGTCTTCTCTAATTCCTCTCCCTATCCAAACAAGGGCCCCAACTTAGGAACCTTTGCCAATGTTGAAGATTTTAGTTCGGCGAAGTCGTTAATGGCCTGTTGCCATTCCTTCATGAGCTAGTTTGTTTCTGTTGCAATTTTTTCAACTTCCATTTCTCCTGCAACAGTTGGCAGCTTGCTGAACACTTCTTTAATTTTGATTTCGGCCTCAATGGCCATTTTATTTATTGTCTCTGCACTATTCTTTACTAGTTGTCTCAGTTCTAGGAGGACCTGCTTGGTGGCAGCAGAATGCTCTTCGATCTTCTATATTATGGTCTGCAGTTCCTCTGCTTGATTATATAACTAGTTAATGTAGACAGGGTCTGTGGCCTCCTTTATTTCTCATGAAATCTGCTGCAGTTGGGCCGAGATTGGTTGGGCTTTCATTGTTAATGAGATAGAACACTCGTGAAAATGTTTCAGAAGGTTGTACGCCTCTTTCATCGTGGTCCGCAGGGTTTCCTGCATTCTGGTTTCTTTTTTCTGCTTCTCTGTGATCTTTTCAGCATATATCACGGCTGGGTCTAGGAATGTTGGTCTTGCTGCAAGCATTTGCTTAAGCGTCTGGTTCTCCTTGCTGAGTCTAGCACATGTCATTTTTACTCAGACAGACCGCTCGACCATTGAGCAGGCCGAGATATCCTCTAGCGTCTTGTTGTCCTAGGCTATCACTGTTGGCCAGAGATCCTTGAAAATATCTGTTACCTTCTCTAACTATTGTTGTAGACTTTCCTTCTCTATCTTTAGTTGATTATGCTCTTCAATAAGTGCAATTATCTGTTGTTTTTGTTGCTATGACCTCTATTGGAGATCAGCGTGTATCCCTTCTGCTTGCTATGCTGCCCATTGAATGAAGTTGTATAGCTATGCAGATCCCCAGTTTTGCATACTCTTAGTGCTAGTTATATCTTGAGCTGGCGGTCGTTCTCTGAGGGGTTTTCCGCTAGCAATTGACTTCTCTGAGTGCTCATGAGGTGATGTCGATTGGTGTTGTTGTGGAAACTGACTCCCCGGGTTGTTCATGCTTGTAGTTGGTTGAATCTGCTACAGTATCAGATTTTCTTGTTGAAAAGGGTTCAACTCCTTGGGCGAGGGTGTCATGTCTGCGGTAAAATATCCTCTGCGAACTAGTAAGTCCAGAAAAGTACCCTGTCCCACCATAGGTTGGCTAACTTTGGGTACCATAGCCGTATTCGAGTTAACTTCTGCCTCATTGTCTCCATTTGTCTTGCTTTTTGCCTTGACTGGGTCTGAAATTGTTACTGATGTGGATGGTGTGTGGGTGGAATGGGCTTTGGAAGTGAATGACGTGTGAGGCAATGAATGTTGTGTATGAGGTGAAGAGGTATGAGTGTGGGGTGGATATGAAGTTTGAACATTTAAAATTGAGGATGGATTGAACACAGGGAGCTCAGAGGTTACCTGTGAGGCCACCTCTAGCTCCTCTTGAATTGGTGCTCCCATGTCCATAGGTTGCATTTGATCTTCCTCAGTGAGATCTACTATTTTCCTAGGCACCATGACTCTTGCTTTCTTGGCCTTGGGAGTAGCTACGGGTGATTTAGGTGCCTTAATCTTCTTGACTGGAACTACTGTGGTTGGCAGGGGCGAATTAAACATGGTGGATGGTAGGGTCGTGACTATGGGTTCAACTATGGAGGGTGACATAGAATTTGAGGCCTGAAAATCTGAAAAAGTAGGAAACATAGGAGAAGCACTTGTGATAGTTTTCATTACCCGATTGAATCCTTTTACTATCATGTCCAGCTCCTGCAGTATTGGTGTTAACTGCAGCCGAGACACCCTGCTTAGTGTCTCATCCGGCATCTCCCTTGGTAGTAGTCTTGGCAGCATGTAATCAAACGAGTAGTGATGGATTGTGTCTCTGATCTCCATTCCCACCCCCCGCCAGGAGCAAACTTCAGTGTGGAATGCCTTTTCGTCAACCTAAAACTTTAACGGTCTCATTTTAAAAATTGTTTCATCAACAAAGGTGGGCCTGATGAGTTTCTGCTTGTGGGTGGCCCCGAACCATATCTGAGAGGAATATTTGTCCAGCAAACTCCTTGGAACCCTTTGCTGCCTCACCATTATTTCCACCATCTTCCTGTACCAGAATGTGAATGCCTCTTCATTTACCTCCTTTGTGTTGGGGTCTCCCGAGATCTTCCAGGGTGTAAACTTCATGGCCAACGACTGACCACTTGTGATTTATGCAGGCTGTCTCACCCCTAGGTGAGACCATTTCCACATTGCAAATTCCATGATGAGGTAGCTGTAGATGAAGCCAGTAGATCTTTTGTAGTTGTCTTTATAGGCTTCGAATGGTTCATTCATAAAAAATGTACACCAATTCAGCTGGGTTCCCTGGTGGTATTGTTCAGCAATTGAAATGGTGTCGAGGGTACATTCGCCCTTTGTGTAGTGCCTGATGGTCTTGCCAGCAATTAGGTAACAGGAAAATTTAACTACCGGGTTGTTTGTGAGCTCTATTTTGGCCCCCTTTCCTCCTCATTTGGTGTCGTATTTCTTATAGTAATCATAATCACCCACCTTCTTTTCTCTCTTGGAGGCAGTCTGGAACTTCATGGGGACATCCCTTCCTTCTGCTGATAATCCTGTTAGCCTGTGAATATCTTTTGCATGTATAGGTATATCCCTTCCTAGCCATAGTGACCCGTTCTGGAGTCTTCTCAGCAGGAATTTCATACACTGCATCACTGCTCTTGTTTTTTCGAACACTGGGAGGTTCCTGAGGTTCAATATGGTCGACTGCTAGATACCTCTAAACTCTGGATTCAATCTTGCTTCTTCCTCTCCTCCTTTCGTAGCGTAATTTTCTATGTAAACCTACCTCTTCCTCGCCGAAAATTGGTAAGAATATGTGAAGTATGTGTCGATCAATGATGCATTGTCATATTTTCCCACTAACGATTCCATTCTCTAAATTCTCTCATTGAGCCCAGGCTCGATGACTGCTGGTGCTACTTTGGTCATCTTTGATCTTCTCTTGTACACTTGCAGTGCTACCCTTGCTCTTTCTTTGTAATTCCTGCTACTAGATTATCTCTTTGGACTTCTTCTAATGAGATTTCTCTTACTGCTGCTGCTATTTCTTGTTCTAACTCAGAATTCTCCAACATTCTCGTGCTTTCTTTTCTATGCAGGTTAAGTAATGTAATCGGCACGAATGAGGTTGATAAGACCCCACAACTAATTAATTTTTCTGACTCCCCCCGCGGCTATAATCGTGTGATTAGTTACCATGATGAGGTGTTTTATGACATGGTTGACTGTGATTTTAGGACTTGGGCAGATGTGATGGGTAATGATTATGGCCTAATAAGGAAAATGTATTACGGTATGGATGTTACTAATTATGGAATTTACTTCTCAAATCCTGGTAATCCTTCGGACTGACATGGGTATGATGGGTCATGATGAAGGAATGATTTTTGACACGTTTGTCTCTCTGGCATGAATGACATGCTGGAGACTACCCTCCCCTTGACCACAATTGGTTGTGATGCGGTCTCTACATCGCAACAGTGAGTTTCCTATGTTATTGCAGTTTGTGCTTTATTGGGATTCCTATCTATTCTCTTTGCAGGTGCGAGAGATTTATTGACTCTATCTACTCTATTCTACCCTACTGACTCCTCTCATTTGTGAGAGTTATTTTGAAAATGAAATGATGAAACTTACTCATGATAAATCTGTAGGCATGTGCCATTCACCCATCCTGGTAACACTTGGTCGTACAGTTGTATTATTCGAACTGCTCCTGAATCTCGGATTTAAATCACATGGTACAGTCCTCGCCAATGCATTCTGAGCTTACCTAGGAACTTTTGGAACTTTCTATCATATAGTAAAAATTTTCCTCCAACCTTAAATATCTTATGTTTGATATGATGGTCATGCCAAGCTTTCTGCCTGTATTTTTGGACAGTATGATGAAACTCCGCTAGAAACCTGTCCTATTCAAGTTCTTATACCTCATGTAGTCACTCCTTCAATGAATATTCCTCTATTAAATATAGCATTGACGTGATTAATAGGCTCGGTATGATAAATTCAGCAGGTACCACCTCTTCCCTCCTGTACACCAGCTAGAAAGGACTCTGGTTGTTCAGTCTTTTCACAGTTGTCTTGTACACCCATAATGTTGTTGGTATGCACTCATCCCAGTCATCTAGATCAGTATTGCAAATATTTTTTAGTCCCTTTTTTAGAATCTTATTAAATGCTTCAACTGTTCCATTTGCCTAAGGATGGTAAGGGCTGCTCTTATGATGTTGTACCATAAAATTTTCTAACAGGGATTTGATTGTCGCATTGATGAAGTGTGTACCTTAGTCACTGGTTAGACTTCTGAGGCAGCCAAATCTGCTATTGATATTTTCAAAAATGAACCTGGTTGTTGTTTCTGTCGTGAAATCCTTCACTGGTACCGCTTCTGCACATTTGTTAAGATAGTCTGTTGCAGTAATGATGTACCTGGCCTACGAATGTCTTGCGACAGGTGTTATAAAATCAACAACCCACTTCTCAAATGGCTTCAATGCTTGTACAGGGTGAAATGGCAGCTCATCTATGTGCGATGGACGTCCCGTTATCTGGCAGACATCGCATTTATTTACAAATGCTTTACTATCCTTGTGTACCATGGGCCACCATAAGCCTACTTGTAATATCTTTCTTACGGTGGATTTTACGCCGACATGCCCTCCCACAACTCCGTAATGTCACTCCCACACTATATCCTCCCTTTCATGGTCCATGACACATCTCTGCAAGACTTGGTCTAACCCCATATTATAAAATTGTCCTGCTATTAACTGATACTCAGCTACCCTTAATACAATATGTCTTCTCTGCGTCGTTGTATATTCATTCGGGCATTGTCCTGGTGCCAAATAGATTGCTATCTGATCTAAGTAGTCTGGGATGGCTTCTACTCTAAAAAGATCAACGTCTGGCAGCTGATCATCTAGGCACCCTCCATTTTCTCCATTTTCCAGCTTTGATAAATGGTCAAGACCCACATTTAGTCTTCCTGGTTTCACTATCACTTCAAAGGTAAAATCCTGGAATAGTAGGAGCCATCTACAGATCCTTCCTTCGAGGACTAGTTTGTTGACTAGATATTTTAATGTTGACTGTTATGTGAATAATTTGAACTTACCTCCTAATAGGTAGTGGCAAAACTTCCAAAGGGAATACATCATTGCTAGAGCTTCCCATTCTGTTGTTGTGTAGTTCCTTTCAGTTTTCGATAACTTCCTGCTTGCAAAGTAAACTGGGTGATCAACTGAATTTTCTCTTGGTTGAGCCAGAACTTCTCCTAGTGCAATGATGGAGGCATGAATATGGACGTGGAATTTATTCTCCCAATCAAGATGAACTAATATGGGTGCACTTGCAAATTTTTATTTCAGTGTATTGAGGGAAGAGTACAATCGTTTGTCCAAATGAACTGCTCTGATTTCCACAACAAATTTTCTAATGGGGTTGTTATTTTTGCATAGTTTGAGATGAATCTTCTGTAGTACCCGTTATGGCCTAGCAATGATCGCAACTGTTTCACAATTTCTGGTGCCTCTATGGTGACTATAACTGCCACTTTTGCTGGATCTACACAAACACCTTGTTTACAAACAAAATGTCCGAATAGCGTCCCAAAGGGTACTGCAAAGATGCACTTCTTAAGATTGAGTGAAATATGGAGTTGTCTGCATCTGTTGAACATTATCCTTAATAAGGTTGCATGATTCCTCAAAAGTTTGTGAACTTTCTATTCATCCATATAAACCTCAAGGAATTTGTGGATGTAGTCCCAAAACGCTGCTATCACAATCTTTGAAAATATTGTTGGTGCATTTTTCAGTCCAAAGGGAATTATATGATATGCAAACGAGCCCCATTTAGTTGTGAAAGTTGTCTTCTTCTTGTCTTCTTCAGCAATCCTCACTTGATTTTATCCTAAAAATCCATCTATAAATGAATAGGCTTCATTCCCTGCCACATCGTTGAGCACCTCATCACTGAACGGAGTGGGGAATGGATCATGTATGCATGTGTTGTCGAGGCTCCTGCAGTCAACACATACCCGAATTTCAGACTTTTCCTTTTTACTTTGTATGACTATAGGACTCACCCACTCTTCTTCTTCCACAGAAAAAAATAATCCTGATTTCAACATTTTATCAATCTCTACCTTGACTTTCTCCTTTACTCTTGGATTCAGACAGTACAGTCTGTGCTTTACTGGTCTTGCGTTGGGCTTCAAAATTATACACATTCCCCCCATGTCTCCTTTTATTCCTTTTAGCTCCACTACTGGGGATGGGAATAAGTCTTCATATTCCTGTAGAAGATTAAATATCTCCTTAGTTGTTTCTGCATCCCAGTAGTCGCCAATTGATGCAATTTTGGGATTTTCTGATGTTCCGATGTTTAGTTTCTTGGTCTTCTGAAATGGTAGCGAGTGAATTCCCCCTTTTGTAGTTTCTTCTTGTATATTCCAGTCTCCTTCCTTTTCTTCAAAATATAAATTTCTAAGATTTTCTAGATCATCGTCATCCATTTCACTATATATCTTTTTGCATGCTACTAACTGTTAGATACTCTGTTTCGGGAGCAGTTGTTCCTCATCTTCCTGAATTTATGGAAAGAATAATACTATTTTGATGGCCTATAGCACCTCTGTGATTGGTTTGGTTTCTCCTTCAAAGGAAAAGCGTTGCGTAAACTTATCTGCAACTACTTGCCAGGTCCTAGTTCCTCTTTTATTTTCTTCAGTTAAGTACCAAGATTATGGAACTAAATCTAGTGAATGTATAAAATTGTGTACCCACAGATGTTCTAGGTACCCTGCTTTCTTCCATTGGTACTCATAATTTTGTAAATGTTTCATGGGATCATAATACCCTTGGTACTTTTCAATGAATTGTGGTCCTTCCTCTTCTTTGAATCTAGCCCTCAACGCTACTGCAACCCTCTCCCATCACAACAGAGATTTGTAGTGGTTGCTCCACCACCTTTCTGACGTGGATTGTAGAGCCACATCCATGAGTGGGACTCTATGTTCTGCTAGTACTTTATCCTCTATTTTTGCAATAAATTTATTTACAACATTCATATTTGAAAAATTCGAATATCCTCTTACCTCAGTTTCAGTCCAGTTGACTCTTCGGATGTTAGCACATCTTCTTGTATTAGTTTCGTATCCCCCCCATTACCAATCATCCCAGGCTATTTCTAAGCCTAAGTCTGAGCTCTAAACACTCCTCCAACTTATAGTTCCTCCCGTTGTTGGGTTGATGTAGTCTTCTCTTTTCCCTGTTGTCATCTGATAGAGATGATCGAGAAGTTGAGCATCTTCTATGTTGTCAACTGTTTCTGTATATCGGGGTCCTTGATATGGGTCAAGTGGTTGAGTGACCCTGACTTCCCCGTCTTCAAATATCATCAGTTCCTTTTTCAAATCGATCACTACATAGTTCTTGAAATCCCAATCTATCCCTAATAATGCTAGATAGGGATCCTTATCCCCCATAATGTCTATTACTTCAAAGTATGTGTATGTTTTTACCCACACAACATCGACTTCAACTTCTTCTAGCCTGCCTATAATCACAATGCAATACTAATTTTCCATGCGGAGCTGGATTGATGAGTATGTCAACTTTGGTCTTCCCAAAGCTTCCCATGTATTTCTTAGCAAAATGTTGACATATGACCCTAGTTCAAGCATGGTATCTTTAATTTTGAATCCTGCGACTTGAGTGTTTACATGGAATTATTTTCCTATTATTCTCTTATTTCTTTTGATTCTTCGTATATATTTTGGGTTGAGTCATTTGACTCCTCCGACTCTGTGTTTTCCTGCACCACCATCTCCAGATTTTGTTTCAATTCCTCCAACATCGGTGCATTGGTTACATTTTTAAAAATAGCCAGAACCATTCTTCAATAATTATGCTTGTATTAGTCAGTTTCTCCTTGTCTACAATTGGCTGTTGTAACTCAACGCCTTTGCTCCCCCCAAGTTGGGAAAACGCTTCCACTACTTCTTTAAAATATTACTTCTATTTATCTGGCTTGAACACTTGCTTTGGAGATGTTGGCTTTATCAGCATTATCGGGTCTATATTCTATGCATCTTCCCCTTTTCTCTTTCCTCCCCATGTTACTATGGCTACATTTTGCATAACCTGCACCTCTACTATTCTTAGTTCTGCGTTCACCAGATTTTCTCCTCTCTATCTAGCTCTTTCCTCCCATCTCTTAATCAATTCCAGGCAGTCTTCAGTTGCATGTGTATTGAATCTACACTGAGAACACCAGGGTCTTCTGGGAAGTGGACATTCCCTTGCTACATGGCCTTCCTGGTCATAATTTTCACATCTTGTAGGTCCTCTTCCACCAGCTCTGCCTCCTCTCATTCCTCCTCCTCGTCCCCTTGGAGCCTCATTCACTCTATACGATGGTCTGTCCAATCGTTCCGCCAGTGCATCTAGGGCTCTACACTACTTTGTATTATGTGTTGTGGAAGCACAAAACTCACAATATATTTTGTTTGGAACATTGGAGTATTTTTACAAAATTGGGCATAGGCGGGGTGAGTGACCAATGATTTTGCATATTTCGTAGTATTCATTTGTGGTCCGACTCTATTGTGCATGGAGCCCTGGGAAGTGGGGTTGTGGCAGATATATCCCTTGAGTGTTTATCGGTGCCACTCCCCCTACTAGTGGGGTCCCTTGTGTCCATGCTGTAGCCCCCATAGTCTGTCCCCGCAACCTTGGGCATTCGATTACCACGTGTCCCTCCATCAGAAAATGTGTACACCACACATTGGGTCTTGTAGGCCATATTGGATGAATATCCTTTAAATTTTCTATTATACTAGCTATCTGATGTTGCAACCCCAAAATGGAAGGGTCTTTAGCTGTTGTTCCTCCTTTGAACTCATGTGGATACCCCACCATAGCCTCTATCTTCATAGCTTGGTCCAATGCATCTTGTAATGTATCAATCTTATGCTGTGTTAGCGGAGTTCTTGTTAGCGAAAGAAGAGCCTTGATAAACCAATCTCTCTGATGATTCAGATCGATTGGGTAACTCATTTTTCCAATCGCATCCTTGAACCTTCTCATCAAAACCCATGCAGTTT
Source organism: Pinus albicaulis (assembly GCA_034641835.2). Taxonomy (NCBI): domain Eukaryota; kingdom Viridiplantae; phylum Streptophyta; class Pinopsida; order Pinales; family Pinaceae; genus Pinus; species Pinus albicaulis. The sequence continues at coordinate 1,627,211,305 of CM076570.1, forward strand.
CACCTTATCGTTGTTTAATCTCCCACATCTCTGATAAAACCTGTTGATCTGTCTGAGGTAACTTGAATTCTTTGACAAATTATTTCTTTACATCATCTATCACTAGGTTTGGATGAGCTTCGGACCATTTAATGAACTAAGGAAGAGCTCTCTCTCTTAGAGTAGTTTGAAATTCGATCAGCTTAACTACCTCTAATGTCTGTCGAGCCCTCCATATGGCTTCGCAGAGATACCAGTGCTGCTCCACATTGTCATTGCCCCTCCCAGAGAACTCTGGGTATCAGGTAAATGATCCTGCCATACTTTGTTATGTGGATGGCACTAGAATAAAACCTCTATTTCCTGGCTGTGAAATTGTATTACTAGCACTATTGTTAATAGATATTGTTGTTATAGACTGAACACTATTCAGCTTTCTAAACTCTCATAACTTAACAAAAATTTCACCTAGTGGCTAATAGATTTCCAAGGGAAGGTCAGGACTAGAGCTATTTGAACTTTGGGGAATAGAGTTATCTTGAGTTATGGGTGTTGGCCCCTCTCGAAATAGCTGCTCCATCACAGCATGCAACTCCACATCGGACATCTCCTCGGGGTGTGCATCCTCCATGTTGGACTTTTATCCATTTTCTCTTTTGGCTAGGCTCCTATACACTTACTTGACTTCCTTGATGGTCCCTCTTAATCCTTGGGATCCCATCTGACCTTCCATCTCCTTTTTGCTCTGTGGCGCCTTCTCCTTATCCTATCGACTACTTTCCTGCTTCTTCAACTCCTTCATCACCCTTTCCCACCACTTCTTAGCGATTTGCACCCTCTGATGTGCTCGTCGCTCTCTCAACCTACTAGAGGTCTCAACATCCATACCCCTAATCCCCCTTCCAACCTACTTGTAGCATCTCTCCCTCAACTCCTTCCCCAAGTACTGGAGGTTTAAGTCTCCATCTCAAATTTTTGAAATTCCATCAATCCCCCGTCTACCATTAATGCTTTGATCCACAAAGTAATTTCCTTCAACAACTTTCCCCTCAATCCATATCTGAATTCATCCTCTGCTTTTGAGAAGGACTGGTAACACTTAGTCATAAATTCCGCTATATGTCCTTCCAAGGTAGATTGTACCCAGAAATCTACAGCTCGGGTCAAATCAGTCTCTAACCAATGGAGTGCTACTAGATCCCCATGCAACCATTTGTAAAAAACCTTACACGACCCTCCTTGGGATTTATAGACTTGTAGTCTTCACAATCAGTTATAGATTTCCTCCACAAATTTTCCCTTGAAAATTTCATAGAGGTCACTCGTAGATTTAGAGAATTGAACCCGATCCTTAACAGTTTTCTCCCTCGGTTGTCTCAACTCAACTTGTTGCGCTATGAACTAATCTAAGTGGTTATCCCACCAGCTTTGTATTTCCCTCTCGAATATCCATGATACCATGATCTAGCTCCTAAATGAAATTTCAGGTCCTGGCAACAAAACCATTTGTTGGCGAGAAAGAAGGTCTCTGAGTAAGACCCAGGTTCAGGAGAGAGGCCAACAAGGTTTCTGCGGTAGTCTAGCACAACGCCGGAATTTTCACCCTACTCCGAAGAGCAGAGAGTCTCACCCAAGGCATGCCATGACCTTAGTAAGGTTAGGAACAAATCAGATATCGACCGATCATAGATATAGATCAAAACAAAAGAACTAGGAACAGCAAAAAAAATTATCTACCTTGCACAAGAAACTTCTCATGAAGCATATTCAAGATGAAAAATTAATATTTAAAAGCGGAAAATACATTCACCATAACCAAATTCTCAACATGAAACTCAAGACATCAAACATAGGTAGAAGTATATTTCATTATCAAGTAGCAGACAGTTACATTACTCCTCAGAGTTGATTACATAAGAGCAGACTATAATAGTTACATAACATAACAGAACAGAACAGAGCTCCCCTGTGGCTCTCTTCCTCATCCCTCTACTGGAATAACCCCCCTATCTATGCTAGCTAATTGTCTATTTGTTCCTTTGCGAACATGACTGACAGTTTTCCCTCTCTTCCTGCTTTGTTGTTTGTCGCATCTCCCTGATCACTGGGAGTTCTACTTCTTTTCTTTGTCACTTGTTCTTGCCATTTGTGCTAGTTTTCTGCAACTATCACACCACCTATTCTCCAGCTCTCCTCAACTATGACAGCTCCCTATCTACCATGGTTGTGCTCCACCACCTATTCTCCGCAACTCAAAACTATTTAATTTTCAAAACAAGGGCCCCAACAATAACCCTTTTCCTCTTCTCATCGGCCCACTCGATTCAACATGACACAACCTACCCATTTACTCAAGCTGTGATGTTGTGGTGTGCTGCTTGAATGTCCCCATCATAGCATCCCTCCCAATTGTGCAGCACCTGCCTGCCCGCACTATCATTCAACTATCAGGTGTGTTTCCTCTGCACTGTAGTGTCGCAGCCTGCCCATCCTACAGTTTACCTAAACTGCTACTTAGTCGACCTATTCACTCACATTGCGGAAACCCCAAACTCTATTTTCCCATAAAGCTTCCAACAGTCATGCGTTCGACCGAACTGTACCCTACCCATCTGCCTATAACACCTTCGCACTTCACTCAAGTCTAAAATTGTGTGTTGGTTTGATGATTTGGTTCCTCTATCCACTGAATGCCTATGCCATATTTATACAACCTTCACTGATGGAAATTCATCACAAAATAATGTGTCTTTTGGTTGTACCGTGGGTCGGCCCGCCCATATGATCTCGGCCAACTTGTGCACCACTCGCACACACCCCCTTCAACCGTTGTGTCTTTTGGTTGTACCATGGGTCAGCCTACCCATATGCTCTTGGCCAACCTATGCACCACTCGCACACACCCCCCAAGCGACACAACAGTTAAAGGGGGGCGTGTGTATATGTCTTGAAGATAACCATGTGTATATGTTTAATTTTCCACGGGAGTAGTGGACAATATGTTTTTAAGATAACCATGTGTATATGTTTTTAAGATTAGATGGAGTATATGGAAGCTAAAATCAAAAGGGAGCCTCATTTTCCTATCCATACATGGTCTTTTTCATGTTAAATCTTTGTTGGAGTTACAAAATTTTTATCAATTAATAATTATGCTTTTAAAAGAAAAAATATAAATACAGTTTTACCAATGGAAAGTTTTTATCAACCATGGTGAATAAAGAAGTGTTGATAAATTTCAAAAAAAAACTTAAACTTACATCAAGATGGTGAACCAAATGGGTTTTGTCTTTACAAAACCATGTCGCATGCACAAAAACCACAAACTACACTATCCACACTATGGTTTTATGTCTTTACAAGACCATGTCGCATGCACAAAAATGACAATTACACTATCCACACTATATTAATGAAGGTAAATTGTGATAAGTGAGGAAAAAGTCATTTTAAATATTTTAAATATTTTTGAGTTTGTAAAAAATTGTGACCTTTCTATGTTTAAATATTTTTTTTTTAGACAGAGAACTAAGCAACCACCCCGAGTATATGCAACAGCCCGCAAGTTGCATATAACAGTAACTCATGAATTCACAAGGACCGAGGCATCCGTAGACCATGGAAAGATGCTAGATCAAGATCCAGGTCCAAAACTCCAACGGGACATCTATCCCTCTAGCTTGGTCATGACAACCCCGACCGGTTTTGAACCTGTGACCTCCCAAGGGAAATCACAAGTTCTTAACCATTGAACCCACTTAGGTTGTATTCTATGTTTAAATATTGTTACAACAGTTGGAATCGAAGATGTTATGTAGAATTATGAATTACGAATAAAAAATTATTCCCTAAATTTGGTGCTATGCATTTAGAACAACATGTTAAAGACTTTGTAGATACTTTTCCTAACAAAAGATAGACACACAGAATAGATCAAGAAACCTACTTTGGGTCTAAGTGCTTCCTATTCTCCTTCTATTGCTCTTGTTGTAGCTTCAAATCCAAGCTAGATCGCCAAAACATTTCTTGCAAGAATGAACACTAAACAACATAGAGATTGCAATATACATATGAATATTCAAGTTATTCAGTTAAATCAATGAAACATGAACCATATACATCAAATAAGAATTCATAATATGAAAGATAAAAACTTATACAGATATATATGTGGGAAATTAAGCATCAATATTTATTAATGGATAGAAGGAGAGGTTAAAACCAGTGATTGATTTGATGCCACCATCTCCAACAACATCCCAGCCTCATCACAATAAGCATCTATCCAGCAACATATCACTCAAATCAAATCCTCAATTGAAATTCCACCAGCATTTCTCTACTCAATTTCTTCCTTTTCAAGCACTAGGATCTGTGCTCAATTTATAGATGAGATGAAGGTAGTTTCACAATCAATTACTTTCTAATAATAGGCAAGACATGTTCCCAAGCTTAGAGGTATCAAATGGACACATGGATTCGAAGTTTGACACATATGCACTCTTCTAGAAGGCACTGGCCAAGTGGAGATTCTGGAACAATGAGAATTTCGCTCCCAATTTGACCAATGCACCCTTGAGTGTCGGGAAGTTCTTTGCAGAGCACTCTTGAGTGGGGTTACCTGCATATGCAAAGCACTTAGCCCCTTGAGAGAATGTGTTGGTGAACTCATAGGTGTTATAACATGTACTTCAAATCTCGGAGGCCTTGCAATCGAAGTCATGGATGATTTGTCTTTGTTCTTTGTCTTAGGGAATGTAGCAACTAAAATGATAGGGGATGATAGACCCTATTCATTGGTTCTGGGGATGATGTCTGGTTTAACCAGGTTATTGGGAATGATGCCCAAATTGACCTATAACAGATTGCCCCCTAACTCAAGAAGTCAGAATAATAATAACAATATTTTTTGAATGAGATGCTTTACACTGTGATGGGATGAAGCTAAAGCGGAGTGGCGACCTACATCAATATTACAATACATTACATCATGATATATACTCTTGATCATGAATTGCTGAGGGAAGGCATTCCCATGCTCAACACATAACTATAACATGTACATAGTATAGAAAGTCGTCTACATTAGAATGTTGCCCAATACAGACATGCCTACATATATAGGCCCATGTTTGGATGACGATCTGAATGTAAGGTCACCGTACATATGATGTGTACAATAATTCTGAAATCGCAATCCGGATGGCTGAAACTTGATCCGAGGTCTTCTTATCTCATTCACTCAATAATTTGGGTACAAGTCTATCCATGTGAATATATGATTTGTAGTCGAACATGGTAATACATCATTTGATTACCAGCCAATGATGTGATTTGTTAACAAACGTGAGAGAACTACCATTGATGTGAATTGCCCTCAAGGTACTGTAGTACATTTTTTAAGGCATGAATAGATGATTTGATGTTAAATGCCAAACAAAACCTTTTGGTCAAAATTCCAGAAGCGAGGATCTTGTCGATGTTGTAACAAGCCTCATGGTACTGGAATATGATGTTTTTGTAGAAATTTACTGAATAATGAAGATTTATCCACGGAGATTATCCTTATCATACATCAATTCGATTTGCTGCACAATACATAATCTCTTCTACAAATTAATCATCACATGCGGAATAAAACAAGCTGTATGCGATCATAAAAACATCAGATCTTCACACACATATAACACAGTATGTATGGGGAAAGCTTATAGCTGAAAACCCCCAGCTATTTGTTATATTATAAGGAAGAGAACATTCAGCAATACATAATACAATACTCCTCACAAGTACTCAGTACTATCTCCATATGCTGAACACAAAACTAGCTAGATCTGAATCAAGTCATAGGTTCAAATCCCTCTGTTGTTTGCCTACCTCTATTGCGCAATCCAAGATGGGAATAATGCCAAAACAAGTTTGAATTCCCTTGTCTTGAACTGCGCAATCCTCATGGGCAATCTCCTCTACTGATTGTGCAAGATCTCATGCACAACTGATGTCACACTAATAGCAAACCGGCTCTTTCACCTATCTCCTCCACTGGTCTTCACTAAACTGTACATCCACTGAGTTAAATGATGTGTTCTTTAGTTGAATAATGAGTTAATAATTAGTGAATTAAATAATATTTAATTCACACCACTCATCTTTAGTGTAATAGCAGTTAAACTAATTACAACTAGTTCAACTAGTTAACCGGAACACAATCTCCATCAACTCCTCAATCAACTCCACCAAAACTCCGCCACATGAGTCTAACTGAAGTCCATCATGCATGAGCTCAACCAAACCCCTAGGAATAGCGTAATTCCTTTGTCAGCTGCATGGGCCACATCCGTAGCTCAAACTGAAGTGCCGAAAGAGAATAAGATAATGTTTATAGTCCGAATATTATTAAGAGCAAATAATATTCGACTGTTCTATTTTTAGATAGGCAGTCTAAAAATAGACTTCGACCTAAATGTATAAAAATAGAGGTCCATATATTTTTACCAACATGACCAATCCTACAAGAATAGCATACTGCAACTCCCATTCCATGATCCATATGTCTAAAAATAGACTTTGCGCCAAAAATAGCCTGTGGGCCCACCTAGTGAAGGCGACTTCATTTCACTAGGCTCCATCATCTTGTTGCATTTTCAACACTCCCTCTCAACAAGATATGGATTATCTGCAACCCCTAGCCTACCTCTGTGGAACTCAAATTTTCTCCTGGTGATCGCCTTCGTCAAGATGTCTGCATCCTGATCCTCCGTGGGAATATATGATAGCAACATGATCCTCTGCTGAACACAGTCTCTGATATGATGGTACCTGATGTCAATGTGTTTGGATCTATCATGAAATACTGGATTAGCCGAGAGCTTAATGCAGCTCTGGTTATCACAATAAATCACAGTAGGCTCCAAATGCGACCCGAACAAGCCAACCAGGATCTTCCTCATCCAAATAGCCTCGCATGCAGCCAAACTTGCTGCCATGTATTTGGCCTCTGCTGAACTGAATGCCACAGATCTCTGCTTCCTGCTGTACAAGGAAACTGTTGTCGACCCGATACTGAAGATCCCTCCAGATGTGCTCTTTCGGTCCGTTGGGCTCCCTGCCCAATCTGCATCTGTGAAGCCAACTAGCTTCACTCCATCCTCCTGTCTGTACCACAGAACATTTCCCGATGTGCCACTGAGATAACGCAATACATGCTTACCCGCCTTCCAAAAGAGCTTGGTAGGCTTAACCATAGCTTGTGAAAGCTGGTTCACTGCATAGCATATATCGGGTCGTGTATTGACCAGATACATAAGCGACCCCACCAACTGTCGATAGACAGTGGCATCAACTACCTCCGCTGAAGTAGCATCCTCCTTCCTCCAACCTCCAGGAAGAGGAGTATCAACAGGCTTGCAGCCATGCATGTTGAACCTCTCCAGAATCTCCTAAGCATACTTGGTCTGAGAAAAAAACAGTCCACCACTGCGCTGCCATATTTCCAATCCCAGGAAATAGTGAAGGAGGCCCAAGTCCTTCATCTCGAACTCTCGTGCAAGATCCTCCTTGCATGAAAGTATCAACAGCTCATCTCCCATTAGAATCAAATCATCTACATACAGTACGATGATCAAAAACTTCCCCTCCACCACAATCTAGTACAGGTTAGGATCCACCTCACTCTTGGAGAATCCAAGTCCGGTGAAATAACTATCGATGCGAGTGTACCAGGCACGAGGTGCTTGCTTCAACCCATACAGTGCTCTCTTGAGTCAGCACACATGCGACTCACTGCTGAAAATCTCAAAACCTTCGGGATGCTCTATGTAAAATTCCTCCTCAATGACTCCGTTGAGGAACTTTGTCTTCACATCCATCTGATGGATGTGCCACCCCATCTGCGCTGAGAGAGCAAGGATCATCCGTATCAAAGAATACCTTGCAACAGGTGCAAAGGTCTCCTCATAATTGATCCCCTCTATCTGAGAAAAGCCTCAGGCAACAAATCTTGCCTTGTACTTTTCCACACTCCCGTCAGCCACTTGCTTCACTTTGTAGACCCATCTCGAGCCTACCACTGATTTTCCCTTCGGTCTTGGGACAATCTCCCATGCATTGTTTCTGACGATCGAGTCATACTCCTCGACCATGGCATCTACCCATGCGGGGTCCTCCACAGCTTCCTCGAAAGAGGATGGCTCCGTCATGACACATTTTCTCACAAGAGCCATGTATCTAGTGCACCGATCCGGTGACTATCTCTGTTTGCGCTGTGCTGTAGGTGGTCCTACAACCCTCTTTGCATCTTGAGCCAGTCGCTCAGCTTCAGTAGTGCGCTTGTGCCCTCTGATGGTCAGCGCTGCATGAGTGGTCTCTTCCACTCCATGAACCTCCTCTTGTGGCTGATCCACATCCGGAGACTCATCCTTGGGAGCTAACAGCTCCTCCTCTGCATGCAAGTGTGCCTCCCTCTTAAGTGAACACTGCATGGCTTTCTCCTCCTTAAATTTGATATCCCATCACACAACAGTCTTGCGACTGTCTGGCAATTACACTCGATAGTTGTGGGGTGTATCAGTGTACCCCACAAATATTCCAACCTCTGCGGTCGGATCCAGCTTCTTCCTGGCATCCTTTGTGACATGCACATACACTGGTGAACCAAATATCCTCAGATGAGATATATCAGGCCTCTTACCGGAAAACGCCTCCTCGGGTGTACTCATGCCAAGTATCTTGTGAGGACAACGGTTCTACACATATACTACTTTGTTGCATGCCTTAGCCGGCAAATGAAGGGGTAGGCCCTGATCATGCAACATTGCCCGTGCAGCACCCACGATCGTTCTGTTCTTCCGCTCAGCAACCCCGTTCTGTTGTGGGTTATGGGGAGCTATGAGCTCTCTTTGAATCCCTTCCGCACTGCAGAAGTCCTTGAACTTACCAGAGATGAATTCACCACCATTGTCGCTCCTTAGAGCCTTTACCTTCTTCCCCAATTCCTTCTCGACTAGTGCTTTAAACTCACAGAACTTCGAGAATGTCTCGCTCTTCTTCTGCATGAAGAAGATCCAGCACTTTTGAGAGAAATCATCAACAAAGATCACGTAGTACTTGTGCTTTACTGTCGAAGCTACTGAGAAAGGACCACACACGTCTGTGTGAACTCTCTCAAGGATCGTCATGGCGCGACTATCCTTCTCGTGAAAGGTGGCTTTCACATACTTGCCTAAGGTACATCCCTTGCACTGATCTGACTGTGCAAGTGTACCCTTAGGAAACCCAGTAGAAATCTGCTGCAGTATCTTCAAAGCTCCATGGTGAAGGTGGCCCAATCTCCAGTGCCACAGCTCACCCTCATCATCCCGGCTCACCACTCCTTCCGCCTTGCATGCCATTGCTACGCAGCCATCTACCTGCAATTGATACAGGTTCTTCACACGAACCCCTATCTTCTGGGTCACTCCAGTTGTCTTACTACGTAGGAAAGCTTTTCCCTCGCTGAAGACCACATCATACCCCTTATCTTCCAACATGGCCACAGAGATAAGATTCTTCTTCAATCCTGGAACATGCATCACTTCCTTCAATATGAAGGGTTTACCAGACTCCCTCTCAAAGGAAATGGTACCGATACCGGTCGCACTGTATCTACCATCATCGCCCATCTCGATGTGCACGCCAAGATCTTTGTCATCCAGATCAGAAAACAAATCACGATCTCCAATCATGTGAAAAGATGTGCCACTGTCCAATAACCACACTGATCCCATCACACTTGATACCAAGCATGTGATCAGCGAAAAATCTAGCTCGAACTGCGAGGCCAAAGCCTCTCCTCCTGCAGATCCGCCAGCCTTTTTATTTTTCTTCTTCATCGGAAAATTTGTGGCATAATGTCCGTGCTGGTGACAGTGGAAGCACTTCAGCTTGGAAATGTCTTGCTCCTTCTTTCCCTTTTCACTGGACTGAGAAGATTTCTTGCTCTTCCCCTTCTTTGCTTTAGCAGCCAAAGCGCATTTTTCTTCATCATATGCCTTTGATGAAGATCTGTCTCTGGTATTGTGCCGGATCTCCTCTTGCACGAGATCGACTTCCGCGCCTTTCCCATCCCGCAAATTTTTCCCAACCCTCCCGACCATTGACACTATCTTGATATGCATGCCAACTTTTCGGAAGACCTAGGAGAGCCAAGCTCACCAAGTCCTCATCCTCCACTGTCACTCCCACGCTTCCCAGCTCATCCCTGCATTGGGTGAACCTCGTGAGGTACTTGGGGATGCTCTCTCCTTTCTCCATCTTGATGTTTTTGAGTCTATCATTGAGCGCCAACTTCCTCTGGTCGCTCTTGCTCTGGTATAGATCTGTCAAGGCTTTCCACATCAAATATGGAGAAGCCTTCCCATGCAGGCTGGATACAATGTGATCCTTTATGCCCTCCAATAGAATCCTTCGACATTTTTCTTGTTTCTTTTGCCATGCTTAGACAACAGCAGCATCAGTAGAAGTAGGCTTTGGAATCTCTTTCTCCACGAATTCCAATAGCCCATTATCATCTAATACAGCCTCCATGCGGTCTTTCCATGCAACATAATTCGAACTACCTTCCAAGGCATATTCTAGTCGCAATCCGTTGAAAGACATTTTCGCCGCAGCACCAAGAACACAAATCTGCAAATTCGAATTCCAAGAGCTGATAACTCAACCGCTTCCGATCTACACTTGAGAACAAATTATTTCCAAATCAGAGCTTGACTGCATGGGCATTTACCAGACCTTTCACTTTCCGAAGAAAGATGAATCCGGAGGCTACCTGGCCCGAGTGCAGACTCTGTCCGAGGAAATAATTTCAATCACCGTAATAGATCTTTGACGATTAATTTCGCATGATCAATTTCGCTCCGGTACCATGTAGAAATTTTATGAATAATGAAGTTTATTTGCTGAGATTATCCTGGTCACACATCAATTCGAATTTCTTGCACAACACATAACCTCTTCTACAAATTAATCATCACATGCGGAATAAAACAAGCGGTATGCGATCATAAAAACATCAGATCTTCACACACATATAATACAGTATGTATGGGGAAAGCTTATAGCTGAAAACCCCCAGATATTTGTTATATTATAAAGAAGATAACATTCAGAAATACATAATACAATACCCCTCACAAGTACTCAGTACCATCTCCATATGCTGAACACAAAACTAGCTAGATCTGAATCAAGTCACAGGTTCAAATATCATCTGTTGTTTGCCTGCCTCTACTGCGCAATTCAAGATGATAATAATTGTTGAACCAAGTTCAAATTCCCTTGCTTTTACTACGCAATCCTCATGGGAAATATCCTCCACTGATTGTGCAAATCTCATGCACAACTGATGTCGCAACTAATAGCACACCGGCTCTTTCACCTATCTCCTCCACTGGTATTCACTGAACTGTACATGCACTGCAGTCAACTAATGTGTTCTCTAGTTGAATAATGAGTTAATAATTAGTGAATTAATTAATAATTAATTCACACCACTCATCTCTAGTGTGACAGCCAGTTAAACTAATCACAACTAATTCAACTAGTTAACCCGAACACAATCTCCATCAACTCCTCAATCAACTACACCAAAACTCCGCCACATGAGTCTAACTGAAGTCAATCATGCATGAGCTCAACCAAACCCATAGGAATAGCGTAATTCCTTTTTCAGCTGCACGGGCCACATCCGTAGCTCAAACTAAAGTGCTGCAAGAGAATAAGATAATGTTTTTAGTCCGAATATTATTAAGAGCAAATAATATTCGACTGTTCTATTTTTAGACAGGCAGTCTAAAAATAGACTTCGACCTATATTTCTAAAAATAGAGGTCCATATATTTTTACCAACTTGACCAATCCTCCAAGAATAGCATGCTTCAACTCCCAGTCCATGATCCATATGTCTAAAAATAGACATAGTCTAAAAATCGACTTTGTGCCAAAAATAGCCTGCGGGCCCACTTAGTGAAGGCGACTTCATTTCTGCCTTAGGCTCCATCATCTTGTTGCATTTTTCAGTCAGCTTTTAAGTGAACTTCCTAGATGATGATTTGTCATCGACAGGTAGTCACTTTATTTTGAAATGAGAGTTAATGATTTCGGAGACAAAGATATGACTTGATATAGCAATGTTCAGGGATGACTGTCATGAGAATGAAGGTTTATGAGTATTTCAGAAGGATGAGTATTCACTGGATGAATTCTCTTGAACATATCGGCGACACTGAGATGAGTTGGTAGCATTGACCCAAAACTGAAGTGAAGGTATGATGAACCATAGGTATGAATGAACCGTCAAGAAGATTACCCAACCCAAACAATCACAATGATGGAGTGAAGTGTCATGTTCAAGAGTGACCTGCTACCATAAAAAGTTTTGTTCACTTTCCCAAATTTTCCTCGGTCATTTGTCGACCAGTACCTATTTATTTTTTAACAAGCTTGAGGAGGATAACATATGCTTGATCTATAATTCAACCCTTTGGGCGAAAAATGTATCGTTATTTAATAATTTAACGAGTCTATCGATGAATGAAACTCGATTCTTACCATGATCGACAAGCCCGTTGCTATTTTATGTTTTAACGAGCCTAACGACAATGACAGCTCGATCCTTTTTCATATTTAGAGAGTTTGAAAAAGAGGATGAAAAGAAAACTCCATAAGTACTTTTTCATAAATTTGTTGCTCATATCCGAAAAATTGTAAAATAATATATGAGAGAACCTCTTTAGTCATGTTTGACCAAGGTACTCCTTTTTCGTAAATAATCTATCTCAGTCCGGAAAAGGGTTAAACTTATACTGAGTAGATATCGATTCATTTAATTTTACAAGCTTGAAAAGACAAGTGCTCGGAAATCTTTTCACATTATCAGAGTCTGAAAATAGCTAAAAAAAGACTTCAAGGGTTCCTTTTTCGCCGTTATAGAAGCTCGAAAAAGAGATAAAAGTGCACTTCAAGTCCTTATTCATATTTAGCAAAGCTCGAAAAATAAGGATAAAAGTATGCTTTGTGGTCAAATCATTCTTGAAATAAATCTGCATGACTAATCTATTCATCAGTTGTAAAACCTATTCAGAACAACATCAAATGGATTAAAAATACTTATTTCATGATAAAAATATAATAAAACCATAGTAATAGTAATAAATATCCATTGCAAACAATTTAAAAACTAATTAAAAAGAGTTTTACTATTCATTTTTACCATTCAATAGTTACCATTTGCATTTTGGAGCTCTGAATCTGTTTTTGCCCCCGAACTTTAGCTGTTGATTGCGATCGATTTTGTGAACGGTTTTCATCGCTCACATCCAATTGCCATGAACCTTCTCTCTTTCTTTCTGCAGAGTTTTCAATTAATTTCTCAGCGGCAAATTTTTAGGGTTTGAGCCCCTTAGGGTAAATTTTCCTTCCAAAGAGGGCAACACACCCTTGAGCATTGAAAAGTGCATTTTGGAGCACCTAAACTAAATTATAGCTACATATGCAATGCACTGTCCCTTGTTCAAGACTGCATTAGGCGCAATTTTCATTTTTTCTTCTTGCACTATGCCCAAAATTTGTCTAATTTTTTGCATGAAAAGGAGTTTGATGAGTCTTATGGTTATGTTTCAGGATTTCATTGGACTATAATGATGATTACATGGAGAGAGAATGAAGAACATAATATGGTTGCCCTAAATGATCTAGGTACAATAAGATCCCTAAGAGATTGTGGTTTGTTAAAGTACTTCCGCTTGTCAGGGATGAGGCAACAAATATAACTCTTAGAGTTCCTAGTTCGAGCATGGGATCCTGCTATTGAGGAATTTCACATTAGGAACAAAGTGGTTCCTATTACAGTGGAGAATGTATACTTTCTCATAGGTTTGTTAAGGAGAGGCTTGCCCATTTCTCTCTCAGGGTCTGCTCCTGGAGGAGAGACAGCAAGAGACTATGTTTTGCAATATTTCTATCCAGGGGAAGAGCCAAGAAAAGGTGGGAAGATAAAAATTCTTGACGTTCGAGATTTTCATTTTATAACCATTCTTTTCATGATCACAAAACTTGTCGGCACTGTTACACTATATGTAGTGAATAGATCATATATGAAGTATGTGCTAGACTGCATGGAGCCAACAATCTTCAATTAGTCTGAAGTTGTACTTTCCCAAATAAAGGAACAATTGAACAAAGCAAAGGGAGGAAGGAAGAATAACTTCAGTTATGGTTCAATCCTCATTTCATTTTCCTTAGAGTGGATTCCACTGATGTAGCCTCAGCATGTGACACTGGGCATGTCTAAACCTAGAGATTCAAGGATGTAGAGATGGGTAGAACTAATGGGTAAGCATGCAGGCTAATCGACCATTTTTTTCTTGACCGCGTTCTTCACCTGGTTCAGGCGACATGTTGTTGCCATTTATGAGTATGCATACATAGGCGTAGATTACTGAGGAGATCTAGACTTAGCCTTACTAGAAGGTGCTCAGTGGGGTGCAATAGGTAAGAATTTTTTTACCATGTTTTCTATTTTAATAAGGTTTATACAATTTTTTTGTATTTTTTGATGTTTTCCCAAGACTAAATTAAATTTTTTATGTAATGCAGATGTTGGTCGAGTTTAACCGACGGAGGAACCGGAGCATGGAGCAAATGAGCCAAAAGAGAGGGTTTTTGGGAAAGCAGTCCTTCAGGATTTAGACGTGGTTGAGACTCTGACTGAGCTTAGGCAGCACATAGAGGGGTTGACCTTTGGGATTTCGGATTGCTGGATCGAAGAGCGTCCATGCGACTACAACGCCACACTATAGGCTTTCCTAACCGCTTGATGCGGTTACTCCATAGGATGGCTAGATCTATAACATGTTACCATGAGCACCGCTATTTTACTTTCGACATATTGCATACATTTTGAGGTCGGATGTTCAATGTGTCTTGGGCACAAATTTTTGTAAAAAACTATGACTATATATCTATTTGAGTTCTATGTTTTCCTATTTTTATTGCGTAATCTTATTCAATTATGTGAATTTTTCTTTACATGTGTTGCAAATGTCTGTCTAAAACATGATAAGCTAAAGAATCTGTTGATGTGTTCAAATTTCTAGAAATGTGTTGATATTGAATAAAATCAAAGTGTCTTTCCAAAAGACGAACTCTTAGGAACAAACGATGCAATGTTGGATTTCTAACAGTATAAACACTAGTAAGTTGTAATACTGTGTTGGAGTTCGATCAACGTGATATACTCAACAATATTTTTTGTCGATCTACCAAAACAAATCCACGAAAACTCACTAACTTGTCATTCGGAGTGAAAATGGACCACACTACAGAGGATATATTATGCATACTATGACTAGCACCATCATCATATACAAAAAATGGTTCCAAAGATTCAGACATCTACGATGAAATGTAAAGCGGATTACTTACGTCAAGAAAACTCTAAAAACAAACTAAGATAGTGAATGCAAATCAACATCAAATATATACAATATAATTCAAAAAATTACTACGCTCATGATTAAGCATAGTAACGTTTCAAATACAACCCATTTCAGGGTTGTGCCATCGGAATTCCATCGTAATCTACCAACTTGTAGGTACCTTCAGCAAGAAATATTTTGACAATATAGGGGTCATGCCATAATGGCTCAAATTTCCCGGTACCTATTACATCAGCTTCTTGATCATAAAGGAGGACCAAGTTTCCCTCTGAGAAAATGTGAGGCTGGACATTTTTGTCGTATTAAACCTTTATACGTCTCTTATGTGCTTCTTTGGCCAATTACCATATCGCACGCGTTTCATCAATATGGATGAGGCGAAAAGATGTAATCTTTCCGAGGTGTCGTGTAACAAGCTCCCGTCTTGCAGTTTTGATGATGGTATTTCACATTGGATTGGTAGGATAGCTTCCAGACCATATACCAATTGAAAAGGAGTAAATCCAGTAGTGTTTCTCATTGAGGTTCAATACGTCCACAAGGTAGAGTACAAGATCAAATTCCAATTTCTTTTATGAACTCCTATCTTTCATTGAAGCATATGTTTAAGAATTTGGCTGATAGCTTCAACTTGTCCATTTGCTTGTGGATAATAAGGAGTAGAATTATCATGTGACAATCCTAACTTGGCAGTCAATTTAGTTATCAAGTGATTGCGAAAATTCTTCCCATGATATGTAACTATATCCTGTGGTACCCCAAACCGTGCAATAACATGATTAAAAAAAAACAATGCAGCCAATGCAGCTATTTGTCCTATGTTGTGGAATGTAGGCATCACTTCGGCCCATTTGGTAAACTAGTCTACTGCGACAATAATATAACCATGCCCCCCAAACAAATGAGGGTTACAGGACATGAATTCAATACCCCATTTCTAAAATGGTCCCTCAAAGACAACAAGATGCATTCGCACTGGCGGTTTGCGGATTTTACGATCAAATATCTGGCATGCATGACAAATTATTACCATGGGAATGCAGTCGTGAAATATGGTAGGCCAAAAGTAACCGGCATAGAGTATCTTCTGCATGGTAGCATATCCAGACAAGTGTGCACCACAAGCCCCAACATGACAATCAATTAACCTTTTTGGCCTCCTCATGAGTGAGGCACCTTCTTAAAATTGTATCAACACCACAATGATAAAGAGTATCACTGAAGATCAGATAATATTTGGCTTAGTATCGAATACATCGCTATTCAGAGCAAGAGGTATCAGGCCGATAAGTTTTTGTTTGAAGATAAATGATGAAATATCCATACCAAGGATCGGATGTCTAATTATAAACATAGACTCTCAAAATTCGATGGTTCCCGACGAGTTGCAGTACTATCGCAGGGAAGGTCAAGAAGCTCAGCTAAAACTAAAGACTTCTTTGACTTGGAGTTAATGAATTCCAAATCAAATTCCTGTAATCAAATTCCTGTAAAATGACGATCCATTTTGAATATTTTCCTCTCAGCAATTAACATGATAAGATGTAATTCATGGGGTTACAATCCAAAGTGACAATGGTCTTTCGGAACATGATATAGTGGCGAAATATTTGGAAAACTTGAACAACTGCCAAGGCAAGTTTTTCTACATATGAATACTTCACATTCGTATCATTGAGATTACAACTCAAATAATAGATCGGATGTTCTATCCCATTTTCTACTTGGACCAACACCATAGAAATGGTCGTACCAGCCACAACGATATATAATAAATAATCACTTTGATGATTGGGGTGGATACATTAATGACGCCCAAACAAGAGTATCCTTTCCAGTATCAAAAGAAGCTTGTGAAACTTGGTCCCAATGGAAGGGAACCCCATTTTTCAAGAGTCGAGTAAACCCTTTAGCCATTTCAGCGTAGTTGGGTATGAACCTCATTAGGAAGTTAGCCTTTCCTTGAAGTTTCTGTATCTGAAGTAAATTTGATGGCGCAGGAAAATCAAGAATGGCCTGGACCTTAAATGGGTCTATTCAAATTCCTTCTTTTGAGACTATGAATCCAAGAAAATGACCAGACCCAACACAAAACACACATTTATGTGGATTGAGGCATATTTTGTAGTGTCAACATCATAAAAAGATGGCTCTCAAATGCATTGGGTGATCATTACGATTTCGTGAATGTGTGGGTAAATCATCTAGATAGGGTTGAAAAATATGTTTGATGTCATTGAAAGCATAATCCATTTCTCTCTGAAAAGTAGCCCTGACGTTCTTAAAACCAAAAGGTAGTTTCCTAGAAGAGAATGTGCCCCAGGGAAAGATGAATGTTGTCTTATGTTGATCCTCTGGGCGGATATTGATTTGATTATAGCCAGAAAATCCATCCATGAACAAAAAAATTTCACATCCAGCACAATTGTCAATAATCTGGTCAATAAAGGGCGCATGATAGTTTTATTTTGGACAAACAAGGTTAACATCCCAATAATTGATGCACACTCTGATGGTTCCTTTCTTTTTCATGACAGGAACAATGTTGGAGACCCACTCAGTTAGCGAAATAGGGTAAAACCCGCACGTAAGTTTTTCGACTCGCTTTAAAGGAGCTAAATTTTCCTGATGAACAGACGAGCATAAAGGAATTGACATACCGACTTGACATCAGGTTACATATTAATAGTGTGTTCAACGATACTAGTGTCAATACCTGGCATCGCCTCATAATACCAGGAAAATATATCCTGGAATTCATGAAATAGAGAGTGATATGTTTCAAGTTCTGATGTATAATAAGACATGCCAACATGAATATTTTATACCAC
Source organism: Pinus albicaulis (assembly GCA_034641835.2). Lineage (NCBI taxonomy): Eukaryota > Viridiplantae > Streptophyta > Pinopsida > Pinales > Pinaceae > Pinus > Pinus albicaulis. Next base: position 1,627,229,588 of record CM076570.1, read on the forward strand.
ACCAGGTTTGGTCGAAATAAAGATAGAAATGGTTTCTTCAATATTTGAAAAATTTCCCTCAGAATCGATTGCATTAATAGGTAACTTGAATTTGAAAAGAATTTTTTGATTGATGGGTGATATAGTTCACTAAGATAATCTTCATAATCAGGAATATGGGAACGATGATGATAATCTTCCCATGGTTCTCCTTCTGACATCATGGTTTCCAAAATATTTTCATCTTTCAAGAAATTTTGATGTAGCATGATCAGATGGAGTACCAAAATCTAAGGAACAATCAACCCAAACAACCGGCGACGATGATTTCAGATTGGCCACCCAAGCTAGATAGATTGATTGTTATGCCATCTCAATAGGGTCGGGTGGAAAAAATCCATCCAACGTAAAAATTTCAGAATCATTTGTACTCTTCCTTAGTGTTGGGTATGTGTTATATTCTTTCCACGACTAAGCACGCGCGGGGGGGTAAGAGGGGGGCGACAGCCTCCCTAGCCGGGCGCAACGGGGGTCGCGTGGGGCGGGCCCCTCTCGCGGTCCGAGTGGGGCAGCGGCCCGGCGAAAATTTTTTGGTCCTTAATTTCCGGCGGTAGTCCGCGTCCATGGTTTTGTGCATGGTTTTGCACATGGTATTGGGGTACGATGGTTTTCGGCCCCTGGTATTTTTGTAGATCCGGTCAAGGGAACTACGGTTATGTTCTAATCCAGGGTTTATGGATTGGGGTTTATGTATGCTTCGGCATGTATATATGTGTGTGTTGTAACACTAAAAGGAATATAATGAAAAATCAAGCTGGTCGTCCCGATTTGGGATCCAGGGGAAAATCTCTGTGTTTATCTATTTTATGTTTTATGCTCTCGCTATTGTTTATTTTCTGTTATGAGATTCGTGTGTATATAATTTTTGTTTAGGGTTAAAACCTACATTTTGTATCAGATCTGTTTCGGCTTCAAGGGGACGCCTTTGCTGCTGAGGGTTTTTTAGTTTGGGCTTGAGGTAGACCCTGTTCAGTGGGAGATCTGCGGGATCGATTCTTGCGGTGAGAGAAGATGGCGAACGGTAGAAAGATAGAGATCGAGAAATTTAATGGTCAGAGTTTTGAGTTGTGGAAGCTCAAGATGGAGGATCTACTAGTGGATAAAGATTAGTGGATCGTGGTAGATCCAGGTACTAAGCCAACAGGAATGTCAGATGAATACTGGAAGAAACTGGATCGGAAGGCTAAAAGCACAATACGGTTGTGTGTCTCAGATTTAGTATTGTTGAATGTATCTGGGGAAGCTACGACAAAGACCTTGTGGGAAAAGCTAGAGACTTTGTACCAATCTAAGTCTCTGGTGAATAAGTTGTTCCTGCGGAAAAAGCTGTATAACCTGAGGATGAAGGATGGACACTCGGTGACAGAGCATCTAAATGCCTTCAATATTGTGGTAAGTCAGCTGTCATCTGTTGACATTAAAATCTTAGATGAATATAAGTGCATCAGTTTGTTGTGCTCTCTACCAGACTCGTGGGATAGTCTGGTTATTGCAATAGGTAACAATACAACTACCTTGAATTTTGATGACATTGTCTCAGCCTTGCTGTCGGAGGAAATGAGACGGAGAAATATGGAGGGTCATAATGGAGATGCCTTATCTGTAGGAGGAAGGTCCCAGAACAGAAACAAGAATAATGTTTCAAGTGGGAGATCCAAATCTAGAGGGATATCTAAATCTCCTGGAAAGTTCGTAAAGGTGTGCTGGAAATGCGGAAAGGAAGGGAACTACAAAAAGGACTGTAGATCTAAAGCTCCTGAGAAAGGAAAGGGATCTGATGATGCTCCTTCTACAGAATCAAAAACCACCTCGGATGAAGGTGGGGATGTGTATTTGGCTTCTTCTTCAAATACACATGTAGATCATGAGTCATGGTTGATGACTCAGGTGCATCCTTTCACTTCACTCCCCATAGGGAGTGGTTCTGCGAGTATGAGAAATATGATGGTGGTGATGTCTTCCTAGGGGATGATAGGAATGCCAGAATCATTGGATGTGTAAAGGTCAAGCTGAAGCTACAAGGTGGAAGGATTAGAACAGTTCCTGGTGTTCTGCATATTCCTGCATTGGCCAGAAATCTGATTTCTGTAAGCAAGATGGATGATGCAGGTGTAAAAACAGTGTTCGAGAAAGATTCCTGCAAGATGGTTCTAGAGCACCGGTATTAATGGCAGAGTTCGGACCGGAACTCTGTATAAGCTGCAGCACAGCTATCGATGGGTGGCCGCGTGGTTCCTGAAAGTGGAGCGGAAAGCCTAGCTATCTCTGGAGAAAAGACCATGCTATGGCATCAAAGGCTTGGACATATTGGAGAGAAAGGCCTTCAGATACCGTATAGAAATGGTATGGTAGAAGGTATGTCTAATTTCTCTCTGGATTTTGATTTCTGTGAACATTGTGTATATGGGAAGCAGAATCGGGTGAGTTTTCCTTCTGGTGCTAAGAGGGCGAACAAGATATTAAAACTTGTGCACAGTGATGTGTTTGGACCTGTGTCAGTTCCATCACTGGGAAAGTCTGTGTACTATGTTTCATTCATAAATGACTTCTCAAGGAATACATGGATATATTTCTTGAGGAAGAAATCTGAAGTCTTTGACAAATTTAAAGAATTTAAGGCTCTGGTGGAAAACTAGACAAAGAAGAAGATAAAGGCGCTGAGGACAGATAATGGTGGGGAGTTCTGCAAGAATGAATTTGAAGAGTTCTGTAAGAAGTGTGGTATAGCATGACAGAAGACTACTCCATACACACCTCAGCAAAATGGAGTTGCAGAAAGAATGAATAGAACACTGATGGAAAAGGCAAGAAGCATGCTCAGTGGTACCGGTTAGGACAAGAATTCTGGGCAGAGGCAGTGGAGACTGCATGCTATCTGGTTAACAGATCACCTTCATCAGTGTTGGAGGATAAGACCCCACATGAGGTATGGACTGGTAAGAAACCTTTTCTTTCACATCTAAGGGTATTTGGATGTGATGCATATGTACATGTTCCAAAGGAGAAAAGGACCAAGTTGGATAATAAATCTGAAAGGTGCATCTTTATTGGGTATAAGGATGGTTTAAAGGGTTACAAGCTTTGGAACCCAGAAACAAGGAAGGTTGTGTACATCCGAGATGTGGTGTTTAGAGAAGTGAAAGATGTTGTTAAACAAGAAGTCCTACCAAAGGAACCTGAGAAGATAGAGTTTGAGCTAAAGGAGGATGAATCAGACTCTACAACAGAAGAAGACTCAGAAGATGAAGAGCCACAAACTCCAACTTTGAGAAGATCAGTTCGAGAAAGAAGGCAACCAGAAAGGTACATTCCATCTGCTTTTTGTTTAGGTTTTGCCTTAACTATAACTGATGATGAACCCAGAACTGTCAGGGAGGCAGTAGATTCAGAGGATGGAAAACTATGGAAGGAGGCCATGGTTGATGAAATGGCATCCTTGCACAAAAATGATGCATGGGATTTGGTGGAGTTGCCAGCTGGAAGGAAGCCCATTGGGAGCAAATGGGTGTTTAAGAAGAAGATGAATGTAGAAGGCAAGGTGGATAAATACAAAGCTCGATTGGTAGCGAAAGGTTATTCCCAGGTGCCGGGAATTGATTTTGGTGATATTTTTTCTCCTGTTGCCAAAGTTACTTCTATTAGATTACTTTTATCTGTTGCTGCTGCATTTGATTTTGAGATAGAACAGATGGATGTGAAGATAGCTTTTCTTCACGGGGATCTAGAAGAGGAGATCTACATGAAGCAACCTGAAGGCTTTATGGTGAAGGGTAAGAAAGAACTAGTATGCAGGTTGAAGAAGTCGTTGTATGGGTTAAAACAGTCACCAAGGATGTGGTATCAGAAATTTGATACCTATATACGGGGACTTGGCTTCACCAGAAGCAAGGAGGATCATTGTGTTTATTTCAAATTAATTGGTGACCGTGTTATTTATTTGGTCTTGTATGTGGATGATATGTTGCTGATTGGAAATGACAAAGAAATTATCCAAGATTTGAAGACCCAACTGTTCTCCAAATTCGACATGAAGGATCTGGGTGCTGCAAACTATATTTTTGGCATGGAAATTAAGAGAGATCGGGAAAAGAGGAAGCTCTGGTTAAACCAGAGGAAGTATGTCGAGACTATATTGCAGAGGTTCAATATGCAGGATAGTAAAGCGGTGAATGTTCCTATTCCTATAGGTGTAAAGCTGTCTGCTGAACAGTGTCCCAAGACACAAGAAGAAGAGGATTATATGTCCCGTGTTCCATATGCAAGTGCAATGGGTAGCCTGATGTATGCAATGGTCTGTACTAGACCATACATTGCACATTCAGTGGGAGTATTGAGAAGGTTTATGTCAAACCCAAGAAAGGAGCACTGGACAGCAGTGAAGCGGGTTTTTAGATATTTACGTGGCACTAGTGATTATGGCTTGTGCTACCAAGGAAGACTAGGATTGGAAAGAATGTTGGACATTCATGGTTTTGTTGATGTCGACTGGGCTGGAGATCTGGACCAAAGAAGATCTACAAGTGGGTATGTGTTTAGCCTATTTGGAGGCGCAGTTAGTTGGATGAGTAAAAGACAGTCTATAGTGGCACTTTCAACTACAGAGGCAGAATACATAGCAGCCACTCATGCAAGCAAGGAAGCAGTTTGATTGTAGAGATTGTGTTCAAGTATGGGATTGGTACAACAAGCTATAAGGATAGACTGTGATAGCCAAAGTGCAATTTTCTGGGCTAAGAACCCTGCTTATCATTCAAAGAAAAAGCACATTGATGTTCAATATCACTTTTTTAGAGATATGGTTGAGGCTAAAAGGGTGTTGCTGGTAAAGGTGGACACCTTGAAGAATGTTGCAGATGCATTGATGAAGTCTGTGAGCACTCAGAAGTTCTCTTGGTGTAGAGAAACAATGGGTGTTGAAGAATTGGGCCAATGACTAAGCTCTCCTGTGGCCCCCTGAGAATGTTTTGGTCCTTAATTTCCGGTGGGTAGTCCGCGTCCATGGTTTTGTGCATGGTTTTGCACATGGTATTGGGGTACGATGGTTTTCGGCTCCTGGTATTTTTGTAGATCCGGTCAAGGGAACTACGGTTATGTTCTAATCCAGGGTTTATGGATTGGGGTTTATGTATGCTTCGGCATGTATATATATGTGTGTTGTAACACTAAAAGGAATATAATGAAAAATCAAGCTGGTCGTCCCAATTTGGGATCCAGGGGAAGATCTCTGTGTTTATCTGTTTTATGTTTTATGCTCTCGCTATTGTTTATTTTCTGTTATGAGATTCGTGTGTAGATAATTTCTGTTCAGGGTTAAAACCTACACTTAGGCTAGATGGAGTGGAAGAGATCATGTAGTAGGTCTCTATACTTGCAATTTCTACCGACGTCATAGGCGGAGGCAATGCAAAGGTTCCCATAAGAGTGGAATCCTTTAAAATTTCTAAACCAATGTTCTAAAGTGCAAGTTGGGGTGCGTGAACAAATAGAACACTTCCAGTTACCTGAGAGGAGGAGGCAAAGAAGGATAATTGATTTATGACTGTGATAGTACCTTTATGTGGAAAGGCTATCATGTTAAAGTATGTACAAAAAATTGTAGTCATAACATATACCCAAGGCCTTCCGAATAGAATATTATAATCAAGGGGTTCTTCAACAACCTCGACATCAACATTCACTATTTTTTCCCTTAGTTCAACATGCAGGTTATTAATAATACCATAAGGCTTATAAGTACGTCCGTCAAAAGCCATCAATTTCATTGATGATTGAGATAGGCGTGGTGAGCCAAGTGACTTCCAACAATTTAGAGACATAATGGATGTAGATGCTCCCCCATCAATAATAGTACGATGAACAAGGTGATTGAGAACATTTATTTGTATGGATAATTCCAACTCTGCTGGTAGTTGCGGCACATAGCCCGTATGATTAAAGACTACGAGATTGGAATCAATCGGATCAATTCCACCAATAGCTGAAAATAACGCCTGTTTCTGGGAGGGACAATTTTGTAATACCTCAAGAGCTGACATAGCTTAAGGGGATTGAGCCAAATCTTCAACTATATTATAATTTTGATCAGCTCTTGCTCGAGAATTATATGTTGATTTATGAATAACTCTCGTCAGTGGCTTAATTGTTAATTCAGGAATAACAGTACGTGATACCAATTCCATAGAAGGATTCATGGTCATGGTAGTAGGTTTATCAGTAGCCTGAATACCGTAATCTTTATTACGCATTGACACCAAAATATCTATTGAAGGTTTTATGATAGATAACATAAGCACTTGGGAACTAGAAGCTGGATCCATAGAAACCAAATTTGTGTCTAGATTCATAAACGGATCCGTTAGCCATCTATAATTAATATTATACCCAATGATGGATAAATATGTTCTTAAGCCTTCAGGAAGTAATCTTCATGGAAAACTTCTAGTTCTTGAAGCCTTCTTGGTATCTTTTATCCTACAAATCATCTTCACTGCAGTTTCCACAAGAAAAGTTTCAAAATAACCCTGCTGGTTCAAAGGAAAACTGATCCAAACTCCTCATTTCTTTCATTTTCTCCTCCACCACAAGTGTTCTTCTTCCCCCTTAAAGTTCCCATTTTTTCCAGTTATCTTATCCTCCATTTCCTAAAAATTCCCCTCAAGCCTTGTGAATCCCTTTTACAAAGTCTAAATCTCCTTCTCCTTTCTATCGGAACCTGAAAAAGCTAAAAAAAATCCCTTTTTTGGCCTAAAAACCAACTTTTTTCATTAAACAGGCTTAAGCCCCCATGGGCTTAGCTCCCAGCCCTTTCATCCATATAACCCTGGGTTCGCGACCGTCGGCTACAGGCCTTTAGCCCCTTTTTTGCTATCAGAGATCGTTCCGCCCCCTTGTTTCCTTTGTAAATTCATCCCTTCCTTCGCGTGATGGTTTCACCTCCGCATCAATCTCCACCATTGATCTCATAGATCCAATGGCCATCTACGAATCACCTCATCACAAATCGGTAATCCTACATTCCCACATCCCTTTCCCTTTCTCCTATGTCGATGCGATCCCTTGACTCCATCTCAGCGGTCCGTTTCCTCCGAGATCCGACAGTCATCACTTTCATCCATCACATCGGCGCTTCCCACTGCATCACTCATCGCACATCGGCAATTCCTTTTCCCATGCCCCCCGACCCTCTTCACCGTCGATGTAAGAAGTTTCGAGCGAATCCTAGCTGTCGATCTCTATCCTGATCCTACGGTCCTCTGCCCATCACAGTTGCCCCCTCCCATCGGCATCGTCCATCGTAAGGTCCAAAAGCCTTATCCCCGGACCCTTTGCTCCTTCGATCGACGATCCACTGAAATAAATCTTTGCCATCCATCCTTCAGATCCAATGGCTTGCATCGATTCTCCTCCATTCACCCGCGGACACTATCAGCACATAAAATGACTTTATAAGTGCCCCCGCTATGTGTATTTTATTCAGTTTGCATATATCCCTGCTGATCCCACTCGACCATGATGGGGCCTTTCATTGGATTTCCATATAATCTCCACTGTTGATCTATTTTCCCCCTCAGATCCAATGGCCCATTTCGCGTCCATGTTTCTCCCCCTTCCCCTTAGTGCACCTTGAACGTGAAATCGGTAGTTTTCCCTTGCACACGTGTCATCCCTTTACGCGTATTGCGTTCCCCCCACCCCAAACCGCTTCCCACCTGCACCCTATGTGAAAACCGCTACCGGTTTTCCAATACCACCTTTCCAAAGCTTCGTGCCAAACTCAGTTTGAACCTTGGTTTTCGTGGCGTTGCACCATGGAACCATCCTCCACTGCATACATGTTCTCCAAACTGCTCTTCTAGCTCCCCTAAGCCCTCTGTTCATATTCAAACCCAAAAACGTAGGATTTTAAAATGGTTTGTGGTTTTTGCAGGTTTAATGGTGGTTTGAGCTATTCAAAGCATCCAACAGTCACTAAAGGTGGCATAGGGCCGAGGGTGATAATCCTTAAGGTTCAATCAAACGCAAAAAGGAACAGTGGGTCATTTCAAAGTTTCAATCAATGCATCATAGGCATTGGTTTCAGAGAAAACCCGCCAGTGCAGCCACCTGTACACAAAGCAAGACAATAAGGTCAGTGAAAGTCAGGGGTTAAAGCATAAATCAGGAAATCAAAGCTTAACCCGCATGTTAAAGATAAAAACATAGTTAAAGCTAAATCAGTGTTAAAGGACAAAGACAGAAAAAACAACAGAGGAAGAGCTGTGAATGACACATCCGTAAAGCTATTTACTCCTCCCGGGACTAAAAGATGCCTTCACAGTTATTGTGCTGACATAATTTCTTTAAAAACTGTTAAGGCAATTAGTGTAGAGGTATGGGTGGTCTCAAAACCCATGCTGTCTGTTTTTCTTGTACGAGAAGAAAATATAGGACTGCAGTAGCCAGAAGACTTGTCTACAAAGACACTCTTTATAGTTATTACTCGTCTATCCATAAGGCCTCAAAATCTACGAGAATTACTAGAAGGGGCAAGAAAGTTAATGTAATATTGATGGCACAGAATGGGCATTCAGATGACTTTCATCTCTGTTTTAATTAACCATTAAGGCCATCTCTGTCACTTCTCCCCATTCACCTATAAATCATGTTCAAACTCTCATTGTAAAAGTTTGGCATTTTATGAATTCTAAAGTAATACATAGACTACTGTTTTGAAGAAGAATTGATGTTTTGAAGAAAGTGTGGATGTCTTTGCTTTTCTGATTGATGAAGGAGGCTAGATCATTGGATCCCTCAGCTTGGTTTTGGGTGAAGTACTCTTTTCTCATTAATATTACTTCCTGTTTTCACTGTGTTCCATTCTGCTTTGCTTGCAGTATAATAAAAAGCTTAGGCTAAGAAATGTCTCCTAGAAGCACCTTAGGCTTGTTTATTCTTCACTGCCTTTATGTTTTCATCTGCTGAAAGGTTTTATTGAGTAGTTTAACTACTTTTGAAACCCTTAAGTTGGTTCATTTCAGAACAGTTCAAAATTTTTTGTCAAGGTTGAATTATGTTTTGCCCTGCTTGCTTGCTGCCTCTTAAATACTATTTCTCAAAACATCCTTCAAACGCTATTGTCTACAGCTTGGCAGAGAGGATATGTTCTGATCTTACCCTCTATTCCTTGCTGAGATACTTGTATTGTACGTCTTTATGATTACAGTCTTAGATGTTTGGGTGTTCCCCCTTTTATGAATGTAGTTATTTGTGTTTCTTATATGTTTTCTAATCCCTTTAAGTGAAACAATTAGAAGATACATAGTGTTCCTCTCCTTCTTTGTCTTGCTTAAAAGTTTGTCTTTGTATATGTTATCTGCATAAAGTATGTTGGTATAATTAATGGTTAGCCCTGGCTATTGAGTATTTCTTTATGTTTAGATAGTGTTGCAAGTCCCTTTGTTGAAATTTATACATAATCAAGGAGTCTTAAGCAACCCTTAAAGCTCTACTTTTCCTTCTGAATCCTTGATGTTCATCTCATTCCACCTATATGATTTCAAAAATCCATTGACCAAGTTATATTTTCCCTTTGGTTCCCCAAATTCATAAATCTGAATTGTTTATACTTCCACTTGACTCCATTGCCCAATGGCTTGCAGATTTCCATACTTTATCTATGCTTCCTAAATCATCTCTGGCCAACCAACAAACAAACAAATTTTCACCTCACAACTAGCCTAAAATCAACCCTCTAAAGCATAAAAGCTGTATCCCACAAAAATATTGAGAGATCCCTCTCTGAGACTAGGAGGGCTAGATCCTAGAGCTCTAAAGTTTGGTTTATGTGTTGCCTTGTTATTTGGTTTTCCAATCAGCCAAATCACAGGACCCCAACATTTTGGCGATCACAGTGGGACCTCTAAGTTCATAGTTGCCTAGCAAGCTCTTATAGACTCATTAGTCCTTCAAACAACCACAAAAACTCAGGAAAACCCCAAAAATATTTCAGATTGGCTTCAAAATAAACACTGGTGGTGGACCATAAACATTTCACTCTCAAAAAGACTAAAAATTTCCACCTGGCGACTCCACTAGCCCCAGTAGGCCTGTAGAAATCACTGTGAGAGGAAAACAATCCTAAAGCCTCAGCCTCTCTAAATTTTGGTAACTGAAATTTGGCATCACATAGGGTCAATACTAGATCCTGTCCAGATATTAATCCCCCCACCATAGTTGATAATCTAGAAATAATTGTGTGGCGAAATTATAAATCTGGAAGAGCAAATACTGATAGGACCATCCCAAGAACAAGTTCTGTCCCTAAAGATCTCACAGTCCTGAAAGACCCTCACTTTGACTTCTTCTTCTTTTTTTTCTAGTGGTTCACGAATCCATGTGCCCACACACATGAACCCAGTTACATCCACGGTCTAAAAATCTCGATATACCCTCCCGAGGGGATCTATCGTCAGCCTTACACGCGAGGCCTAACCCCGTGGGTGTCAAGGAGATTCGATCCTGTGACCTCCCAATCGGAAAAGTACTTAATAGCGAGGACTCAACCGATTGAGCTAACCCTTGGGGCTAATGACCCTCACTTTGACTTACCTCACACCAGAAACATATTTAGAAGTAAGTCCCAGAGTGATTTAAATTAGACTGACCTTGAACCCACAGATTTTCAACAAAGCTTTAGTAGAGAAGCTTCACCTTCTACTCTGCCTGATTCTTAGCTTCTTCATCATTTCATCTCCTTCCATAATAATTTTTCCCACCATCAGTTAGCTTGCCCGAGTGTTTCTTCCACTCTTTTTCACACACACACACTGTTCAGAACACTTCAGCTCAACCTACTTTCCCTCTTGTAAATCCCCCACTTTTTCTAGCCATGGCAGCATGGTATGCTCCCTTAGTGTTGCCCCAACCTCTGGTTCCTTTACCCAATGAATACCAGTCCAAAATTCCCCATTTCACTGGAAATGAACCCCCCACTGCTCAGCACCATGTAGACAAGATGAACGATGCCTTTGATTGTATGGAAATAGAAGATGGCACCATCAAAATGAGAATTTTTGCTCAAAGATTGGGAGGAGAAGCCAAAAAATGGTTCAAAATCCTAACTCCCCATAGCATACACGATCTCCCTTCTTTACATCAAAAATTCATAAACAAATGGGAAACTAGGAATAACCTCCTCCAAATATTGTCAAATTACAACAACCTCAAGAGAAACACTGGGGAAAGTGTTCAAGCTTATTTCACTAGATTTAATAGTGTGTATAACGCACTACCCCTAGAGTTGAAGCCTCCACAAGGCTCGGCCTTGGCCAAATTCCCTGAAGGATTTGATCCCGAAATGGCCTATCAGCTAAGAGAAAGGGATCCCTTAACCCTAGAAGACATGCAGAAGGGAGTTCTTAGTGTCGAAGAAAATATGACTGAAAAGAGAGCTAGGATGAGGGCTGAAAAGAGAGTAACATATAGGGAAGACATTGCACCTTCCACATCCGAGTCAAAATTAGACCATATAGCCAAGAACCTGGATAGGTTGGAAAGAATGATGGAGAGGTTGGATGTCCAAGCAAATAGGAACCAACCACAGAATTAGAACCAGAACTCTAGGAGAAATTCCAATCAAGATAAGTATAAAGACAACGACCAACAAATTAGGCCTCCCTTTCAACAAAACTATGTAGAACAAGAGGTTGAAGAGGAAACTGATAGGCTAGAAGAAAATCATGTGAACTTGATAGTATTTGATGATGAAGATGATATCTTCCTCACTGAGGAAGAACAGGGATTTTTCTCATCAAAACAAAATGAACACAATCAGGATAAGTCAGAATATTATAGGTTAAGGTTCGAGAACGCAATTATGGAATTTCATAGACAATATGATCTTAGGAGAAAAAAGAACACAGAAATTGCTAAAGACAAGAACACTAGCACTACTATTGAAAAAACCTCAGAAAATCAGCCTAAAAAATTGGCTAATAATACCAACACCCTGGCCAAGAAAACCATTTTAAACAGAGATAGAAATAGCCAACAAGGTGTTGAGAAGTGCTGCCCTAGTACTTCTGCTAGCGGCCCTATCAAAACAATCCAAATCAACAGTCCTGATAAAACTCAGCTAGCCAAAAATGCTGAAAGAAACATAAGCGAAAAAACAGATGTGAATATGCCAAAAACAACACCTCCTTTCAGCCTCGAAGGTGAGATTGGCAAGATTAAAATTAGCATGCCTCTAGCTGAGATGGTAACTCAGGATATATACAAAAATCAAGTCTTGAAAGCTCTGAATATAAACATCGATACTGATACTCTAAACCTGACAGATGACAAACCAGAGCTGTTTTTTGGTCCTAGAATTGAAGGAAAATACCAAGAAGGGGTTGTCCCTCCCTTTTATGTCAGTATAAACATACATGAGAAGATCCTACACAATGCCATGCTAGACTCTGGAGCATCACATAACCTTATGCCCAAAGTAGTAATGGAAAGCCTAGGCTTAAAAATTACTAGACCATATAAAGACTTATACACTTTTGATTCAAGAAGGGTTAAATGCTTTGGCTTAATCAAAGATCTATGTGTTAACCTGTCACAAATTCCTGCTAAAAGCCTAGTGGTGGATATAGTGGTAGCTGACATTCCCCCAAAATATGGCATTCTTTTGTCTAGATCATGGGGAGCCAAAGTTCAGGGGAGCCTTCAAATGGATATGTCCTATGCCACCATAACAGTGTTCAGTCAAACCAGAAGATTATATAGGGAATCCCTCATGAAATACATGGTGAGCAGCAAAGACAAACGAAACAACTCGCCTATCTATTCCACACATTTAGACTTAGATTCCTTTATCTTATTCAACGAAGATGAAATTACCCAACAAGAAACGAAAAATAAGCAAGAAATCAATGCACCAGAACATTTAAGTTTTCCCTTCACTCAACCAGGAAATGCCCCAAATCTCAGCAACCTTGGGCAGCAAAAATAAAAAGAGAATGAGATAGAAATACTCTAGAAGATGAGCTTTGACAGCTCTTGTAGTCAGGCTGGTTCAGGGGCTGGTGTATGGATACATAACACAAACAAGGGATACTCCTATAAACTAGACTTCCCATGCACAAATAACATTGCAGAATGCGAAGCCCTCATCTTCGGCTTGCACTTGCTCAAAGACTTAGAAGTTAAGAGAATATCAACCTAAGGGGATTCTGAGTTAATCATTAGGAAAATTAAAGGGGAATATTTAGCCAAAAGCCCCAGACCTAGAGAATATAAACACTGCCCTTGATCTCCTTAAAACCTTTGAAAAGTATGAACCCATCTTCATACTGAGAGCTCAAAATCATCTAGCTAATGAACTTGCCTTTACTGCCAGCAACTGCCAAATACCACAGATTAATGAACAATTCAATATAAAGGTGAAAAACAGACCAGCAGTGCCTAACAATGAAGATTATTGGCAAGTGTTCAAAAATGATAAACACATAGATGATTTCTTGCAATCAAGAAATGAATTTTCCACAGCAACCCCAAGTTCCATCCATGAGAAAGATTGTTGCAATGAGGAACAAACCCCTGAAACAAAGACCTCCCTTTCTGATGATATAAATCAGTTTGAGAACCTTTTTAAAGCAGAGTTAGTTTACAATCCATCCCAAAGAGACCTCGAAGTTTTACAATGTAAGGGTAATACTATACCAAATGGCCTTGCTCCATTAGAACAGCTATTTGATTTCAATGACGTGGCCAAATAACCGAAAACAGAGCCTATAGAAACTAATGTTGAGGAATATAACATAGGCAGCCCCACTGAACCCAAAATGATCAAACTGTCGAGCACCCTCACAGCCCATGTCAAACAGCAGTACATAGCGCTGTTCAAAGAATTCGTAGATGTGTTTGCATGGGACTATAAAGATCTAAAATCTTATGATACTAGCATTATCCAACATAAAATCCCTCTTAAGGAAAGTCAGAAACCTTTCAAGCAGAAACTAAGAAGGATAAACCCTGTTTTATTACCTTCAGTAGAGAAAGAGATTAGGAAAATGTATGACGTTGGGTTCATAGTTCCTCTCAGATACTCAGAATGGGTTTCCAACCTAGTATCTGATAGGAAGAAGACAGGGGAGATTAGGCTGTGTATCAATTTTAGGAATCTAAATAGAGCCTCCCTGAAGGATAATTATCCCCTACTGAAGATGGATCACATACTCCAAAAGGTGGTTGGGTCTAAAATAATATCATTATTGGATGGGTTTTCGGGTTACAATCAGGTTCTGGCCCTCCCAAGTGATCAACATAAAATTGCTTTTACTACACCTTGGGGGACATTTATGTATGTCAAAATGCCATTTGGTTTGATGAATGTAGGGGCCACCTTCCAGAGGGCCATGGACATAGAATTCTCAGAAGACATAGACTATTTTATAATTATTTACCTTGATGATATTACTGTCTTCTCCAAAACTGATGAAGAACATTTGATCCATTTAAGAAATTTTTTCGAGAAATGCAAAAGGATTGGCTTGTCCTTGAATCCCAAAAAGAAACTCTTTGGCCTCCAAGAAGGAAATATTCTTGGTCACATAATTTCTGAAGAACGGATCAAGGTGGATCCTAAAAGGATTGAAGGCATATTGAATGTCAGCCACCCAAGAAACCTCAAAGAATTGCAATCTTTTATTGGTAAGATAAATTTTTTAAGGAGGTTCATCCCCAACCTTGCTGAGCTATTAAGAAACATCACTAATATGCTTAGGAAAGAAGTAGGTGTTAAATGGACAATGTAGGATAAAAAATCATTTGAACTGGTAAAACAAGCCATCACTCAAACACCAGTTCTCATTAGTCCTGATTTCACCGAAGATTTCTATATCTTCTCTTTTGCAACTGAACATACCATAGTTGCAGTATTATTGCAAAAGAATAGCATGGGGTAGGAACAGCCAATATATTTCTTTAGTAAGGCTTTGAGAGATTCTCCACTCAAATATAATATCATGGAGAAGTAGGCCTTAGCACTGGTAAAAGCATTAAAATACTTTAGAGTGTATATTTTACATTCACATATCATTGCCTTTGTGCCACCCACCTTAGTCAAAGACATTCTAAGTCAAGACCCTGATGGGAAAAGGGGAAAATGGATTGCCACTATTCTAGAATATGACTTAGAAATTAGGCTCACCAAACTCACCAAAGGGCAGGGACTAGCAAAACTCATGGCCGAGTCAAACTTCCAAGCTATAGATATGAATACGGTTGATGCTTTGGAAGAGATAGACGATTGCACAACACCATTCATTGAAGAAGCATTCAAGAACTCTCTTTGGTATGCTTTATCATATATGTGTTGCTTTATCTGAATGCTCCTTTGTCTTTGTCAAAAACAAAACCTTGATTTTTCAAACAAAAGGCTTTAAGTTATTGTATATTAGACGGAGTTTTGTATTGGAAGAATGTTGTGGGGATTTTACTTAAATGTTTACTTGAGGTTGATGCAGGAAAAATCATGCATGAGCTACATGAGGGAGAATGTGGAGGACATCTTAACTAGAAAGCCATAGCAAACAAGATCCTCGGGTCTAGATACTATTTTCCCACCCTCTTCCTAGACACCCATAAGTTAGTTATGTCTTGCCACAAGTGCCAAATATTCGATGGCAAGAGAAAACTCTTACCCCTACCTCTGCAGCCTATCAGTGTTGAGGGTCCCTTTCAACAATGGGGTTTGGACTTCATGTAGAAATTATATAACTAATGTGTTATATCCAAGATTCTCCTAATCATGCACTATTTTAACTTCATGCACAATACATAATCTATTCCACCATTGATCATCACATGCGGAAATAAACACAATTGCAATGCACACATGAAACCATAAAAATTCACACACATTAACACATTTTTTTTAACAGGAAAGCCTGAAGCTGAAAACCCCAACTATCTGTATATAATATATGTCATAGAGATCATGTAACAATCCTCATACAAATCTTATCACAAGCTCTTAGTACAATCCAATCGCTACACACTAATCAGGCCCGATCTTGCAAATCCATGCACTGATCTCTGCCACATGCTAGCCTGCCTCTACTGTGCAATCCCTGCTAAAGAATGGCTCTGGAAGAACTCGAATTGCTCCAGCCTTTCTAACACAATCCTTATAGGCATCTCCACTTCATTTTTGGTGCAAACAATGCAACACTATAGTCACAACTGATATTCTATCTTTCCCTTTCACCTATCTCTCCACTCGTCTCCACTGAACTGTCCACGCACTGTAGTTAACTGATGTATTATTTAGTTGATTAATGAGTTATTATTTAGTGAATTAATTATTAATTAATTCACACCACTCTCACTAGTGTATCATTCAGTTAGACTAGATACAACTAGCTCAACTGTGTCTAACTGAGTTAAACTGAACACAACTCCACCAACTACTTCTACAACTCCACCAAACCCTATCACATGAGTTCTAACTGAAGTCCTCCATGCAATAGCTCCAGTAAACCCTCAGGAATAGTGTAATTCCTTCTGTCAGCTACTGTGACACATCTATGCACTTAACTGAAGTGCTCCAAGAGAATAAGATAATGTTTAGTCCAAATATTATTAAGAGATAATAATATTTGACATATCTATTTTTAGACTGGCAATCTAAAAATAGATTCCGCCCAATATGTCTAAAAATAGAAGTCCATCTACTTTTCCAACTTGACCAACCATCCACAAATAGCATCCTACAACTCATATAATATGATCGACATGTCTAAAAATAGATTTTGCGCAAAAATCACCTGTGTGGGCCCCACCTAGTTTAGCTAATTATTTACCAACTAGGATCAGGAATGATGTTTTAGGATGCCTCCTTCACTGTTTCTTGTTGCAATATTCAACACTCCCTCTCAAAAATAAATGCCTGTCTTTGCATGCGACATGCAACTCCATGCATTCGCCCTGCAACCTTTGCAAGCCCATGCAACTCCATGAATCTACTATGCAACTCTTCCGAAACTAAAAAGGCTCCAAAAAACTCAATCAGTCTTAATGCATCTATCATCAAAGTCTTCGACTTCTACTTAGCTACTACACATGTCTTCTGGAACCACTGCGTTGTTGATCTCTGCACCCATGCACTCTGCACTTGCTGTCAACTCTGAACCGTGCTCCAGTATCCGACACTGTCACTTTGATCTGCCTGCATCAATCCAACTGATCATGCTACTTCTGCTCTATGGGCTCCTCATAGCTAGGTTCAATTCATGACATCCACACCATCTCCATCAATCCTGCCTAGAAATCTCCTCTTGGGATTACTCATGCATGTCGCCCCACCTCTCACCCGGTGGTATAGCTGCATGCACTCCCTCTGCCCATCTGGCACAAAATTTCTCTGCATGAGTGGATGCTCCCACTCCATGATCCTCATCTTGTGGCTGCTCCACATGCTGAGGTTCACTTTTACCTGCATGCAAATCCAGCTCCCTCTCAAGCTTCAATTGCATGTCTTTCTTACACTTCCCAACAGTAGGAAGCTCCGTAGAAATCCCATCTACTTCAAGTTTGTAGAGATTATTCACTCGAATTCCAACCTTCTTGACTTGTCCTATTGCTTTGTACCGAAGGAAAACTTTCCCTTCACTAAAGACAACATCATACCCTTTATCCTCTAACATTGCGACTGAGATTAAATTCTTCTTTAAACCTGGAACACGCACTACATCTTGTAAAAGAATGAGTTTACTTGACTCGCTCTAAAAGGTAATGGTACCAATGTTGGTCACATTGTATCATCTGTTGTCGCCCAAATCAACATGAAACTAGAGATTTTTCTCCACCAAGTCACTGAAAAGGTTCACATCTCCCGTCATGTGAAAGGAAGCGCCATTATCAAAATACCACCCAGATCCCAATGCACTAGACACCATGCATGAGATCAATGAGAAGTCTAGCTCAAATTGTGAGGCAAGAGCCTCACCAACTGCAGCTCCAGCAGTCTACTTGTTCTTCTTCTTCTGTGGACAATTTGTGGCGAAATGCCCATGCTCGTGACAGTGAAAACACTTCACTTTGTACATGTCACGCTCTTTGCCATCCGCACCAGATTGAGAAGGATTTTTCTTCCCCTTCCCTTTCCTTGCTTTGGCAGCCAAAGTGAAATCCTCTTCATCATCATTATTTGATGAAGAGCCATCCCTGGTACTCTGCCTTATCTCCTCCTGCACAATATCCGACCAAAGTCGCTCCCATCCTGGTAGTTTCTCTCGACCATTAACAAAGTCCTCATAGCTATGCCAACTCTTCAAAAGCCCAAGGAGAGCCAAGCTCACCAATTCTTCTTCATCCACACTAACTCCTACACTCCCAATCTCATCCCTGTAGTGGAAAAACTTTTTCAAGTATACCGGAATAGTGTCATTCTTCTCCATTTTTATTTTCCTGAGCTTGTCTTTAAGCGCCAACTTCCTCTAGTCACTTCTGCTTTGGAACAATTATGTCAAAGCCTTCCACATCAAGAATGGAGTGGCTTTACCGTGAAGGTTGGACACAATGTGATCCTTCACACCTTCCAACGGAATCCTTCGACACTTTGCTACCTTATGTTTCCATGCGTCAAGTGCGGCTGCATCGCTAGAACCCGGTTTAGGAATATCAGCATCTATGAACTCCTTCAACCCATTATCCTCCAGCATCACCTCCATTCTATCCTTTCATGCAATATAATTCAAGCTCCCATCAAGGGCATAATCCAATCACAATTCTTTGAAATACATTTCAATGAATGCTCAACTTCGACACCAAGAAAACACTGCAGCAAATTCGAATTCCACCAACACAAAACTCAACTGTTTCAATAATTACAATCTGCTCCAATGATCAATGCTCTGATACCATGTAGAAATTATATAAATAATGCGTTATATCTGAGATTCTCCTTATCACACACTATTTTAACTTCATGCACAATACAGAATCTATTCCACCATTGATCATCACATGCGGAAATAAACACAGTTGCAATGCACACATGAAACCATAAAAATTCACACACATTAACACAGTTGTTTTAACGGGAAAGCCTGAAGCTGAAAACCCCAACTATCTGTATATGATATATGTCCTAGAGATCATGTAACAATCCTCATACAAAGCTTATCACAATCTCTCAGTACAATCCAATCGCTACACACTAATCAGGCCCGATCTTACAAATCCATGCACCGATCTATGCCACCTGCTAGCCTACCTCTACTGTGAAATCCCTGCTGAAGAATGGCTCTGGATGAACTTGAATTTCTCTAGCCTTGCTCATGCAATCCTTATAGGCATCTCCATTGAATTTGTGGTGCAAACAATGCAACACTATAGTCACAACTGATAGTCTATCTTGCCCTTTCACCTATCTCTCCACTGGTCTCCACTAAACTGTCCATGCACTATACTTAACTGATGTATTCTTCAGTTGATTAATGAGTTATTATTTAGTGAATTAATTATTAATTAATTCAGACCACTCTCACTAGTGTATCATTCAGTTAGACTAGATACAACTAGCTCAACTGTGTCTAACTGAGTTAAAATTAACACAACTCCACCAACTACTTCTACAACTCCACCAAACTCTATCACATGAGTTCTAACTGAAGTCCTCCATGCAATAGCTCCAGTAAAACCTCAGGAATAGTGTAATTTCTTCTGTCAGTTTTTGTGCCACATCTGTGCACTTAACTGAAGTACTCCAAGAGAATAAGATAATGTTTAGAGTCCAAATATTATTAAGAGCTAATAATATTCGACATATCTATTTTTAGACTGGAAATCTAAAAATAGATTCTGCCCAATATGTCTAAAAATAGAAGTCCATCTATTTTTCCAACTTGACCAACCATCCACAAATAACACCCTGCAACTCATAGAATATGATCGACATGTCTAAAAATAGAAATAGTCTAAAAATAGACTTTGCGCCAAAAATCACCTATGTTGGCCCCACCTAGTTTAGGTGATTATTTTCCAACTAGGATCAGGAATGATGTTTCAAGATGCCTCCTTCATTGTTTCTTGTTGCAATCTTCAACATTTCATTGGGGAAATTCACCCATCATCCTCCACCCAACACAAATGGATCCTCATGGCCACTGACTATTTTACCAAATGGATAGAGGCCATACCCACTAGGAATGCCACTGACTCTGTCATCATCAAATTCCTTGAAACCAACATACTATCTAGATTTGGTTGTCCCAAGAAAATAATCATAGACAATGCTGATGCCTTCAAGTCCAAGAGGATGGTAGACTTCTGCCATAAATATCAGATCACATTAGGCCATTCTACTGCCTACTACCCCCAAGGAAACAGTCTAGTTGAGTCCTCCAACAAGAGCCTCATTAATATCATCAAAAAATTGTTGGAACAAAATCAGAAATATTGGCATAGTAAGCTTGTCCATGCCTTATGGGCTAATATATTGACCACTAAAAATTCCATCGGCATGTCTCCCTATCAATTGGTTTATGGCCTGGATGCAGTCTTCCCAACATCTCTAGGAGTCCCTGTCACAAAACTCCTTCAAGAAGTCCAAGCTGAAGAAAATGACATGCAAAGGAGGATCAACCAGACCATTCATTTGCAATAGATAAGAGAGGAAGTATATAAACAAACACAAATAGTCCAAGAATTAATCAATAAATTATTTGATAAAGGGACCAAAGCAAATGACTTCCAAGTTGGGGATGTAGTTCTAAAATGGGATTCCAGAAGGGAAGAAAAAGGGAAACATGGTAAATTCAAAAATCTGTGGAAGGGGCCCTACATTATTCATTCCATAAGGGGCCACAATGCAATTTTCTGTATGAGCTGAATGGAGAAGAGGCGTTTGGAGGTCCTGTCAATGGCAGGATGCTCAAACACTATTTTTGTCAAGGGTCTTAGCTTCATAGTTTTTCATCCATTGTACATACCATTGCATATTAAAAATTAAAAAAAAAGGAGAAAAGAGGGCAGATGAAAAGAGGAAAGGTACAGCCCCATGCCAAAAGGAAGAGAAATCTGAAAGTGTGCAAGCCTAAATGCCACTATTTCAAAGAGCACTGCTATTTAGTCGTACAGCCTAATCATGACTAGATAGATTTCAATTTACTGCTGATAGGTTAGTGAAGGAGATTTTCGAAACTGTTTAATATTGGCTTATCATTAGAATAGATTAGGATAGAAGAAAAAAGGTTCAAACATGCTCAAAATATAAACCGAAGAATCAAAAGAAAAAGAAGAAAGGAAAATATGGCTCTAACATGATAAAAACTTGAGCCAAAGAAATAAGGAAAGGCTAGATCTAATATGCTAAAAACTTGAACTAGGAAAAGAAGAAAATGACAACTCAAAAGGTTCAAAATCAGAGTTGAAAAAGAAGGGAAGGGTGCTTACTATTCTCAGATTTCAAGTCTTCCAAGTTTTGTTTCATTTTTATGAAAATAAGGTCTATGTGCAGCTTGTTTCTCATGCCCTAGACATCACAACAAATTAGACAGTCTAATCCTATTTTGTCTGTGTTTAAATTTCTATTTTAGAATGTAGAGGAAGCAGATCTATCAAATAGCTTAATCTTGACGGATAGTATATTAGGTAGAGAAGTTTCTGAGTCCAACTATTTAATCTGGACTCTTGGAATAAATAAGGGTAGCATTAGATAGTTTTATCTTTCTGTTTTCAAAAATAATATGTAAAAGAGATGCCAGTCCAAGTGCACTCAAGAGAAGAAAAAATGCTAGGAAAAATAGTGTGGGTAGGTAGAGGTGTTGTCTTAAAGTGCTCTCATACTACAGGTCATTGAATAATTTTCAAAACACAAAGAAAATCAACAAGAAAATAGAGAAATTATGCCCAATGGATAAGGAAATGGTCTGCTAAAAGCCAGAGATTGATCAATTGAGGTTCTAGACACCTAAAGGGAAAGTTGTCCTCCCCAAGTGGAGCCACTGTTAGCCATCTATAAATTATGTTATACCCAATGATGGCTAAATATGTTCTTAAGCCTTCAAGAAGAATTCTTCATGGAAAACTGGTAGTTCTTGAAGCCTTCTTGGTATCTTTTATCCTACAAATCATCTTCACTGCTGTTTCCACAAGAAAAGTTTCAAATAACCTTGCTGGTTCAAAGGAAAACTGATTCAAACTCCTCATTTATTTAATTTTCTCCTCCACCACAAGTGTTCTTCTTCCCCCTTAAAGAGCCCATTTTTTCCTGTTATCTTATCCTCCATTTCCTAAAAATTCCCCTCAAGCCCTGTAAATCCCTTTTACAAAGTCTAAAATCTCCTTCTCCTTTCTATCAGAACCTAAAAAAGCTCAAAAAATCCCTTTTTTGGCCTAAAAACCAACTTTTTTCATTAAACAGACTTAAGCCCCCGTGGGCTTAGCTCCCAACCCTTTCCTCCATATAACCCTGGGTCCGCGACCATCGGCTACAGGCCTTTAGCCCCTTTTTCTCTATCGGAGATCGTTCTGCCCCCTTGTTTCCTTTGTAAATGCATCCCTTCCTCTGTGCGATGGTTTCACCTCTGCATCAATCTCCACAGTTGATCTCATAGATCCAACGGCCATCTTCGGATCGCCTCATTGCAAATCGGCAATCCTACAGGCCCGCATCCCTTTCCCTTTCTCCTCCACCGATGCAATCCCTCGGTTCCATCTCAACCGTCCGTTTCCTTCTAGATTCGACAGCCATCGCTTTCCTCCATCGCATCGGCGCTTCCCACCGCATCGTTCATCGCTCATCGGCAATTCCTTTTCCCATGCCCCCTGACCCTCTTCACCGCCAATGTGCGAAGTTCTGAGCAAATCCTCGCCATCGATCTCTATCCTGATCCTACGGTCCTCTGCCCATCGCAGTTGCCCCCTCCCATTGGCATTGGCCATCGCAAGGTCCAAAAGCCTTATCCCCGGACCCTCTGCTCCTCCGATCATCGATCTGCCGAATTAATCTTCGCTATCCATCCTTCAGATCCAATGGCTCGCATCGATTCTCCTTCGTTCGTCCGCGGACACTATCAGCACATAAAATAACTTTCTAAGCGCCCCTGCTATGTGTATTTTCTTCAATTTCCATATATCTCCGCTGTTCCCACCCGACCATGATGGGCCCTTTCATTGGATTTCCGTATAATCTCCACCGTTGATATATTTTCCCTCTCAAATCCAATGGCTTAGATCCCATTTCGCGTCCATGTTTCTCCCCCTTCCCCTCTATGCACCTTGAACGTGAAATAGGTGGTTTTCCCTAGCATACGTGTCAGCCCTTTATGCGTATCGCATTCCCCCCACCCCAAACCACTTACCACCTGCACCCTACGCAAAAACCGCTGCCGGTTTTCTAATACCACCTTTCCAAAGATTTGCATCAAACTTAGTTTGAACCCTGGTTTTCGTGGTGTTGCACCATGGAACCATCCTCCACTACATACATGTTCTCCACACTTCTCTTCCAGCTCCGCTGAGCCCTCTGTTCGCAGTCAAACACAAAAATGCAGTATTTTATAATAGTTTGTGGTTTTTGCAGGTTTAATGGTGGTTCAAGCTATTCAAAGCATCTGATAGTCACTAAAGGTGGCATAGGGCCGAGGGTGATAATCCTCAAGGTTCAATCAAATGCAAAAAGGAACAGTGTGTCATTTCAAATTTTCAATCAATGTGTCATAGGCATTGGTTTCATAGCAAGCCTGCCAGTGCAACAACCTATACACAAAGGAAGACAAGAATGTCAGTGAAAGTTAGGGGTTAAAGCATAAATAAGGAAATCAAAGCTTGACCCGCATGTTAACGATAAAAACACAGTCAAAGCTAAATTAGTGTTAAAGGAAAAAGATGGACAAAACAACAGAGGAAGAGCTGCGAATGACACATCCGTAAAGCTATTTACTCCTCCTGGGACTAAAAGACGCCTTGACAGTTATTGCGTTGGCAGAACTTCTTTAAAAACTATTAAGGCAGTTAGTGTAGAGGTATGGGTGGTCTCAAAACGCATACTGTCCGTTTTTCTTGTACCAGAAGAAAATACAGGACTGCAGTAGCCAAAAGACTTGTCTACAAAGACACTCTTTGGAGTTATTAGCAATCTATCCATAAGGCCTCAAAATCTACAAGAATTACTAGAAGGGGCAAGAAAGTTATTGTAATATTTATGGCACAAAATGGGCATTCAGATGACTTTCATCTCTGTTTTAATTAACCATTAAGGCCATCTCTGTCACTTCTCCTCCCCATGCACCTATAAATCATGTTCGAACTCTCATTGTAAAAGGTTGGCATTTGATGAATTCTGAAGTAATACATAGACTACTGTTTTGAAGAATAATTGATGTTTTGAAGAAAGTGTGGATGTCTTTGCTTTTCTAATTGATGAAGGAGGCTAGATCATTAGATCCCTGAGCCTGGTTTTGGGTGAAGTACTCTCTTCTCATTAATGTTACTTCCTGATTTCACTGTGTTCCATTTTGCTTTGCTTGCAGTAGAATAAAAAGCTTAGGCTAAGAAATGTCTCCTAGAAGCACCTTAGGCCTGTTTATTTTTCACTGCCTTTATGTTTTCATCTGCTGAATGGTTTTATTGAGTAGTTTAACTACTTTTGAAACCATTAAGTTGGTTCATTTCAGAACAGTTCAAAAGTTGTTGTCAAGGTTCAATTATGGTTTTCCCTGCTTGCTTGCTGCCTCTTAAATACTATTTCTGAAAACATCCTTCAAACGCTATTGTCTGCAGCTTGGCAGAGAAGATATGTTCTGATCTTACCCTCTGTTCCTTGTTGAGATAGTCGTATTTGGACGTCTTTATAATTGTATTCTTAGATGTTTGGGTGTTCCCCCTTTTATGAATGCAGTTATTTGTGTTTCTTATATGTTTTCTAATCCCTTAAGTGAAACAATTAGAAGATACAAAGTGTTCCTCTCCTTCTTTGTCTTGCTTAAAAGTTTGTATCGTATATGTTATCTGCATAAAGTATGTTGGTAGAATGAATGGTTAGCCCTGGCTATTGAGTATTTCTTTATGTTTAGATAGTGTTGCAAGTCCCTTCGCTGAAAGGTATACATAATTAAGGAGTCTTAAGCAGCCCTTAAAGCTCTACTTTTCCTTCCGAATCCTTGATGTTCATCTCATTCCACCTATATGATTTCACAGATCCATTAACCAAGTTATATTTTCCCATTGGTTCCCCAAATTCATAAATCTGAATTGCTTAGACTTCCACTTGACTCCATTTCCCAATGGCTTGCAGATTTCCATACTCTATCTATGTTGCCTAAATCATCTCTGTCCAACCAACAAACAAACAAATTTGCACCTCACAACTAGCCTAAAATCAACCCTCTAAAGCATAAAAGCTATATCCCACAAACATATTAAGAGATCCCTCTCTGAGACTAGGAGGGCTTGATCCTAGAGCTCTAAAGTTTGGTTTATGTGTTGCCTTGTCATTTGGTTTTCCAATCAGCCAAATCACAGGACCCTAACAGGATCTTTCAACATAGTTGATGCATGTGAAGTTTTAGCCATTTTTGAAACTTCAACGTGGTGAGGACAATCCCGAACAAAGTGTTACTCATTACAGATTATGCATGGATAACGAGGTTTCCTATTTATAGACGATTGATAAAATGATCTTCCTACGGGTTAGAAGTTTTCTTTTTCTTTGATTTCCATTTTTTCTTACTTCCAGGTTGCTTTTCACTTTTGCCTTTGTCAAATGACATGACATTGATTTCAGAAGAAGGTGCAGGATTAGATGTAGTAGTATGATGTGTGCTTGCAGTACCGATCATACCATCTCCGGCATGAGAGTCGTTTAATTAAGGAGGAACAGTAAAATTAGATCACGACGCATTTGAAATTTTTTCATAGAGCGTGCCAGACTGAGTATAAATCAAATCTAAATATTGAGCACAAGAAATGACCTTATCTTCATTGACAACGCCACCCTTAGCCACATCCTTAGTTATAGATGGTAACAAGGATTTAATGAATCACTCAGCAAGAATCTGATCGAGAACAAATGTCTTAACCATTCTACAACGACGACGCCACTCATGAATAAGATCAGAAATGTGAGTAGCATTAGTCTATTTAAAATTAGTCAATAGTTTCGTTCTATTTTCATATCATATGGGTAACTGGAATTCAATCAATAAGAAAGTAGCTAGGGCAGTGAAATTATCAAAAGAAGCTCTAGGTAATTCAATGTACCATTTTGCAACCGAACCTGTGAGCGTACGTTGGAAAAGACATAGTCGAACAGAGTCATCATTTAGGGAGTTTGATGAACACCACAAATGATAAGTCATAACATGAGTCGACGGGTCTTCCCTAGGGTTTCCATTGAACGTAGGAATATCCGAGGGTAATTTGTGAGGTATCACTAGCCACCAAGGAGCATAGTTGATTGGATCATTAGTTAGCCGATTTAAATCTGGTAACTCTAAAGTTGCAACAAAGGGAAACTATCAATTAAGGTCAGGTTGAGCATAACCATGGTATGATGGAATTGCTTAGGCAACATGCCTTTGAGCACCAGCATAAGGAATCTGTTGCTGCTAACCCAAATAGGGGTTGTTTTGATAAGCAAACGCTTGAGGACTCTGTTGACCAAAACCTAGATATAATACTTGTTGAAATGAAGGTTGTGGAATTTGCACCTGAGGCTACCAAGGGGTCTCTCCACCAATGTTATGACCCAAATTAGGATAAATTGGATTCGATTGAGGATAAGTATAACCTGTTTGTGGTTGTGACATCCCATAATATGGTAATCCAGCTTGTGAATAAATGATTCCAGGTACAGGTTTTTGTTGTATATTGGCCAAAGGATTTGAAGTCTGAGGGCCCAATCCTTGAGGGTATTGAGTTGAAGGACCCGCCTGAAATAGTTGTTATACAATATTTTGTGTCTGTAATAGGGGTAAAGATAAATTAACAAGTGGAATGGATGTGGGTGTAACAAGTTGAACCGGTTGATAGGAGTGTACAACCATTTGTGGTTGGATAAGCAGAGTGGGCTGCCATTAACAAACATTCGTTTTTATTTTAGATTGACCAAAAAATGATGGAGTACTGTCAAAATGGGTGACCATAGGTTTTCCCCCAGCATGAGGGGGATAATAAGACGGAAAATATTGCTCTCCAAATGCAGGGAGTCCAGTTGATATGGTACTAGCTGAAATAGACACAGATGGACCAGCTCGATATTACCTTGATGATGTATATAAAGGATCAAGCTGTTCAATACTCACTATAGGTTTACTAGTTAGAATACCCGACGATGACATTGGTGAAGTCTATGGGTTTAAAGATGCACAAGAGAAAATTCCAGATAAATATTTATAACCTGATGGAAGCAAAGGGCCTCCATGTAAATATGACTCTAGTGAAGTTGTAAATATTGACAGGGTAGCGAGGGCAGGTGCTGACGTAATTGGAATAGATGGCCAAATCGAAGATGTTGTTTCAGGCATGGTTACTTAACCAAATGTGTACCCTTTTCAAATAACGGGAATTTGAATAGGCACGGGATCAAAAAAAGTAGAGGGTGGTGATTGAGGAAAAGACTCATATAAGAAAGGATCTTCCCTAAAATGGGTTGGAGTTAAAGGTGTTTCGTCTTGTGGGATTTCTTTAATCAAAATCAAACCAGGTGGAAGTATTTCACTGGCAGGCCCAAAATATATTTAAGAAGGTTGACTATGTGATATGGGAGACTCAATGGCTACAGAAAATTGTGGGATGACCAATGCAGGAACAACTTATGGTTATTCTACTCCAGGATTCAGATGTTCTGGCAAAGAAGAGACAGGATCTGGATCAACTTCCGTTTGAACAACGTCGGGTTCAGGAGGTATGGTCTCACTGATTGGATGGATCATGACCACAGGTAGCTATGAGGAATCTATCTCGACAACAGTAGACAAACCATGATTTGTAGAAACAACTTGTGCCGACTCTGGTATATGGGAGGATGATGCTTCACCAGTGATGCAGGGGCATCGGAAGCTTAGCCAGCAATGTGATGTCTTGGTCACATGTTGTGGCTAAATGGAAATGAAATAGACTTAGGAATAGTATAATTCATTATTTTATTAAATTTTTTATTTATTTTTTGAGCATTGTTAGTTTGTTTTGAAATTAAATAAATATGGAATAAATTTAGCAATTGGTTTCTCTCCCTCCGTAGATGTAGAGCCAACATAGGGATAAGACTAAAAAATAGGAAGGTAGTAATTTATTGAAAAAACATATTCTAAGAAGAGCAGTTTTATTCCTCAAGTATAAATAGCTAGAGGATGGTAAGGGGACCTCAAGGTTTGTTGATATGTAGACTAAAAATTCATGTGTTAGTAAATTTAGATCATTTCAATCGTAGTTGATATTATGAGTTTTATTTAAATATGCAATTTATGTATATTTGGTATGTGTATATTATGTTGGAAGTGTATTAAAGGCAGGAAGAGGATTGTATTCACGTAAGACTACAATCGAAGGGGAATGGATCTCAATCATGAATTGTCGTCTCAAACTGTAGTTGAAATTAAGCTCTGCGATGAGAGAAGGCGCATTGTTGTGTGTGATTTCCACAATGTGTGGGTTGAAGAGACGATGTTGGTAAGGCGTAGTCATAATCACAAGGAAACCACAGCCATTTGAACATAAGGTGATATGGGAACATTCAGAACTGAATATCATGGCAGCAAGAACCCACGCAGCCACGGTTGAAAGAATTCGTAAGTTTTGTGACATGTGAATACCATGTGTGTTAGTGAACCATGGAAGAATTTTGAAAAGGTTGCAGAACCCAGACTACAGTATATACCATACATCGAATTTTCATGCGGGTGTAAAGGTTGCTATGGTGACTTGTGAAGTATGGATGCAACCCAAATAGCGCTTGTTTTGATTTTTGGGCATTCAACAAATCAACGAGTTTGGTTTTCCTTATTGTATATTCAAACAAATCTGCATTACATTAGTGTAGAAGCATTGATAAATTATTTTATAAAACTGTGATGGCGAGCGAATTAGCAAAGTCAATTTTCATAGAGTCTCTACTATCGATACAAGTTTAATGTCAAAACTACAGTGGTGTGAGTAGAAATCTGGTTGTGTTGTATTGTGTATGGTGAGAATGATGTTGATACTACATGTGCGTAGGTTATATATATGTAGACAAAAGTGAATATTTTCTTATGGCAGGTTTTGAAACCTTGAACTTCACGTAAATCACCATCTTCATTGAACTGGTAACCAGCTTCAATAACGACTTGGTTTTTCCTTGCGTGCTGAACAAAATTTAAACCGAATTCGAATATGTGTCGAATCCACACACTGCTTGGCTAAATTGTGGGGTCATAGCTATGTTGAATTATATGAGTGTGAATTCAAGGTGTCTTGTGGGGAGACTATTCTTGGACAGATTTGAGTTTTTAAATATTTAAGCTGCTAATACAACTTGATTGAGGCATATATGTTAGCTAATTGTATTTCATGGTGGTGGGAAGTCAGTTGCTGTAGTAATAAAAGCACAAGAAGTATGGAGCTTCATGCCATTAGAAATCTAAAAATGTGCATGTAAAGTCCATTTTGGGATTTTGGGGAATTAATTTGACTTTTTCATTAAAGGGTGAATAAAGAAGAAGTCCATCATATTCGAGCATAAACCTGGCCTTAGTAAAATTATACATTTTACTACAATGAATTTATTGGTAGGAATTGTGTGTTGTTTATTCGTACATCATTTTGGTATCAGAGCTTGTTAAGCTGTTTTTGGAGCATTGCAGAGAATGCCGCCCAGAAGAGGAGCCGGGATAGGTCGAGGGAGACCTATAGCAAACGCAGTTTTTCTAGATGAGATCCAACATTTGCGCATGAGACTGGCTACAATAGAAACCACTCAGAGGAGAGCAGCTAATGGTGGAATTGCCAATGTCGATAAAGAAGAGACCACTGACAAAGAAGCGGAGGAGGAAAGCGAAGCAGCCAAAGTTATGAAAATTCTTGCAAAGGTCAACAGCTGACCAAAGGTAGAGGTACCTTTATATGATGGAAGTATTATTGTGGAGGTGCTAATGGACTGGATCAGTTCGTTAGATAAATACTTTGACTATGAAGAAGTCAATGAAAAGAAGAAAGTGAAGTTTGCAGCCACAAGATTAAGGCCATGCAGCCTTATGGTGGGACGAATTGCAACTATCCAGGGAGTGAAAAGGGAAGCCCAAAATCAAGCAATGGGATAGGATGGTAAGTAAGCTGAAAGGTAATTTTTTTCTAAAGGATTACCAATTAAATTTGTTTAGACAATTGCAGAACTTAAAACAGAAAGGGATGACAATCAAGGAATATACTGAAGAATTTTATAAGCTGAGTATTAGATATGGCCATGTTGAAGATGATCTAGAAAAGGTAGCTAGATATATAAATGGTTTGATATATGAAATACAGGATGATATCAGCTTATTAAATTTGAATTCATTTGAAGATTCCTATCAAGCAGCGTTGAGGGCAGAGGAAAAACTGTTGTGCAAACAAAACCAGAGAAATAAAGGCAGGAGTCCGGCAAAAGAAGGGGAAAATTTGAATCTAGATTTCAACACTCTCAGAATGAGGTAGGGAGTGTGAGCAATTGATCACCACAAAGAGGAGATTCTAGCTGCGGAAGGTTCATGCCTAGAGGTAGAGGTCGAGGAAGAGATGTTCGGTGCTTTGCATGTGGTGAATGGGTTATTAGAAAATTATATATTATGGAGCAATGAAACACATAAAATATGCAGAAAATACAAAGCACACAAAACACATAAAACCAAAGAGACACAGATATACGTTTTTCACCCAGTTTGGGCTACGTCCACCCCAAACAGCCAGTCCTTCCTTTCTATTATCCAGCAAATGAAGAGACACAACCTACAACAGATCCGCTGTAATATCCTCTGTTCTCTCTCACAGTCTCCCTCTATGTTTCTTGTTCCAAGAATACATATACAATACATAGCTGCACTACAATACCCTTATAAAAGTGAGAGGTTGCCTTCTATGGAAAAAAACCCTAAACTAAACATAACTTCTACCATCAGATCATTTTCCTAATGAACGGCCCAGATTGACTAGAAATTACTATACTTTTACAAGGCAATTTTACATCTGTTTTTAGCTTCGGGGGCGCTGCCCCCAAAACCCCCCGCCAGGGGGGGCTCCATAAAGTCGTTCCCAACCCCGCCTGGACCCCCCATGGCAGAGATTAATTTACGGGTGGCGTTGCCACCTCATTTAAGGTACAGGGGTCCAATGCTGTGATACAAAGTAAACAAGATAATCAGGCTCCACACCCAACAATCTCCCACTTGGAGACTAATTGTAGCAACTCGACCATTGCTTCATTTGCTGGACAATGACTCCTCTTTGGACTTGGCTATTTCTCATCTTCATCGTCATCCTTGAAGACCAATTGAAACTAAGCACGTTCTCATTTTCTCCCTGGTTACAACTTTTGTTAGCATATCTGCAGGATTCTGGCTAGTGTGTATCTTTTCCAGCTTCAACTCTCCATCTTCCAATACTAACCGTATGAAATGGTACTTGAGATGTATGTGTTTAGTCTTGGAATGAAATGCTGAGCTCTTTGCAAGATGAATGGCACTTTGGCTATCACTGTATAGCGTGCCCATATCATGCTTCTTACAAAATTCATCCATAAACCTTTGTAACCAAATCATTTCTTTACTAGCCTCTGTAGCAGCAACATACTCTACTTCTGTTGTTGAAAGTGCAACAACACTTTGGATTTTTGAAACCCAACTGACAGTTGTTCCACCTACAGTAAATATATATCCTGTAGTGCTCCTCCTATTATCTCTGTCACCTTCCATATCTACATCAACATATCCCTGTAGAGCAATGTTTGAACCACCAAAGCATAATGCTTGATTTGCATTGTGCATATTAAATCTTTTCAACACCTTTTCTATGTACTCATTCTGAGACAGTGTTAGTTTTCAATTTTTCCTATCTCTGGTTATTCTCATACCAAGGATCTATTTTTCAGCTCCCAAATCCTTCATTGCAAATGAATTTGCCAATTTTTGTTTGAGCACATTTATTTCCTGCATGTTAGACCCTGCAACAAGCATGTCATCTACATACAATAACAATATAATATAACTGCCATCATTTTGGTTTTTCAGATAAACACAATGATCAGAGTGACATCTAGTATAACCTTGTTTAGACATAAACTTGTCAAATTTTAGATACCACTGCCTTGGAGCCTATTTTAAGCCATACAAACTCTTCTTTTACCTGCACACCAATTTTTCTTTCCCTTTGACCTCATATCCTTCTGGTTGCTGCATGTATATCTCTTCCTCCAAATCTCTATGGAGAAATGTTTTCTTTACATCTAACTGTTCAAGATGTAAATCTTTTGCTGCTAAAAGACTTAAAATAGTTCTGATTGAAGTCATCTTAACAACAGGAGAAAATATTTCATCAAAATCAATACCTTTCTTCTGTGCAAACCCCTTCACCACAAGTCTAGCTTTGTACCTCTGTTTTCCTCCATCTTCTTCCTTCAGCCTGTAAACCCATTTATTATGCAACGTAATTTTACCTGCAGGCAACCTGACTAAGTCCCAAGTCTGGTTATGCATTAAGGAGTCCATCTCTTCTTCCATGGATAGCTCCCACTTTTTTCTGCTTTCAACCTGCATTGCTTCTTCATAACATTCGGGTTCACCAGAATCAGTCAACAATAAATAATATAATGAAGGAGAGTATCGTTCAGGGGGTCTACTTATCTTAGTAGATCTTCTAACACCACTTTCAGGTGCTTGAGGTGCCTGTTGCTGTTGTGGTGGTTTCTACTGCTATGGTTGTTGATTATTATTATTATTTTCAGGCACCTTTAATTTTTCAGTTATCTCATCAAGAACCGTGTATTCCTTGCTTTCTTTTTCCTATTTTTTTTCTTGCAACTGATTCTTATACAAGACCTTTTCATTGAATATTACATCTCTGCTCCTAATGATTTTTTGATTTTCATAATCATATAAGCGATAACCAAAATCATTAACACCATATCCAATAAAGGTACATTTCTTTGATTTTTCCTCAAGCTTTGTTCTATTTTCTTCATTAATATGGACAAAGGCCTCACAACCAAAAGGCTTTAAAAAAGAGTAGTTTACCTTTTTACCTATCCATGCTTCCTTTGGAATACCACCATCCAAGGAGCTTTAAGGCCCTCTGTTTATTAGATAAACAGCAATATCTACAACATCTGCCCAAAACTATAAAGGCAATCCTGCATGCAATCTCATGCACCTTGCACGCTCCATGATTGTTCTGTTCATCCTTTCTGACACACCATTTTCTTGTGGTGTTCTTGGAATTGTCTTCTCACTATGAATTCCATGCTCTGAACAGTACCTATCAAGCTCTTTGCTGCAATATTCACCTCCATTGTTTGATCTGAGACACTTCAACTTCTTTCCTGTCTCAATCTCAACCAAAGCTTTCCATTTCTTGAAAGTATCAAATACATCAGATTTATTTTGAATACAATAAATCCAATTTTTTCTAGTTGCATCATCAATAAATGTAACATAATAGCGAGACCCACCGAGAGATGATACCGGAGCAGGTCCCCATACATCTGTATGCACAAGCTCCAATTTTTCGCTCTTATTTTCTTTCCCAACTCTGAGAAATCTGACTCTCGTTTGTTTTCCATAAATGCAATTTTCACAGAAATCCAAATCAACATTCTTCAAACCTGGCAACAAATTTCTTGAGTGAAGAATCTTCATCCCCTTCTCACTCATGTGTCCGAGCCTATGATGCCATAATGATGCATCTACTCCTTTGGAAGCTAAAGCATTAACAGAGTTAGAAACACCATTGCATAAATACAATGTACCAACCTTTTCGCCTTTTGCTATTACCAGGGCTCCTTTGGAGACCTTCCAAGCTTTATCTGTGAAATTTGTCACACAACCTCACTGCCTAACTGCCCTGTTGAAATCAGATTTTTCTTTAGATCTAGAACATGCCTTACCTCCTTTAATAGCCATTGGTTTCCATTCTACTATTTTACAAGAACCTTACCCATTCCAACAATTTTACAGGTTTTATCATCACCCAAACAAACTTGTCCAAAATCTCCTTGAACATAGTCATGAAAATATTTCTTATCAGGTGTGGCATGGAATGAAGCCCCTGAATCTACAACTCGAGAATCAATAACATTTTCTAAAGAAAGAATCAAATCATCTTGTAACACATCATCTATGACATTTTCTTCATGATTTTTTTCTTGTTGTGTGTCTCCTTATTTTCCCTTCCGAGATCTACAATCTTTCTTTAGGTGTCCTTTATTTCCGCATTTCCAGCACACTATCCCTGATCTGGACTTGGATCTGCCTTTCCTTGATTTACTTCGATATCTTGAGCTCTTTCCTCTTTACATTATTCTTCCCCTAGACTCTACACTCAAAGCATTACCCGATGTCTCACCGGAGCTTTTCCATCGCATTTACTCGCTAAGGATAGCACCGACAACATCATCAAACTTTAAAGTACTAGATCCAAAGACAGAGTTACTAATGGCCATTACTAAACCATTCCAACTCTCTGGAAATGAGCACAAGAATAACAGAGCTCTAACTTCATCATCAAATTTTACCCCTACAGAACTTAACTAACTGGTAACTGTATTAAAATCATTTAAATGGTTTGCAACAGATCCACCTTCCGACATCTTCATATTAAATAGTCGTTTCATAAGAGATACCTTGTTTGAGGCTGAGGGTTTTTCATATAGTTTCGCTAACGTCTGCATCATTCCCTCTGTTTTTTTTTCCTTCGAAATATTGAAGGTGACTGACGCCGCAAGGCACAACCATACTGTTTCGAGGGCCTTTTTATCGAGAATGTTCCATTCCGCGTCTATCATGGCTGCTGGCTTCTTCTTTTTTCCACTCAATGGTAGGTACAGATCTTTCTGATACAGATAGTCTTCCATCTGCATCTTCCACAGTGGGAATTTTTGGCCGTTAAATTTCTCGACCCTAAACTTACCATCTTCCGCCATTGCTCCCACTCGAACTAGGAACCCTTCTTTCTTGTGAGTTTATCAGCCAAATATACCTTCAGCTCTGATACCAGTTGTTAGAAAATTATATATTATCGAGAAATGTAACACATAAAATATGCGGAAAATACAAGCACACAAAACACATAAAATGAGAGAGACACAGATATACGTGGTTCACCCAGTTTGGGCTATGTCCACCCCGAACAGCCAGTCCTTCCTTTCTATTATCCAACAAAATGAAGAGACACAACCTACATCAGATCCACTGTAATATCCTCTGTTCTCTCTCACAGACTCCCTCTCTGTTTCTCGCTCCGAGAATACATATACAATACACAGCCGCAATACAATACCCCCATAAAAGTGAGGGGTTGCCTTCTAGGGCAAAAAAGCCCTAAACTAAACATAACTTCTACCGTCAGATCATTTGCCTAATGAACGGCCTAGACTGACTACAAATTACTATACTTTTACAAGGAAATTTTACATCTGTTTTTAGCTTCGGGGGCATTGCCCCCAAAACCCCCCGCCAGGGGGGGCTCCATAAAGTCGCTGCCGCCCCCCCTGGACCCCCCACAGTAGTGATTAATTTACGGGCGGCGTTGCCGCCCCATTTAAGGTACAGGGGTCCAATGCTGTGATACAAAGTAAACAAGATAATCAAGCTCCACACCCAACATGGGCACATGTGCAATGGGATTGTCCTCACAATAGATCAGCAACTCAGCGCAATGTGAACGTTGTTGAAGCCAAGGAGGAGATTCCTCAACTTGAAGCCAAAGAGGAACCACCTGAAGCCAGAGAATCCTTGTTGTTGAATAGGGTATTGCTTAAAGAAACTAAAGAAGACAGAGAACCAGCTCAAAGAAGGAATCTGTTCAGAACTGTATGTAAGTCAAAGGGTAAGTGTTGCAAATTGGAAATTGATAGCGGTAGTACCAACAACCTTGTTTCTATAGAGATGGTGGACAACTTGAAGTTGGAGAGAATAGTACACCCCACTCCTTATAAAGTATTTTGGCTTCAGAAAGGCCATCAAATTATTGTAACTGAACAATGTAAATTTGACTTTCATATTGGTACTTATAAGGATGTTATTTTATGTGATATAATGCCGATGGATGTATGCCACATATTACTAGGGAGACCCTTGCATTTTGACCGAAATGCCATACATGATGGTAGAAGAAACACTTATACTTTTGAGAAAGATCGGAACAAGCATACACTGCTACCATTGAAAGCTAAAGCTGAGGAAGAAGCACCTAGAAACAACATTATGTTGATGAGTGGGAAGACCTTGTTGCAGGAAGATCAGAAGGGTAAGGAGATGCATTTTGTTAGTGTTGGAAAACCCAAGGTAATTTTAACTTCTACAAATTTAGAATATTTACCTGAAGAAATTCAAAATCTATTGAATGATTTTGCTGATACTACTGTGGATGAGTTTCCGAATAAAGAAGCCTACAGGTTAACACCGCAGGAAAATGTTGAAGCTGGAAGACAAGTGCAAGAGTTGATGGATAAAGGGTTAATCAGTGGAAGCCTTAATCCATGTGCTATATCAATAGTACTCAGTCCAAAGAAATAAGGTGAATGGCACATGAGCACAGATTCTCGAGCCATAATAAAATCACCATCAGGTTGATGAATGAAGTTTTGGAGGAATATGTAGTCTCTAAAGAAGAGTTGAAAATGGATCCGAAGAAAATCCAAGCAGTCGTGAAGTGGCTAACTCCTAGAAGCATATTAGAGGGAGATGTCAAAAGCAGATGGCAGGAATGTAGTAGTACAGACAAGTAGTGAGAAGATATGAAGAGGCGGAAAAAAAAATTCCAAGCAGGTGACTTAGTCATGTATTGCAAATTTGTACCTATACCAAAATCCAGAAGAAGAACCACAAGGAGACGCCATAACAAAAGAAATCCCAAAGAAGGAAAAAGGGAAAAGAGAGAGTCAATGAAAATGAGGAGCCATTTAGTCAAGTGGAAAGGACAGCAAATGGAAGACGCCAGTTGGATGATTGCAGCAGAACTACAGAGATTGGGGATCAACTCCAAAGTACTACAAGATCAGTTTTTCTTCCCCAAGAGTCTGATGCAGGGGCATCAAAAGCTTAGCCAGCAATGTGACGTCTTAGTCACATGTTGTGGCTAAATGGAAATGAAATAGAATTATGAATAGTATAGTTCATTATTTTATTAAATTTTTTATTTATTTTTGGAGCATTGTTGGTTTGTTTTGAAATTAAATAAATATGGAATAAATTTAGCAATTGGTTTCTCCCTACGTGGATGTAGAGCCAACATAGGGATAAGCCTAAAAAATAGTAAGGTAGTAATTTATTGAGAAAACCTATTCTAAGAAGAGCAGTTTTATTCCTCAAGTATAAAACGCTGGAGGATGGTAAGGGAACCTCAAGGATTGTCGATATGTAGACTGCAAATTCATGTGTTAGTAAATTTAGATCATTTCAATTGTAGTTGATATTATGAGTTTTATTTAAATATGCAATTTATGAATATTTGGTATGTGTATATTATGTTGGAAGTGTATGAAATGCAGGAAGAGGATTGTATTCGTGTAAGACTATAATTGAAGGGGAATGGATCTCAATCATGAATTTTCGTCTCAAACTGTAGTTGGAATTTAGCTCTACGATGAGAGAAGGCGCATTTTTTAGCGTGATTTCCACAACGTGTGGGTTGAAGAGACAATGTGGGTAACTAAAGGCGTAGTCAGAATCACAAGGAAACCACAGCCATTTGAACACAAGGTGATATGGGAACATTCAGAACTGAAGATCATGGCAGCAAGAACCCACGCAGCCACGGTTAAAAGAATTCGCAAAGTTCTGCGACATGTGAAGACTATGTGTGTTAGTGAACCATGGCAGAATTTTGAAAAGGTTGCAGAACCCAAACTACAATATATATCATACATCGAATTTGCATGCGGGTGTAAACGTTACTGTGGTGACTTGTGAAGTATGGACACAACCCAAATAGCACACGTTTTGATTGCTGGGCATTCAACAAATCAATGATTTAGGTTTGCCTTATTGTATATTCAAACAAATCTGCATTACATTAGCGTGGAAATGTTGACAAATGATTTTATAAAACCGTGATGGTGAGCGAATTAGAAAATTCGATTTGCATAGAGTCTCTGCCATCGATACAAGTTGAATGTCAAAACTACAGTGGTGTGCATAGAAATCTGGTTGTGTTGTATTGTGTATGGTGAGAATAATGTTGATACTACATGGGCACAGGTTATATATACGTAGACAGAAGTGCAACTTTGCTTATGGTGGGTTTTGAAACCTTGAACTTCACGTAAATCACCATCTTCATTGAATTGGTAACCGGCTTCAATAACGACTGTGGTTTTCCTTGTGCGTTGCACAAACTTTAAACCAAATTTGAATTTGTGTCGAATCCGCACGCTGCTTGGCTATGTTGTGGGGTCATAACTATATTGAATTATATGAGTGTGAATTCAATGTGTCTGGTGGGGAGACTATTCTTGGACAGATTTGAGTTTTTAAATATTTAAGCTGCTAATACAACTTGATTGAGGCATATATGTTAGCTAATTTTATTTCATGGTGGTGAGAAGTCAGTCACTGTAGTAATAAAAGCACAAGAAGTATGGAGCTTCATGCCATTAGAATTTTGAAAATGTGTGTCTAAAGTTCATTTTGGGATTTTGGGGAATTAATTTGACTTTGTCATTAAAGGGTGAATAAAGAAGAAGTCCATCAAATTCGAGCATAAACCTGGCCTTAGTAAAAGTATACATTTTACTACAATGAGTTGATTGGTAGGAATTGTGTGTTGTTTATTCCT
This sequence comes from Pinus albicaulis, assembly GCA_034641835.2. Lineage (NCBI taxonomy): Eukaryota > Viridiplantae > Streptophyta > Pinopsida > Pinales > Pinaceae > Pinus > Pinus albicaulis. Next base: position 1,627,268,600 of record CM076570.1, read on the forward strand.
ACATTAACTAGAGGCACTAATATTACAAGTTTTGGTAGAGTGATGTCGTCTTCGCCGACCAAGGGTAACTTCCGGCGGTAAAGGTGGTTTCAATGCTAATCTACGCAAATGACAGGGACAAGGATTTTGTTCTTCCACGATGGCTGATTTATTTTAACCAAAAACAAATATACAAAATAAAAGGGTAATTCTAGGCAAAAGTTTTAACAAGAAACTGTGAACTGCAGAATACCTCCTGGCAAACCAAGAAGTATGGGCAGGCAATCTCCCCAAATGTTGTGTTCGGTTTATCACAAATTACAAGGCAGACAACTCTATTCACTATGGATGGATATCAGCCTAAATTTGTCCTCCCAAATATAACCGAAGGTACGTGGAGGCCCAAGTCCATATTAGCGTTGTCTAACATGAAACTGCATAGTGAGAGCACCCCTTTATACTTTTCATACTGTAACACCACCCAATATACCTGAAAGTACGTGGAAAAGTTATGATATACTTACGTACCTGGAGTGAGGTATCACACTCGGAATGTATCGCAGACAATTAACAACAGTTGTTATGTTTTACGACGCTCGAACGCGTCTCTAGCCTAGACCTTCCAAATGTTTTTGTTATGGTTCTTATGCTTTGTTAGGTAAATTGGTGTAAATTTTAAGTTAATCTTGTTTATCAATTTACCTTGAAGGTTTATCGCGATGATGTATGTGTTGGAAATTCCTAAAATGTAAACTAAAATGATAAACAAACTTTTCAATTTTAGTTTCTTCAATGAAAATCCTAGCTACTAGAGGGAAAGAGCAATCAATTTGACAGCGAATAACAAATAGCACAAACTAATATGCAACTTTCCTAATTTGTTCCTATGCAAAACACATAGTCCACTACATGCAAATGAAAGTTTTTCTTTTCAGTCCCTTTAATGTAAATGCAGAAAAGGAAACTAAATGCATCAAATGAAAAAAAAATGCCTTTTACTTTGAGAAATGAGGAATTAAACAACAATTTCTCTTTTTAAGGAAAAACGAAGAATTTAACGACAATTTCTCCTATTAGGAAACAAAGAATTTAACGACAATTTCTCCTATTAGGAAACGAAGAATTTCATGACAAATTCCTTTTCAAAAGAAAATGGATCTAATGCAGTAATGAAAATACTTCGAAATTAAATTTTCAATGATAAAGAAATTTTTTTTAAGGAAACACTGAACAAATTTATCTTTCAAAGGAGGAAGATGTAGGTAAAGTTACTGGTCTCTATGAGGCATCAGGCTCCTGAAAATAGAGCAAACAAAAACTGAAGGAAAATGCAATGACAAATTCAATAGGAATCTGGTTGGCTCTGGGGGTAAAATTAGTCTCTCAGGGGAGACAGTGCGTTGCAAAGCACCCCTGAGTAGGAGACAGTGCTCTACAAAGCACTGTGTCCTGTTCAAAAGTGCGTTGGGCGCAGTAGAGAACAAAAACTCAAGCTGTTTAACACACTTCTAATGCAAATTTTGATTTCAAAAAGCCTAATATTTGAGAGTAAGTGCTACTGGGTGGATAAATAGAGGCAAACACACCAAGGATGATGGATAAACTCCCTAGTGGAGTCACCAATTTGTTATGCGGAATTATGAATTACGGATAAAACATTCTTCCCTAAATGTGGTGCTATGCATTTAGAACATGTTAAATACTTTGCAGATACTTTTCCTAACAGTAAATAGACACACAAAATAGATCAAGAAACCTACTTGGGGTCCAAGCACTTCCTATTCTCCTTCTGTTGTAGCTTCAAATCCAAGCTAGATCGCCAAAATATTTCCTGCAAGAATGAACACTAAACAGAAAATAGATTGTAATATACAGATGACTATTCAAGTTATTCAGTTAAATCAATGAAACATGAATCATATAAATTAGATAAGAATTCATAATATGAATGATAGAAACTTATACATATACATTTGTGGGAAAGTAAGCAACAATATTTATTAGTGGATAGAAGGGAAGGTTACAACCAACGATTGATGTGATGTCACCATCTCCAGAAACACCCCAGCCTCATCACAATGGGCATCTCTCTAGCAGCATATCACTCAAATCAAATCCTTAATTGAAATTCCACCAGCATTTCTCTACTCAATTTCTTCCTTTTCAAGCACTAGGATCTGTGCTCAATTTATAGATGAGTTGAAGGTAGTTTCACAATCAATGACTTTGTAATAATAGGAAAGACATGTTCCCAAACTTAGAGGTATCAAATAGACACATGGATTCGAAGTTTGACACATATGCACTCTTCTAGAAGGCACTGGCCAAGTGGAGATGCCGGAACAATGAAAATTTCTCTCCCAATTTGACCAATGCACCCTTGAGTGTCGAGAAGTGCTTTGCAGAGCACCCTTGAGTGAGGTTACCTGCATATGTAAAATAATTATCCCCTTGAGAGACTACGTTGGTGAGCTCATAGGTGTTATAGCATGTACTTCAAATCTTTGAGGCCTTACAATGGAAGTCATGGATGATTTGTCTTTGTTCTTTGTCTTAGGGCATGTAGCAACTGAAATGATAGGGGATGATAGACCCTATTCATTGGTTCTAGGGATGATGTCCAGTTTAACCAAGTCATTGGGAATGATGCCGAAATTGACCTATAACAGAAGAACTAGGGGAAGCAACTATTAAGGTCCTCGAGCTGTAAATTTAACTCCCAATTCCTTGTTGAATGCCTTGTGGATTCCATAGAAGTATTTTTATTTATAGATAATTCTCCATTAGAACTTTTTATATTCCTTGGATTCCTCACTCAAACCATCTTCTCTTTATCTTTGTATATTTATTAATATTATTTTTCATAGTTTTATGAATTAATTTATTATTATATTTTATCCTTGTTAATTTTAATACTAGCATATCTCCAAAGCAGGGGAAGAGAACACTGAAGATAAAGAGGTTAAATTTTAGTATATGTAAATGTTTTGAATGCAAATTAATAATACTTAGAAATTATGCTCTAAAAAATATGCATAAAACATTATAGCATGCATTGGTTAATGCTAAATTAATAGTGGTTAATAGACAAATCAAATCCTATAGTCTTTAACTCGTGGGAACTAATAAATTGTGATGTTTACACATTTATAATTTTACTCCCATCAAAATAATGGTGGAAAATAACTCCTCATAAGTATATTTTTTACATCTTATTCATTTTCTTTTTTTAGTGCAAAGGCTTGCTTAAATTATGGTGGGAACTGATGGGTTAAGTTATGTGGCAACAAAATGCCAAGGAATCACGATCTACTAATCTACGAGTTGTAACAAAATAATGCAGAGAAAAAGTTTTGTCTACAAATGTAATTTGTAGCAAGTGAGTTAAACATTGAGGGATACAACATTGTCTAAATAAGTTTTTTACCACACTATAAACTTTGGGGCAAGCCTTGTCATAGAAGTTCAGTGCAAGTCCACCTCCTTATGTAAATACACAAAAACCTCACAATTGCATAAACATATTTCTTGTCGACTTTTTCAACTCAAACCAGAAGGCTCTATGGGAGCAACTATAATTACAATAGGGAGGTAAGATAAAGTAGCGTAGATGATACATTTCTCATGCCATATTGAAAAATAATTGTTTATATAAAATAGTAACATTTTTTGCAACCCAACTATGATAAAATGATGTTTTATCTCCATACGTCATCCAAATTGTGGAGGTGTGCACATAGTCAGAGTGTATTTTTTCAACATCTATGTCGCTTGCACCATAATCATCATTTATATTATTATGATTATCAAAGCATATATATTTATGTCTCATCCCTAGATATCCCTAGACTTTTACACAGAATGACAGATGCTTGAATGTCTCGAATGGCCAATTATGGACGTTTACAAGATAAATTTAAAAGATTTAGACCACTATATATATCTTATATAAATAGTAATAATTAGATTTATTTTATGTTTGATTTAGTCAATTATATTTTGGTGAAATTTCATGAGGTTTATTAGATTGTTAGGGTTTTATTTTGTAAGCGGATTAAGTTTAGAAATTTAGAATAGAAATACAAAAAAAATCGCATTGCTAAGGATTATTGTGGCCCAACATAAATGTGATCCATGTACAATTCAGTCATACTTTTTTAAATCATAAGTTAGTCCCACAAATCACAATTAATTTCACAAAAAAATTAAAAACCCTTAAAATTAATAAATTTAATATAAATAAAAAATAAAATTATTAAGATATTTGTTAAGTGCATATCTAAATAAGAATTCACTCAAAATTATTTATTTAAATTAAAACAATTATCAACTTTGTATATAAAACATATTTTTAACATTTAATTTATTTTAATTTTAAATTTATAATAAAATTTAAAAAACATAATAATTTAAATATGAAATTTAAAATTATATATTATTTGAATGTTAATATATTTAAAAATAAATAGGAGAATCATGGCTGAAGCTAGAGTTTCGCACTATTCAGTTGTTGCCATCGAAGACGTTGAAGCGCCTAGCTCACTCTGCTCCATTGACGTCGAGGCGAAGAGTCCAGTTACCTCTCAAGACGCAGCCCTCAGCCGACTGACGCCCCGATCTGGATTGAGGGCATCTCAAAAAATCGCAGCCGCCGCTAGTGCTGCGGAAGCAAGCCGCACGGGTTCTAAGGCAGTGGGCAAATACACTGTCGTTAATCGATTCGCTGCAGACGCTTCAACACCTACGGAAGTTCCTCACAGCCAAAGAGGCTCGATTCGGATTTGACTTGGTTTTGTAGGGCCTCACAAGGTAGAAGAAACGAGATTAACTAAACACGCAGACCCTGCCATTGCCCATGCTCGGGGGCAGCTGTGCTTTCCAGATCTGCTTGCTGGGTGTGCAGAGAAGGCTTTATTGGCTGGAAAAACCATGTTCTCTGGAAGCTATCCTCATCATGCAACTTCCCTCACACCCCAGCAAGACCTGAAGGAGTTGGATTACCAGAGATGTATGCAAGGGTTCACACATCTCTCTGCCCCTTCCAATGCCATGCACGAACCGAAAGCAGAACCTCCTCACCAACAGCCCCTTGACAGACTTGCAATCTCAGCTAGTTTTCCTGCTTTTCAAATCCAGATCTCTCTTCTCTCGAGCAGATCCTTGTTGCTTTGGGTCAACCCATTGGACAGAGTTCAAAATCTCATGCATACCCTGGAGCACAAGCTGAGAATACCCACAGATCTTCAATGACTTCTTTATGGAGGTAAACAACTTGATGCCTCTTTCCCCCTTGCATTTTACAAGATTGAAAGAGACGCTACCTTGGTTTTATCCCTGCATTTGAGAGGAGGAGCCATAGGAAATACCTCTGCTCCAATTTTCTCCTACAAGGATGTTGTTCATGCACAACCCAAGAAAGTTTCCCAAACCCCTAAGGCCCCAAGCCCTTTCTGGTTGAAAAATTAGACGATGTTCCCTCTATAGATATCACCCATCCAGATTTGACTGAACAACTCCAAAAATTTGCAGAATCTGCTATTATCTGTAGATTCAATGGACTTTGGCCTCGCACAAAGGAACTCTATGAGTGGATCTTTGCCAACTGGACCCACCACTGCAAGGTCAGCTTTTGCTCAAAAGTTTACTTCATAGTATTGTTTGACCATAACAAGCATTATCAACAGGAACTAACAGAAGGTCCATGGTTTTAGGGAGCAGCAGGGCTATTCATCACCCCTTGGTTTCCATATTTCGATCCAGCTACAGCACTGATCACCAGGACTCCAGTCTGGGTCAGGTCCCCAACTTACCGGCCCACCTATGGCATCTTTCAGTCTATCCTGGAATAGAAAATGCCCTGGGGCGCTTCTTGATGGCAGGTCACTCTCGGGAGAGCCAAGGACTTTACACATATGCCAGAGTATGTGTGAAAATAGACATAAGAAAATGCTTTGCCGACCAAATTATTCTCAATATAAACGAATTTGTATGGACTCAAATCCTGGATTATGAGAGCACTGCCTTCCACTGCCGCCATTGTCACCAAACAGGGCACCTTCAGAACTCCAACCCTTCTTTTCTGAAAAAAAAGGGAAAACACCTCAAAATCCAAATCCAAAAGTTGGAAAACTTGCAGTCCCCCACCCATGGATGACTCTGAATCTTCGAGTTCAGAGGATGAAGTGCCAGATGCTGAAATGGAACACGCTCAACAGAAGACTGACATGTCCACCGCCATTCCAGAGCATCCTCCAGACACGACGATCGCTTAGAAATTCTCTCATGAGTCCTCCTCTTTCGATACAAATAAGGAGACTCCACATTCCGTCAACACCAGTTTACAATTGGTTCTTGCCCATCCAAACCAAGTTGGATGGGTAAAAGTTAGCAAAAAGAAAGGGAAAAAACTATGCTCGAAAGCTTCTGCTCTTTCTAGGTAGAATCCAACTTTTCCATCTAAACTCTCCAGTCTTGCTTCTTTGCTCTTGTGCTTGTCACTTTTACACTTTTCGGGACCGAGGTTGATATTTCATCATTTCCGGTAGACCCGCTTCTTGCTTCTCTGGATTGTAGTCTCACCTTGTACCATATTTTAACTTAATAGAATTAGAATTATCGAGAAATATATATATATATATATATATATATATATATATATATATATATATATATATATATATTTATAATTTAGTCTACTTCTATTATATTATACATGGCAAAACATTACAATGCTCGTCCTCTGAATTTGGCAAGCCAATTCCGAAGGGGAGTGTCAAGATCTTGATAGCAAAATAAGGATTGCCCCAGATGGGGAAACCAGTCCACAAGTGGCAAAAATCAAAAGTTGCCCAGGATGGGAAACCAGCATATAACGTTTTGAGACTGAAACTCAAACATAGCATAGAAAAGTTCCAAAACAAGTTTAAACTAGAGAACGCCATAAGATAGTTGGAGTAAGAGAAGAGCACCCAGCAATTGGAATTAAGGTAGACCATCATTCTTCTCAGGAGGGTTGGGAGCTTCTTCCACAATCCTGCAAACATAAAAAGACTCGTCATCCTCTTTATTCAGCGCGTGGGTAGAAGTTGGAGGCAGAAGTAACACCTGGGCTTCTGGTGAGTCGGAGGTGCCTGCATGTACGTTGATGCCTTCGTCCTTGCCACCCTCATCGTTTTTGGAACCACGACCACTGCTAGAGCCCGAGCCACTGCTAGCGCAATGACTGCTGCTGGAAGCACTCTAAACAGGCAAGGCTTTCATCTTCCGTGGAATGGAGACCGACTCGGACTGAAGAGTGGATTTACACGAGCGCTTCTTTGGATGAATGCCAGAGGATTCAGGTAGGGAGACAAGGAGATGAAGGGACAATTGAGCGGAGAGGTTGATAGGGTTGAGTCTGCTCGACTCTTCCCAACCCACAGAGAGGTTCACATCCCTGCCAATGGCCATCGACAATGGAGGTCTAGAGGGGAGACCTCGCCCACCTGCACGTCGACATCTCATTCTGTGGCACCTTGGCATGATGGGCAAGGGCGCATAAGCATGAGACAGGGAGGGGATGCTCTTCGGAACAGGAGATGAGCTCCCACCACAAGAGTTCGTCGAGAGGTAGCTGTACCAAGACTGAGCAAGGCCAAGAGCTGAGGGCTGAAAGGAAATGCAGGAGGTAAACACAGAGAGTTGGATGGAGAGCTGAATGGAGGCCTCAGGAGCGCAACGAGTCGAATTAATAGCCATAGTAGCAGGACGAAGAGGCGTTAGTGCTCTGCAGTGGAAGGACGTCGCATAAAAGCTGGCGAGGAATGTAATTAAGCTAGGCATGCTTCTACAATTATCAGCGGGGGGGCTGCCATGTGCGGGCGTGTGGGGCAGATAGGCGCCCTACCACATGGTGCCCAAGTGGCCCGAGATCTCACAACGAGGCACTCGCATCCGAGGTTTAAAAATATTATTTTATTTTTAAAATTCAATAAATTTATATTTGTATTTATATTTATTTCAAATACATTTATATATAATTATAATTTTTAATTATCCTAAATCAAATAGTGATTAGTTATGGAAAAACAATTTATCTTAACGAAAAATCTTAAGTAAAAATTGTAAACTCAATCTAAATTTGTTTAGAATGGTATCTAATAGGTTTTGACCCAATTATATGTAATTTAAACTCATATTTTATGTTTATTAAATTTATATTTATTTCAAATACATTTATATATAATTATAATTTTTAATTATCCTAAATCAAATAGTGATTAGTTATGGAAAAACAATTTATCTTAACTTAAAAACTTAAGTAAAAATTGTAAACTCAGTCTAAATTTGTTTAGAATGGTATCTAATAGGTTTTGACCCAATTATATGTAATTTAAACTAATTTTTTATATAATTTTTTATAAATATATTTAAAATAATATTTATACTTAAAAAAATAAAATAAAACAATATAATTATTTCCCAGAAATACAAATACATATCTAAATTAAAGTCTTTGATATCCTGATGGTAAAACATGTACAACCTCAGGATGTAAAACAACTACTGCATGCCATGTGACATAATGATAATGATGATAACAACATTGAAAACTCAATATTATGACCTTAGACAAGAAAATTTTCATAATAGTTGTTAATTTTAAAGCATATCAACAATCTCAAAATAAGACATAGTAATTGTATTATATTTCAAATAACTATTGAAATAGTTAAACAAATCTAAATATTCATACTCATATTAAATATATGTTATTATTATGTAGTTTGAAAACATATCAATAATATCAAAACAATACATAATAATTGTATTATATTTCAAATAACTGTTGAAATAATTAAACAAAACAAAATATTCATACTCATATTAAACATATATGTTATTATTATGTAAATTGATTTATTCTTTTGTGTATAATAATTTATTTTAAATCAATTTTAAATCCAGTGATAAAAGAGTTATAGTAAAACAAAACCAAAATGCTTTAAATTACAAGATTAAAAAATTGATTTTATGATAATATTTTCGAAAAGATAATTTTATATTTTTAAATTTCTAAAATGAAAATATTAAATAACTATGATTACTATTAAATTAATTTAAAACAATCTTCATAAAGAAAGAATTATTCAGTCATGCGTTATTTTTAATAAGAATTTAAACGAATTTTTATTGAGAATTTTAATAATAATTTTAACAAAATAATTAGAAAATGAATAAATTCCAAATAATCACAGGTGGTCCGCCGAGGCCTATGTACCTTCTTTGAAGATTTCACTTGCACTTGTGGATTAGAAGATATGATTCTAGATCTTTTTCACTTGCATTCGCTGATTAAAATGGTCGAATGTATTAAAAAACGCCGTAGTTTAACTAACCAGAGGAATCGCTCTGAAAATCATGAGAATTCCGATAAGATTTTCAGAAAATCTGGCAGGAATTTTTCTAAATCCATGTTATAACTATCAAAGTTTAATATTTTGGGTGTCCTACAGGTTTTTGATGGTGCTGAATCCATTTCCAATGTCAAAATCAAGATTCAAACACTGTTTCTGCAAGATTTTTTAATTTTTTTTGGCCCGGATTCCGGCCAATTTTGACCATCCGGGCAATTCCTCCGGCTCGTTAGACGACTCCTTAAAAAACCCTCCAAATAAATTCATCAATAACTTCGTTAACATAAACCAGGGGTAAATATATGTTTATTCTTACAAATATATTATACAATATTTACATAAGAATCCAAAACATATATTGACTTCAAAAAAAATACATAAAACACATTCACATAAATTAATACAAATCCATATAGGCACCCAAACAACTTTACCAAAAACATTTACATAGACAGTAAAAGTGATTTGAATTAAATTCATACATATCCAATCAATTGCAATCTTGTTGTTGCTATAAAGATAAAATCCCTTAACTTCATTTATAATACTTCACAACATATATCTGAAGCATTTAGTAAGAAATCTCACAATTTATTATTACTTCCCCAACATCTTTTATTACATAAATACCTTTTACATAGTTTCAACACATTGATACAATTCGGGAACGGCATATCAACCATGTTTCATGCTTCTTGTTCTTATGTGTAACGAGAGTATTTTACTATAAAGTTTACAAAACCCAAAATATTTTGCTCTAAAATTGCAACACATCTAGCCTATCTCATGACAAGTTGCACAAAACACCGTAACAAACACACTTACATCCATTTACATCCTATCAATACTAGTAAGATAAATTGTTTAAACTTATGCTTTAAGAGTGTAGTCTAAAAAAACCCACAAATTACTCTTGAAAATAATGGAAATTTTGGCAAGATTATAACAAAATTTGGTAGAAAATTTTGAAAATCTAGGTTATAGTTGTCAAACTTCTGCATTTTGGGTGCCCCAAGGGTTCTTGATGGTGCTGAATCCATTTTAAGCATAAAAAAAGATTCTAGCACTGCACCATTATGATTTTTTGAAATTTTTTTACCGGATTCTGGTAAGAAAACTGTCATCCAAGAAAATTTGTGGTGTCTGTAGACAACAACATGCCCTAAGTCACGAGAGCCTCGATTTTTTCTAGATAGTTTGGGTCCCTAGGCTTTTCCTTCATTTTGTCATATAGATGATGAAATCATTGTTCTTGTACTTCACCTCAACTGATGGCAGCTCAGCCTACCGAAATGCCTAAAGCCTTTGGTTGTTCTCGCACCAGATTTCATCATCATGCCCTTTGTCCACTTCAAGCGGACCCAAATATGATATGTCAAGCTTTCTAGCCTTGGTATCCACAACCACCTCTAATACACTTACGTTGTTGTCACCTTTGCTGAAGGTTCCATTTATATATTCTTCTGTGTAAAACACAAATCCTTCGAATTGACAGAACTGTTACTTCCATGGAAACTCGAATTTCTCAAGTGAGAAGTCGACTATGCCATTGATTTTTCCTAACACACCATAGCTCGAATCAATGACCAACTGATATCTCTGAAACTCCAAATATAATTGTGCCATTTGCTTCCATAGGGAGTGCATTATAAAGAGATTACATATATAAATGAAATGATTAACTGCCTTTCTTGAATGGATTAGGAAAATTTGACGATATTCACAAATCATACTCACGCAAATAAAGGAATTATGATCCAACCAAAAAGGATAATTAATTCATCACCTTGTATTATAAAAATATTATATTTGGTCTTGCAATAGGGAATGTATAAAGTACTATCACCTATCCCATCCTAACCTACTATTGGAAAGATAGAGGAGGGAAGCACAAAATACCAAAAAATTTACACACAATAACACAAGCTACGACTCTTCATCTATTGATCACACCAACTTGATTGATTACAATGAACTTGGTGAGGGGTATTTATACTCTTTGGACTAGATACTCGCCCAAAATAACTCAACATGCACACACACTCTAAATTTGACTTTTCCCAAAATATAACTTAACTCAAACTCACTCGACTTGACAAAGTTAACTGAATATCGAAATTTAGCCAACTCTGGCATGTGGGAGTAATTACAATTTCTAATACTCCCCCTTAATTACAACCGTACGACTCAACATAACTCAAACATGACTTAACTTGACTCAACATGACTTAACATGACTTAACTATGTCCATTAGGATTACAATAGAAATTGGCTCAATTATCACTCAAACATGCCCGCTGGTATATGTCTCATCTAGGATTACAATGACTCAAAACTTTCACAATTTTTCAATTTCTTTTTCTTTTCTTCCAACTTTTGTATCCTTGAAATTTCTTCATTCTTGTTTTCATTTTTTGGTTGTAGGGTCCATATTTCTTTACTTGTTGCTACTTCAATTTTTCTTTGACTTGTCTTAAATTTGTGCTGAAAAACAATCTCATCCTATATTCTATAAATTATTCTTCAAAGATTCGTTCAACTATGGATTGTTGCCACAACTCTCCATTTTCATTCTTCCCTTTGTTGCTTGTGCTTCATATTCTTTTCTTTCTTTCTACCATATTTCTTGATAGAAAAATCTTATCTCTTCTTGAATCCATTGTTGAAAAACGATTTTAGTGCATTCTTCCTTGTTTTCAGAAACTTCCATATCAGTCTCTTCACTTTCATAATCAGTTACTGTTACTTGCTTCCAGTAATCTACACACTCAAGATCATTAATCACCATTTCATTCAATTCTTTAATTCCAGTTGTTGCTTTAAGACTCACATCAATTTTCAATTAGTTTCTGAATCCATTCTTCAATGAAATTCAAATATGCATCAAAATTTCAAATTCATTAAGAACTTTGATTTCAACTTCATCTCCCATGCTATTTTGAACACTTTTATATTAAAAAACAATGTTAATTTCTTTTTTGTTATGCTCTTTAGTAAGAGCTTCCTTCTTTGCCTTTTTTTCCACTACATGGAGGTTATCTTCCATTATTATGCTGTTAGTGGATATTCTCATAAAAAACTCTTCAATCACTTTATTATGTTCTTTTTCATTAGTTGTTACTGATCACGTACTTCTTCATGAAAAATTCCAATTGCTTCATATATTGTTGCTACAATGGAAGCTTCAACCTTATATTCTTCATCAAACATGGCGCTTACCATATTTCCACAATCAATCCATGTTTCAAAAAAGAAACCACACATAACATCAGCATAATGTTCGTCCACGCTATGGTGGGTAATTTGAGCATGCATGTGCTCATTGACAATTTCAACTTCATCAAAGCCATTAGCTGCGGTTGGATTCACCAATGCACATCTCACTTTGCAGTCATCATCCACTTGTGTTTTTTCACAGTGGGATTCACCATCATCTGCACCATCCACGTTATAGTGGATTCCTTGAGCATTTATATGCTCTTGCTCTTCTTCACATAAAAATACTTTTTCTTTTGTCGCAACAATCTTTGTTGCATATTCTTCATCCATATGCATGCTTCCATAATGGGTTTCAATTTTATAATATTCATGACCATCATCCACTTTTGAGTGGGATTCTCCAAACTCTGTTGTCCTCTCAAATTCTTTCTCATCTACTCTCATATATGTATTTGGCTTCTCTGCTTGTGACATAACCTATTGTTGCATGTCACTCCCCTTTGCACCAAATTCTTCTTCCAAGATCTTCCATGCTTTCTTGGAAGTTGTAGTTTTTTCTACCTTGCACATAACCGTTTCATCCATTGCTTTCTTAATGAAACTCAAAGCTAGGGCACCAGTAAAAAAAGGAAGTGGTAGCATATCCATGTTACACCAATCAACCTCGATTTCTTCTTTGTCTTCTGCTAGACTTATATGTTCCTTGGTTGCACGCCCGAACCTCTCTAAACACAAAAACAATCCCACCCTCTTCTTTTCAATTCATTTTCTTAGTCTTCTTCAGTCGCACTTTGCGGCCCATGACTGTTGTCTTTCCTTTGTCTTATAGCTACTTTCCTAATTGCATGAGGCTATATTCCATATCTTTCTCGAAAAAAATATGATTTTCAATATGCGCCCCCGCAAGACACAATCTTCATCCAAAACACTATCATGCTTTGACAAAAATACAAAACATTGTCGATAAATAAACTTTTGCAAAGCCCAATTTTTTCTTCAATAAAAAAAACCTTTTCCTTATAATAAACCTCGTATATTGTTTTATAAAAAAAAAATACCTTTAAAAAAGAACTCCTTTATAAATATTTCACAAAAAAAAAGTTTATGACACCACTTAATAAAAGCCCCTTTAATAAACACCCACGTGAGTCCAAAAATTTCTTGTAACAGTTTAACAAAAACTCCTTTGAAGCTAATATCCTTGGGGTTTTCACATGTCTTCAATAAATTCCCTTGTCCAGAAATTTATTTTAACACTTTAACAAAAACTTCTTTTGATTGAATACCTTTGGGGCTTTTTGCATTCCTTTTTTCAATTCAAGGCGAATGCACCATTTACCATCACAAACTTTCGGCGGACTTTTCAAGAAAATTCTACACTCCTTATTTAATTTATGCCAAATAGATCTCTTAGGAGCATGTTCTTATGACGCATCTCGTTCCCACTCTTGAGAATGAAGATCCCAGGCTTACAGCCATTTTTACTAACATAAGACCTGCAAATAGTCCCAAATATGGACTCGACTATATTGAACAAGCTGACAAGCTGATCCCATAATGCAGATTCAAGGATCTACCCCCAGGCGTCAAAAGACCATCAGTCCCGGAAATCCACAAGTTTTATACTTTAATGGATGGCTGTCCTAAACACCAGATCCCTGCTCAATGGATGAAGCAGATGATAAATTGGGATCTGTTTCCCATCCATATGCTGATGATTTTGCTAGAATCTTTCCAGGAGAGGAGAAGAGAAAAATGGCAGAAGAATGGAAATCATACATGGAGGAGAAAAATGTATGGATTTCATTTTATTCCTGGAAAAAGAAAATGGAAGAAGATTTTTTTCTAATGGCAAACACTGTAGCCTCTTCTTCACATGCCTGGCAAGGACCAGACGGCAGTAAAATAGAGACCTCCACTTCCTATACTCCCTTTAAGAGCATTGTCCTAGGAGAAGGACAGAATCAAGCAAATGCATATCCTCTGGTTCAGAAGGATACTGCAGCAGTTGGGATTGAGGGTAGAGTTCAAAAGGTTAGTGAGCAGGTGAACTGGAAAAACACTGCTCTTACTGGTCTTGAGAAGAATGTTGCCAAGACTGCCCTGGTTAAAGATCAGATTGATAGCGTCCAAGTGTCTATAAATGATGTAAATAATGTTTTGAATTCAGTTCAGTGTGATTTATCTGTAATTAGACATATTTCAGAAAATTCTATTCAAAAGTTTGAAGATGTAGAGAATTGTATAGTTGAACAAGGTTTCTCTACATGATAGTCTGTTTATAATCTGTCTGACAAGATAGACAGGTTGAGTTTGAAGAAGTCGGAAAAGCCAATTCCGACATCATTTTTGACCAAGGGAAAAAGCATACACACTCACGAGCCTAGTAGTCCTATCTCTAAGTTTCCTCAGCTTTTTCCTAAAGAAATAGTAAAGCCATCCCAGCAGTCTGATTCTAAGCCAGAAGAAAAATCTGAAAGAATAACCATTGCATCTGCTTTAGAAGAGTCAGACTCTGAAAAACATGCATTCCCCATCTATGAGCCCTTAGAGCCACAGTTCACAAGACCTGTAGCCCCTGATTTGTATGGTGCTGGTAGACTCCCAGCAAGAGATACTTTCCATGGAGGGAGTCATAAGGAGTGGAATATTGATGGCCTCTCTGCAGCACAGATCAGGCAGGTTCTTGATCAAATGATTGTTAAATATAAGTTGATGTGTGTTGAGGGAAAGAGTGAAGTACAAGCCTGCAAAACTCTCATTGCTTGTTTTACAGGTACATTAGCCAGATGGTGGGAATTGGAATCATCTCCTATTATGATTGCAAAGATGAAGCAAGAAGTGCTCAAATATGAACAGGGAGATATAAGGTTTAATGATGATGGCACTCCACAGAACAATATGATCGGTGCTCTCACAGCATTGATTCAAGAACATTTTTGTGGAGCAGAGTTTGCACTTACAGATAAGAATGAGCTTATCCTAATGAATCTGAAGTGCAATAATATTAATCAATTTGAAGATTTCCACAGAGACTGGATAGAGAGGATATTCTTGGTTAAAGATCCCAAGAACATACTGTGGAAACAAGTTTATCTTGCAGCTCTACCATCCAAGCTGGTAGACATTTTGAAAATGCAAGATGCTTTCCCCCTACCAATGGAAGTTTATCTTTGGGGAGATTTTTATAGTATTATTACTAAAGTTATGATTTCTCTTTGTACCAGTTCAAAGATGCAAAAGTCTATAGATAAATTAAATAGACTTCCTGGTACTAAGTCTTTCTATAGTAGATATGGCATAACTGTTGATGATCCTTTGGTTAAACGCAAAAAGCACAAAAGACAAGCAAAGAAGGCACAGAAGCATAGTCGGCCTTCTACTTACAGACTGAGCTCAGGAAAGAGAAGAGAGCTCAGAAAGCCGAAAGAAAGAAGACATCAAAAAGGAAGAAAAGGGTACTATAAGTATACTCCTAAGACCCATTACTATCAGCCCCATGAAATCCGTCCTCGTGATGCCAAGGTTGCTAGAATGAATGAAGTTGTCTGTTGGCTATGTGGTCAAGCTGGTCATACCTCTAATATCTGTCCAACATCCTTAGAGTCAAAAAGGGGTCTGGGTAAAAAGTCTCAGAAAAATAAATAGCCATCTACCAGTACTACTGTCAAACAAGAACCTAGATGTGCTCGTTGCCACTCTTCCTTTCATAAAACAGCAGACTGTCATAATCTTGCAATCCAACAACATGCTCTTGCGTCTTCTGCTGAGTCTTCTTCTTCATATTCCTCATCCTCTTCTGATGAAGAAGTCCACATGTATTGTCAATGTTCTGATCCAGACAACTGTGCTTGTTCCGATTCTGACTCAGACTATTCTTCTGATGACTCTTTACCAGAAGAACCAGAGCCCAAGCTCAAAGTCCTCATGGCACAGCTTGATGAAGATGAGATGAAGTTGTTTGCTCAAATCCGTGCCCTTGAGGAAGGTGACCTTAAAAATGCCATGCTTCAAGCTTATATGAAGAACAGTACTGGTCCATCCAGTTCTTCCTCTGGTAAGAAGCCGAATTTTGTTGATGCTTCTTACGAACGCAATACCAAGTCGTATCTCCAACACAACAGTAGCAAAGTTCGCACACTCACTTTGGGGGAGGTGAGTAGGGAGATACACAACACAAAATCTGAAATCTCTGCCATGAAAGCAGAAATAGCTGGCCTGAAACTCCAAGTTTCATAGTTTGGGAAGGCTGCACCATCTCAACAGCCTTCTACATCCATATCAGGGAGGCATGTCAACTACACTTTGCATTCTGAACCAGAAGTAAGAGTTGCTGAAGGTAAACTTGATGATTCAGTTGGTTTCAGAGAGATTAATGACATGCAAGTGTTGGCAGTACAGTATCAACAACACCATGTTGAAGTAAAAATTTGTGTTGCAGGCATAGTGTATAATGTAACTGCACTAATTGATTCTGGTGCAGATATTAATATTCTTTCCAAGAAAGTAATCCCTTCAAGGTATTGGACCACTTCAAAAAGGAAAGTTTTGGGATTAGGAAAGAAAAATTTAGAATTTGAAGTTTCTAAAGCTGTTGTATGTTTTGATTCAAAATGTGTAAAACTCTCATTTGCAATAGCCGACATTCCAGTTGATTGTATATTGGGAAATATATTTTTAGCAGTAGTTGAGCCCCATGGTTCGTTCAGATTTCCTGACAGATCTGTAGGAATGTTCATCACAGTCTCTGGTGAAAGAATTGAAATTCCTTATGTCTCAAATACCAGAGTCTCCACCATGGTCCAAGCTATGCAAGAAAAGGAGCAGAAACTTCAAAAAGCAGTAAAAAGTTTGGAAGAGCTCAAAGATCACAAAAGCATCATCAGGATTGAAGACCAGTTGAGTTCTCCACAAGTTCAGAAACGGATTTCTGAACTGAAAGAAGAATTTGAAAGAACATGCTGTTCAGAAGAGCCGAATGCTTTCTGGCATCGGAAACAACATTATATAGAATTTCCCTATAAAGAGGGATATGAGGGCAGACCATGCAAAAGCAGAGCTATTTCAATGTCAACAGAATACAGACAGCTCTGCCAGAAAGAAATTGATCAGCTTCTGCAAAGAAGACTGATAAGAGAATCCAACGGCCCTTGGAACTGCTATGGATTCTATGTCAATAAAAGAAGTGAGCAGATTCGGGGTGTTCCCAGGCTTGTAATAAATTACAAACCGCTGAACTCTGTTTTAGCAGATGATACATATCTGATTCCGCACAAAGGAGATCTCATGCATCGGATACATGGAGCCAAGATATTCTCTAAGTTTGATTTGAAGTCTGGCTTTTGGCAAGTTGCAGTTGCAGAACATGACAAATGGAAGACTGCATTCAGCGTTCCACATGGGCATTATGAATGGAATATAATGCCATTCGGGTTAAAGCATGCACCTTCAAAATTCCAGAAGGTAATGGATTCTATCTTTAGACCCTATGCTGAAGGGTTAATTACCTATATAGATGATCTGCTGAAGATCTTCATGAAGTTGGTCCAGAGAAATGGTTTGGTTTTGAGCAAAAAGAAAATGGAGTTGTGCCAAACAAAAATTAAATTTGTAGGGCACCAGATTGAGAATGGACAGATTGCTCTACAAAATCATGCACTTGAGTTTTCTGATAAGTTTCTTGATGTCATCCTTAACAAAACTCAGTTGCAGAGATTTTTGGGATGTTTAAATTATGTGAGCAATTTTTATCCTTCATGTGCCATTGACAGGTCTCTGCTGAATCAGAGACTCAGAAAGAACCCGAAACCTTGGACACAGGCGCATACACAAGCAGTCAAGGAAATAAAAGCCAAGGTTCGTAATCTCCCTATTCTTTATGTTTCTGATGATAATGCTTTTAAGATTGTTGAAATAGATGCAAGCAACATCGGTTGGGGAGGTGTGCTTAAGCAAAAACCAAGTGAAGAAAGCCCGAAAGAGCAAGAGCAGGTGGTGCAGTTTGTTTCAGGAGTTTGGAGCAAATCAGAACAAAATTACGCTCTAATTGAAAAGGAGGTAAAAGCTGCATGGAACTGCATTAGTAAGTTTTCTATTCAGTTGGCAAATGTTCATTTTCTGCTGAGAACTGATGCAAAAGCACTGGCAAAAGTAATCACCAAGACCATAAAGAGTCTAGAAGATGCAAAGTTTGCAAAATGGCAGGCTTTGTTTGCTTATTTTGATTTTAAAGTTGAACATATTAATGGCTCTGAAAATTGTTTGCCAGATTTTCTCAGTAGAGAATTTCTCCAGCATCAAGAACAAAAAGATGACCCAGAAGAAGAATTGCCTCATGTCATGGTCATCATCACAGAATGGGACCAGGCCCATCAAAGAGAACAATTGAAATATATTTTAGATGAAGAATCATGGCCGGTCTATGCAGAAAAATGGAGTCCAACTTGGCAAATCCGAAATACACAAGTGTTAGATGCAAATCTACAAAATCACAATGATATCCAGCAGTTTGTACCTGAAAGGAGGGTGTACCCTAAAGGAAGTCGGTGGATACATGACATGATGTATTCACACAGCATGATGGCTTCCCATGAAGCTGAAAGGTCACTCTCACAAGACTTTTGGGACCTCTCTGTCATTTGTACTGGTGGCAGAGACAGAACCAAAGTCTATTACAAGTCTTATACCATAAACAGGACAAGGAACCCTGGCCAAAATACTGCCAGAATATTTCAAACATGGCTAGAAAACAATCCGAATATTATTTTTCCTGACACTGTTTATGATTTTGCAGGATATAGAAAGCTATGGTGGGACCTACTGAACAAAGATGGGCGAGAAGAAGCTCATTATACTAAGCTTAAGTTCTCCCCTACATGGATCAATTCAAGAGAACCTGCTGCACCTTGGTTGTCAGATTGGTGGTTTCATTATGGTGTAAGTCCATTCAGCATGGACCCACATTATTATGAGACATATTTCCACAGACAATGCACTGATTGTCTCGAAGGACCAGCTGGTGAATGTTTTCATTATCCATGTCAGACCGTAGGAGAAATTGCGGGACTAGAGTTTAAGATGAGAAATCCCATTTTAAAATCCTACATGCAAATGCACTACCAGTGGCTAGTTATGACCAAGATAAAGCATCAGATCATCCTCAACAAACCCATGATCGTCCGAAGAATCTACACTAAGGCATGGGATGATGAGTTCTACGGAAAATTCAGATATGTTGATGCCACCATCTTGGATCCTCCTGCATCAGCCAGTACAAGTGGTCCTCGGGAGCCCCACTAAAAACGCTTTCCTTGTGTAATAATAGTACCTAGTCACGGGTCTATAGTGACAGAGCTTTTCTCGAGGGTTTTTCATCTGTCCGAAAAGCATCCTCTCTATATATAATTATTCTGTTTCCTCGTGGGCCTTGTAATTAAAGGCATCCACAGTGTACAATTCACCCACTTTCACATGTGTTTGTCGGAAGGTCGAATCTCCGTGCGGATGTCACGTTATGTGTTACCCGAAAGTGATGATCCGCCTTCCAAGTGTCAATAATCCGATGGTCTACAGGAATGATTGTCCCCTCTTCCATCCTATATAAGGAAGGGTTAGGCTCATTCAGAGGCATCGGCATTTGGAGTTTGAGTTTTTGCATTTGTGTGTTTTTGAGTCCGAGTTATTGTTCCCTGCTCTGCATCTGCGCAAATCTTGCGATCTGCTTGCACCACGGAGTCTTGACTCACAGTCCTTAGGGGAACTGAGAAGCCTGTGTGTCAATTCATGTGATCGACAAGAACCTAAAGTGGCCAGTTCTTTAGATTGAGTCTGTATTTATATGTTTGTGTGTTATATGCTCTGAGATAGAGTCTGCAACTTGGCCAGAAAGCCTTCGGTATCGCTCGCTCATTCATTGAGTAGCAATAGTCCGATAAATGCCATTGCAGTCAATCTCTGATAAGGAGATCTGAATCCATAAGTATGTAATCTGATTGTATTAACATTCTGCAAGAAATAAAGAGAGAAAGTTCTTGTATTCCGCATCATTAAGTACTGTTACTCTGTGCATTTTAATTGCTGTTAGACACTGTTTATCTTCTCATACTCTTGAAAGTTCGCCAGAAGTTCGCCAGAGGTTCGCCAAACCATTGAGGGACGCCAAGGCCATTAAAGGCGAAGGGAAGCCATGAAGAAGGCCATCAGTTGCGTGAATTTTGGAGTAGGTTCGTGTATGGGTTCATCGCTGGGTTCACATAGAGCGGTGTTGAGAAGATAAAGGAGAAAATAACAAGGCCAAGTCTGCCTGTGAGCAGCAAGCAAGCTTGTTGAGAAGCCTCTGCTAGAAATTGTGAGCAGCAAGCAAGCTTGTTGAGAAGCCTCTGCTAGAAATTGGTATCAGAGCCAGTAAGTCGGTGTTCGCGACTGGTTCGAAGAAAGGTCAGTACTTAATCCATCTCTCTTTGTAAGTTGAAAATGGATTCGTCAATGAGTAAATCAGTCTCTTTCAGAGAATTAGAGGAGAAGGATAGAGCTGAACAAAACCCTCTCAGAGATATGTTTGCTAGTAGTAGCAGTAGAGTAATAAATGAGTCTGATCATTTATATGAGGAGGTTGAGCCACAAGCTAGATGGGTTTTGCCCAAAATATCCGCCTCCCAAGTATATAGTGACCTAGGTGTCTGGCATCTCAAAGTAGCCACTAGGATCACCATTAAAGAGTCGGTCAGCTCTATAGAAGAAAATTCAGATCGTGTACAGTTAATTCCGATCTTGAATCCTAAGGAGCTTCAAGCCGAAGCAAGAAAACTGGGAACCCAATTTTTGCATTTGGGTTGTGTGAGAGTTGGTATCCATGCACTTGTACATCCGGGTGCTGATGCATATGTGTTAGCCACTGTAAGGGATCTAACACATAATAAATATACAGATTCGTTAATTGGAGGAATAGTTGCACCCTTGTCAAATGGTCCGGTGTGGTTTGACTGTTACCCTAACTTTTCAGTTTCCATAACTAATGAAACCCTGGCAGATATATTACAGCTTCAAATCCAAACAATGGGATTTGATATGAGGAAGAAAAGACAAAATATTGCCATTCAGTTTCGGGGTTTTTTCCGCCATACCTCCACAATGTTTTCAGCGGTCCTCCATGCACCCAGTCGAGAGTCCAAAACCAGTGTCGTTGTCCTGACTGATCCCAAAAATCAGAAAATTGAACATCAGGCCATTAAGTGGGAAGATCTAACTTTCCTAGAACACTGGACAGTGCCAAATCCTAAACCTCTTGCTGTACAGAAAATCACCTCTGCCAACATCACAGAAAATAAATCCTCTGCTACCCTGTCATTTCCCCGAAGGTCAACCATTGATAGAAGAAGGATTGAGGCAGAATGTAAAAAGTCTCCCAGGTATATAGCTCCCGATTGTACAGATACAGGTTGTAGTTCAATTGTTTCAAATTGTAGTCATGTTGCTTTGTTTGAATATGCTCAAATTGTAAATTTTCAGCCCCTGAGCGTTATATGTCCTCAGTGTAGCCAACAAGTCAATTTGCAGAGTCTAGCCTATGCTGTTCTTCATAAGAACCATAATGTTAGGACTGGCGAAGCCCCTCCAGCTACTTCATCCAACCCTTGTCCTAATCCTAAATGCTCAGATATTCCATTTCCTCATGAAGATGAGCATGTTCTTATGATGCATCTCGTTCCCACTCTTGAGAATGAAGATCCCATGCTTACAACCATTTTTACTAACATAAGACCTGCAAATAGTCCCAAATATGGACTTGGCTATATTGAACAAGCTGGGGCGCTGTTAAATAAAAAACGTATTTAACACATCGATATCCTCTGCGGTGAATTATCCCTCACACATTGCGTGTAACACCTATAAACTTCACGTAAAAAAATATTTAATTATACTTTTTACCATTACACATTTTAGCATGGATAAATCATCATATTTGTATACCAATACATTTTAAAAGGGTCGAAATAAATGTTATTTACATTCTTGAATTTTATATCACCCCCAAGGTAATTGAATGGGTTATAACTATATTACATTACTCCCTCAATTTTATAGTTTTATATACACGTTAATATTAATGTTGCCCTCAGGTTTCGCGAACCTATTCTAGAGTTTTATGGATAGATCGGTGGTGTAGCGACTTGGTACCTTTCTCACTGTGCGATCATTACTGCAGTCAATGGTAATGAGCCTCCTTGGGATCACCATCCCCATCGACAATGTTGGAGAGTTGGATTCTCATCGACGGCTAGAAGTTTCTGAGAACAGATAGAGGTGACTACCCTCCCTTTACGTGGGGTTGTTCTCCCATTGCATTGATGGTTTGACTTTCTTTTCACTTCATTGTGTTCATGCTGATCTCCTGGCGTGCATTTCATCGCACAAGTTGCCTTGGGTATGTTTGGGCTAGCAGGCTCGTCTCTTTGCTGGTTACGTCTTGATGCTCTCACTCAAATAATGAAACCTTGTTAAGATGATTCTTAAATTAACTTATTCCTTTTGCACTTATTATGGGTTATGCTGGGGTTTTTCCTTCAAGCTCGACTTACACAAATTATTGTGTGCAGGGTACCCATTCTTACCAGTTTATTAAGCCTGAGATGTGAACACTACTAGGTTTCTATTTTGGTAAAGTTGCAGGTTCTAATGGTTGATTTCCTTGTCATTAACTCATGATTTGGAATGTTGGGTTCTTTGTTTTATGTTTCTACCTCAAAATACCTCTGGTTTCAGAATCTGAACCAGGGTTTGACGGTTCACTGGTCGGTAATGAAGAAAAGTATGCTACAGGTAAAGATGAACCCATTTTTTTTTATTTTTTCTCATGCAATTCGTATAATTTAAGTTTTTCGAGCCTTGTCACATACTCTTCTCAGATAGGTTTCTGCTTCCTTTAGGCACTCTGTCCAATTCCATAGGTAATCTTTATGAAACTCCTGTGCATACTGTTTTTCCAGGCCTTAAACACAGTGGAAGATATGTTGTCTTAATGGTTTTTTTTTTTTTTTGCATTGTTGGGGTTTATAACAGGTATCGTGAACCCTTAACTCTTTACCCAGTTACCAATGTGCTCAATTTCCCAGGAAATCATCTCATTTCCTTTTCCAGGGATTTCACTGGGCCTCGTTTCACCTTTGCATGAGTTCCTACCTTGTTGTCAAATTCCTACAATCCTTAAGTTGGAGGATCCTTTGGAAGTCTCAAGGTGGCATACCCTTTGTCCTAAAAGTTTCTTTTTTTTAAATTTTATGGTTTAAACTATGAGAGCTTGGCTCACCCTAGGCTTCCCTTGTTTGGTCTTCTAGGAACTTCCAGAATTTCTATAATTCAACTTATTAATTATTTTTTTCCTGTAATGGGATAAGTTGTCACTTAGACCTACACACTAGAGATTCGGCTCGAATTTCTGGTTATTTAGCTCACCTACATTTTAATTGACTTATTACAGTGAGAACTTTGTTGACTCTTTTTCCTGGGTTATTATGCTAGAAGTGCATAACAATTATCTACAATTATGGATTGTTTTGATTGATTTCTAATGCCAAATATACATACAGGATTATTTTATCTGATAATTTCTTGTTGTTCATATGGGTGGTATCTATATATATATAGTCTCGGGCTAACTTGCCCCGTAAGTTGATGTACACTTAGTTTAACTACTACAATTTTGTTTTCTATACAATTTATTTGTCCAGTATTGTAATAATAATATTATGATAGCATATTGGATTTTATTTATATAATCACGGTAACCTTCCTACTTTGGCTACAATCCCTCTTTTGGTTAAACATTTACTACAAAACCCTACCAGTCAAACTTGCATATACTGACTCCTATCATTGTGCTAGCGTGACCACCGAACTGTCTAACCAAGGTTCAACTCTAGCCCAGGTGGGACTAACCGGTATCACAGGTTCAACGTCTTGCATTGTTCTATATTACAGCTCCTTATCAAAATTAATTTTACACAAGGAACTAACCGGTGATCTTGATTTTAGCAATCTCCCTTTGTACTATTCCAAGTTGCAGTTTCAGCACAGCATTACTATAAATTTATATATGTATATACATTCATAACGGACAAAATTTTTCCATTTCAATGAATACAATTCCACAAACTTTCCAACACTTGAAGCTATTTATAATACACAACCAACACTAAAATTTACAGCTACTTGTATGTTACTGTCTAATATTTACTTGGAAAGATCACACAGAAGAGTCCACCACCCTTCCATGAGATCGCCAATCACGGCCGAATCTCCCCCTGAGCTCCTACGACCAGCACAGTTCATGTTTTCAAGGCTAGTTCAACCTCTTGAAGACCTCATAATCCATTTCAGGTTCAGTATCATGCTTAGTCTGGAGGTATTCCACTGGGTCTGACCCCTGTTGGGGTTCCCATGTTTTGGCCAGATTGGCAAGACCAAAAGATGAGACAACATCAAACCTCTTTGGGGCCCTAGGATCTAGCCCTCCTGGACCTGGAGAGGGATCTCTCCAATAGAACAAAGAATGATTTATCTTTGAAGCTCAAATGAGATGTTAGCTAGTTATGGAACACAAGGGGGGGTTTAAAATGATTTGGTTGATGAGTTGCAGAGCTGGTTATGATATCATAGACTGAGAAGGTAATGGGAGGAAAGGAACAAAGCAGCAGGATGCTTTCAGCAAAGAGGACAGGCCAAGAATGTGCCATCCATTGGGCTATGGAGTCATGAAAGGAGATTACATGCAACCACGAGCCAAGGCTTTCAAAGGGAAAGTCATCTATACTAAAGGATCTTTTTAGATAGATGATGGGATGGAAAACATTAAGGAAAGAAGGTGAAAGAAGGAAAGCAACCCGATTTCTGTCTATAGATCAGGTCAGAGGTCACTTAACTCCAGACCTGCTTGGACATACTCAAAGGCAGCTTTCAAAGAGGGACAAAGGAACAACTTGGAGATCTAACCAGAGGTCATTTAACTCTAGATTAGCTTCAACATGCTCCAAGGAAAAACGGAGATAAGTTAACAAAGCTAGAATCTGTGGATCAGAGAAGGACTTTGAACCTTCAATTCTTTGATACCAGCAAGAAACATCCAAGCAGCAAACCTCTAATTAATACATCAGCTAACAGCATAAGGAACTGCTACACTGGTTAAATCAGCTGAATTTACTCTTAGACGACACATACAGCAGAAAGCATAAAGGCAAGGAGAGTAGTGACATAGGGCACCTAACAAGGGTGAATCCTATGCCATAATTCTGATGCAAGCCTGCAGAAATGGGACAATATGAAAATGTAATAAACAGAGTGAGAAAAACATCACCGATAGTAATAGACTAGATCCTGTGAAATATGCTTGATTAATGATGCATAACCAATCACATACTTTGATCTCAATAGCTGTTACATTCGAGACTTTCTCCTCCCAGCCTACTACATACAAACTACCCTGCTATTCCCTCCCAGGACTGTTCTAACAGTCAGAATGAATCCCTCTAACTACAGCAGCAGCTGCTGCACAACTACAACAACTGACAACGACCTTTACAATTCGTTCTTGGGAATTCTTGTAGGGAAAACGAATACAGGAGTAGATTACAAATTAAATGTGGTCTCATTAAGACAGTAAGGCAGAAGTGTTCATGCCCATACCACTTAATGGCAATCAGCGTTCGTTGTGTGTACTCTGAGACTATTTTGGAAGCCTCTGTCAGGTTAATATTGACCTCAGATATGTTTTTTAAGTCCTTACGGTGTCTGGAGCTCTGCGTTGCCTTCTAGAAATGACAAACTGGATGAGGAGGACCGCAGGTCTCTCCATACTCCATTACTGCTGTTCGAACAGTCTTAAAGAAGCTCTGTCCGCAACCTTCGTTTAATGGCTTGAGGAAGCATGGAAAGCGCTGTAGGAATGGCGTATTTCTGAGAGAAGAGTGCTCTGCTGAGTATTAGACACAGATAATACGGTTGCGTGTGCATTGGTCTTCACACTGCGCCTTTCCTTTGAATTGCGGGGTTTAAGCATTAATAATATCAACAATAGCATTAACCCCCTCTGAATCCTTTCTACTAATTTGCTGGAAAATGCTAAATAGACCTCTCTATGCTATCCGCACAATGAAATAACTTTGTTACAAACTCGAGCAATGGTGGCGGAAGAATGCTGTGGAGGCCCGGAGGAATAGTGGTGGAACAGTGGAATAGTGAAAAAGCGGCGAAAGGGGTGATAGCCAGTGTAAGACCCAAAGATTAACTCTGGGCGAATTACAAAGGAAATCACCGAAAACAATGAAGCGAAGCCACAAATGTGGGACCCAGTCATGGTGGACAGCGATCAGATCTGAGCTGTTAGATCCTCAGATCCAACAAACAGTTGTGATTAGATCGGAGAATCGCAATCACAACGGGCGGAGGGTGGCAGCAACTGGAAAATGCGATTGCGATTGGAGTAATGCCGTGATTATGCAATGACCGTTGGATCTAAGTGATAGATCGACGGTGTAGATTGAATCGACGGGGGATAGAAAGAAGCGATGGGAGGGGCGCGGAGCAAATCTGGGCCATTGGATCGACAAGGAGATCAACGGTGGAGATCTAATCGGAGGAGCGAAAGGGAAGGAGTGAAGCGATCAGTGCTGGGCCGTTGGATCTGCATCGGATGGATGGCTTGGATTAAATCAGGGGATCGCAATCGCAATGGGCGGAAAGGGGCATCGGCTGGAATTTGTGATTGTGATTGGAGCAGGAGTGCGATGGCCGTCGGATCAGCGGAGAGATGAACGGACGGGATGCAATCGGGGAATCGCAATCGTAGTGGAACAAAAGGGCACGTGATGGGAGTTCCGATTGTGATTGGGATAGGGAGTGCGATTGGTGCTCAACCGTCGGATCCAATTGACAAATCGAAGGTGGGGATGCAGTCAGGGGATCATAGAAATCGGGAGTCGGAGGGAAAGGCTTGCGATCAATCGGAGGGATGGAGCGATCGGGCGGATGTGTGATTGATCAATCGCATCACAAATATTTGTGACACAATCAATCGCATCGCAAATATTTGCGATGCGTGATCGGAGCACTCCAAAAAAAACATGCGATTGAAACGATAATGCGATTGCGACTGTAAGCAGCGGGTTATATAATATATAACATAAACTTTATAATAAAGTTTATTACAATGCACGACGGGGTGTGGAATGGGGAAGTGGTTTGAAGGGTGGGACTTTATAATATACGTTTTATTATAAAGTTCCACGGGGCATTGGTCGGGGAAGTGGTTAAGAAATAAATCGCATATGTACTAAAAGTGATTTATAATGCAATTTACGATCGGAAAAGGGGGGAAGAGGGATTTAGCACTATTGCAAAGTTAGAAAGTGGGTTTTTGGCCCATTTCAATGTGATTTAAAGGTTAGAAAGGGGAACGATAGAGGAATAAAAGGGGGAAAATGGTCAACAAAGGCTAGGGGGAGAATTTAAAGGGGATTTTGGGAATTTGAAAGGTAAGAGGGGAAATAGAAGGGGAGACAAAATAGAAGCTAAGTGGGGGCGAAATAAGAGGGAAAAGGGCATTTTGGGCATTCTTCTTCATAACAGAGAGGTTTTATGAAAGAAATCAGCAGAGGGGATTTCACCAAAGGACAAAAGGCACAAGGAGGCTTCAAGGATGATGTGTTTTCAGGGGAAATGCATTCCTTGAAGGCTCAACAACAATTTAGCCCCCCGTTTGCTTGTCAAAAAATTTATGGGGGGCTAACAGTGGCTCCACATGGGGATGGCTTCTTCTTGAAGGAGTCAAGAATTTAGAAGATAAATCTTTGGTGTAGGCCAGATGCCTGCTGCTTGGCACATCCCTTTCTTTCTCTGATCAGCTTCCACAAATCATGAAGACATCATATCAGCAGTACAAATCTCCCAAATAACTACCTACCCACACTATATTCCTAACATTTTATCTTCTAGGGTGCATTTGGACTTGCAGACCCTTTACATCATCAATTTTTACAAACAGGAAAATAAAACTATTCTACTTCTACCCTTATTACTCCATGAGACTAGATTAGACTGTTGGTCTCACATGCTTCTCTACCTAATCTAATATCTGCTGGGATTAAACTGTCCAACAGATTTCTTCTCTATATTCTAAGACAGAAATTTAAAAACAATCAAACTACGATTAAACAGTCTAGTTTGCTGGACTTTGCAGAAATCAAAGACAACTAACTACATGCTCACACACTGAGCTTTATTTCAGACTTCCTACCTACCCTACTCTACTTGGAAATCTCTGATGTACTAGGTGATACAATAATGCCAATGCAGCCAGTCAAGCAGTAACAAAAAAGGATATGAGCACTGAATGCCTGTCATAGATAACCACAGGGTGCTCTGCATGCGGTTCTTCAAAGCTGTGGTCACCATCAGCAGTGACCATTCCTGATGAATCTGGCCCATGCTGGAGATTATTGCTGGATTATTTGAGCAAGTCAAGGCCTCCATGTACTCTGCCATAGGATCGACGAACGCATGATGTACCAGCTCCTTCTTTACACCTTCCATGATTAGTAGGCTGTCTACGTCCTGGGCAGATTTGATTTCTGCATTTTCCATCGCGTCTTCAAAGCGTCTCTTGAGAACCGGATCATCTTCTTCTTGCGCATCGAACAGCAGCGGAATCTCTTCATTTTCAGGGGGCGGGAGACTTTCCAAGAATGCTCTCGGGTCTCTGAACTCGTATGATATCTCCTGTGAGCTCAAAAGTTCAAGCTCAGATTCATATCTCTCAACCACCAAATCTAAAAACATTTTCTTAAGCACGGGCTGATTATCAAGAGGTGAGCTGAGAGGGACAATTTTTGGAAGGTCCCCCCATTCAATTTCCGCCAGTACACTCGCTATTCCATACTGAAAATCTGCTATGAGGCTTGGATCTATTTTTGCAAATTGTTCAGAGTCTTCCATTAGCGAAGTGACTGAGTATTTGGCATGGATGATGTTGTACTACGACTTGGTCTCCCAGTGGAGTCACGTGAAACCAAGATAATCAGTGGCCTGCTGATCACCAGTGGAGTATTTTTATCATTCAGGAATCGTGGAGTCGCCAGGTGGATGATTTACAACTTACTGTCCACCACAGTGGTTTACCAAATCAAGGCTGATTGGTCTTTCCCCAGCGGAGTCGCCATTATGTTGGGGTTCCCATGTTTTGGCCAGATTGGCAAGACCAAAAGATGAGACAACATCAAAACTCTTTGGGGCCCTAGGATCTAGCCCTCCTGGACCCGGAGAGGGATCTCTCCAATAGAACAAAGAATGATTTATCTTTTAGGCTCAAATGAGATGTTAGGCTAGTTATGGAACACAAGGGGGGGTTTAAAATGATTTGGTTGATGAGTTGCAGAGCTAGTTATGAGATCATAGACTGAGAAGGTAATGGGAGGAAAGGAACAAAGCAGCAAGATGCTTTCAGCAAAGAGGATAGGTCAAGAATGTGCCATCCATTGGGCTATGGAGTCATGAAAGGAGATTACATGCAACCACGAGCCAAGGCATTCAAAGGGAAAGTCATCTATACTAAAGGATCTTTTTAGATAGATGATGGGATGGAAAACATTAAGGAAAGAAGGTGAAATAAGGAAAGCAACCCAATTTGTGTCTATAGATCAGGTCAGAGGTCACTTAACTCCAGACCTGCTTGGACATACTCAAAGGCAGCTTTCAAAGAGGGACAAAGGAGAAACTTGGAGATCTGACCAGAGGTCATTTAACTCTATATCAAATTCAGCATGCTCCAAGGAAAAACAGAGATAAGTTAACAAAGCTAGAATCTGTAGATCAGAGAAGGAATTTGAACCTTTAATGCTTTGATACCAGCAAGAAACATCTAAGCAACAAACCTCTAATTCATACATCAGCTAACAGCATAAGGAACTGCTACACTGGTTAAATCAGCTGAATTTACTCTTAGACAACACATACAGGAGAAAACATAAAGGCAAGGAGAGCAGTGACATAGGGCACCGAACAAGGGTGAATCCTATGCCATAATTCTGATGCAAGCCTGTAGAAATGGGACAATATGAAAATGTAATAAATAGAGTGAGAAAAACATCACCGATAGTAATAGACCAGGATCCTGTGAAATATGCTTGATTGATGATGCATAACCAGTCACATACTTTGAGCTCAATAGTTGTTACATTCCAGACTTTCTCCTCCCAGCCTACTACATACAAACTACTCTGCTATTCCCTCCTAGGACTGTTCTAACAGTCAGAATGAATCCCTCTAACTACAGCAGCAGCTGCTGCACAACTACAACAACTGACAACAACCTTTACAATTCGTTCTTGGGAATTCTTGTAGGGAAAACGAATACATGAGTAGATTACAAATTAAATGTGGACTCATTAAGACAATAAGGCGGAAGTGTTCACGCCCATACCACTTAATGGCAATCAGCATTTGCTGTGTGTACTTTGAGACTATTTTGGAAGCCTCTGTCAAGTCAAGATTGACCTCAGATATGTTCTTTAAGTCCTTACGGCGTCTGGAGCTCTGCACTGCCTTCTAGAAATGACAAACTGGATGAGGAGGACCACAGGTCTCTCCATACTCCATTACTGCTGTCTGGACAGTCTTAAAGAAGCTCTGTCCACAACCTTCATTTAATGGCTCGAGGAAGCATGGAGAGCGCTGTAGGAATGGCATATTTCTGAGAGAAGAGTGCTCTACTGAGTATTAGACATAGATAATACGGTTGCGTTTGCATTGGTCTTCACACTGTGCCTTTCCTTTGAATTGCGGGGTTTAAACATTAATAATATCAACAATAGCATTAACCCCCTCTGAATCTTTTTTGCTAATTTGCTGGAAAATGCTGAATAGACCTCTCTGTGCTATCCACACAATGAAATAACTCTGTTACAAACCCAAGCAATGATGACGGAAGAATGCTGTGGGGGCCCGAAGGAACAGTGGCGGAACAGTGGAATAGTGAAAAAGCGGCGGAAGGGGTGATAACCAGTGTAAGACCCAAAGATTAACTCTAGGCGAATTACAAAGGAAATCACCGAAAACAATGAAGCGGAGCCACAGATGTGGGACCCAGTCATGGTGGACGGCGATCAGATCTGAGCTATTAGATCCTCAGATCCAACGGATGGTTGTGATCAGATCGGAGAATCACAATCGCAATAGGCGGAGGGTGGCAGCAACTGGAAAATGCGATTGCGATTGGAGTAATGCCGCGATTATGCAATGACCGTTGGATCTAAGTGATAGATCGACGGTGTAGATTGAATCGGCGGGGGACAGAAAGAAGCGATGGGAGGGGAGCAGAGCAAATCTGGGCCGTTGGATCGACAAAGAGATCGACGGTGGAGATCTGATCGGAAGAGAGAAAGGGAAGGAGTGAAGCGATCAGCACTGGGTCGTTGGATCTGCATCAGATGGACGGCTTGGATTAAATCGGGGGATCGCAATCGCAATGGGCGGAAAGGGGCATCGGCTGGAATTTGCGATTGCGATTGGAGCGGGAGTGCGATGGCCGTCGGATCAGCGGAGAGATGAACGGACGGGATGCAATTGGGGAATCACAATCGCAGTGGAACGAAAGGGCATGCGATGGGAGTTCCGATTGCGATTGGGATGGGGAGTGCGACTGGCGCTCAACCGTCGGATCCAATTGAAATATCGACGGTGGGGATGCAGTTAGGGGATCGTAGCAATCGGGAGTCGGAGGGAAAGGCTTGCGATCAATCGGAGGGATGGAGCGATCGGGCGGATGTGCGATTGATCAATCACATCACAAATATTTGCGATGCAATCAATCGCATCGCAAATATTTGCGATGCGTGATCGGATCACTCCAAGAAAAACATGCGATTGAAACGATAATGCGATTGCGACTATAAGCGGCGGGTTATATAATATATAACATAAACTTTATAATAAAGTTTATTACAATGCACGGCGGGGTGTGGAACGGGGAAGTGGTTTGAAGGGCGGGACTTTATAATATACGTTTTATTATAAATTTCCACGGGGCATTGGTCGGGGAAGTGGTTAAGAAATAAATCGCATATGTACTAAAAGTGATTTATAATGCGATTTACGATCGGAAAAGGGGGGAAGAGGGATTTAGCACTATTGCAAAGTTAGAAAGTGGCTTTTTGGCCCATTTCAATGTGATTTAAAGGTTAGAAAGGTGAATGATAGAGGAATAAAAAGGGGAAAATGGTCAACAAAGGCTAGGGGGAGAATTTAAAGGGGATTTTGGGAATTTGAAAGGTAAGAGGGGAAATAGGAGGGGAGACAAAATAGAAGATAAGTGGGGGCGAAATAAGAGGGAAAAGGGCATTTTGGGCATTCTTCTTCATAACAAAGAGGTTTTATGAAAGAAATCAGCAGAGGGGATTTCACTAAAGGACAAAAGGCACAAGGAGGCTTCAAGGATGATGTGTTTTTAGGGGAAATGCATTCCTTGAAGGCTCAACAACAATTTAGCCTCCCGTTTTCTTGTCAAAAAATTTATGGGGGGTAACAACCCCAACTCAGGAATAATACTTCCCTGCAAATGTTGGTTTCTATTTTTGGTCTATGGTATTTTCTCCCTTAATTCTTGCTTCTTCTGAGGTTAGAACCCATTTATTTCCCACTAAGATCCTTCTTATCTTTAGGGAAGAGAATCCAATAACCATAACCACTTAATTAGTCCGATAGTTAGGTAACTTCTAAAGGATCTCTTCTATTGAGTTCTCAAATCACATTTCATTAATTACTGACTTTATGTAATTATATGTGAGTAACTAAATATGAATATGAGTATAAATGTATAAAACTATATACATATGTTTTTTTTGAAATAATAATTAACTCTTATAGCTTATCTAGTTATTTTAACTGAGCTAGTTAAGATTTTAGAACTTAAATATCTGACTAGTAAAACAAACTAAATAAATCCAACTTAGTGATCTGTCTCAAAGTTTTACATACCCCCCTCCTTATGCGTAACATTGTCCTCGATTTTTAATTCTGAATTCTAAAACAGTTCCGGATAGGCTCCTCACATAAATGCTTCATATTCCCAGGTAGCCTCCTTCGGGCTAAAGTGCTTCCATTGCACTTTAACCCGGATGATGGCTCGTTTCCACAATGTTATTTCTCTCTGATCGAGGATTCACTATGGCTCTACCAGGAACTCTCCATCTGGTTCAATCTATAATAGACAATATATAGTGCTTTTAGTTATACAATTTTTTATATTTAAATTAGTGAATTCATGATAATATTATCTAAACATTTTTCTAATGTATTATGTTTATAGCATCATGTATATATCGATTCAATAAAGATACATGGAACACATTATGGACTTTTATGTGGCTAGGCAAAGCTAGTTGGTAGGCCACTAGTCCAATTCCTTCCAAAAATCTGGAAAGGCAACAAAAGTGAGGGGCCAACATTGCATAAGTGGTCCATTTCAATGTGTTTTTCTTAGGCTTAATTCGTAAATATACATGATCTCGTGCTTCAAACTCCCTTTACGTCTTTTCTGATCAACATAATTATTTTTTCTATCCTGAGAAGCCTTTAAATTTTTTCTGGATTTTCTTAGCCTCATTCCATGTCCTCTAGCATCTCTGGGTCCAACATTAGTTTATTTTTGGGACTGCTCCAATTTGTAGGGGTCCTAATCTTTATCCCATACAATACTTCAAAGAGGCTCATCTTTAACGACTCATGGTACCCGTTATTATATGCAAACTCTAGTAAATGGAGATACTCCTCCCACTTACTAGATTTTTGCATAACATACATTCATAACATATCCTTCAGTACTTGATTCTCCTGCTCATTCTACCCTTCCATTTGTATATGGTACGTGGTACTAAATTGAATCTGAGTTCCCAATCCTGTAAATAAATATTTTCAGAAGG
This sequence comes from Pinus albicaulis, assembly GCA_034641835.2. NCBI lineage: Eukaryota > Viridiplantae > Streptophyta > Pinopsida > Pinales > Pinaceae > Pinus > Pinus albicaulis. Next base: position 1,627,303,156 of record CM076570.1, read on the forward strand.
CTGAAGAAAATTTTACATCCCTATCTGAAACAAAAGTCTTATGAATTCCATGTAATATAAATACTTCTTTCATGAAAATATTTGCAATTTGAACTGCTTTATAAGTAGATTTCACTTGAATGAAGTGTGCATATTTACTAAGTTTGTCTACCACCACTACTAGGTGCCAATTTTGCACTTATTTCCTACATTTGTTTCCCCTATTTTACCTCATGACTATGACCATTGGGACTATCTTTTCCTCTTTTTCCTACCATTCTATCTTAACCTATGTTGTTTCACTTTATTTTCATTACTCTGCCATTTCATCAATTATTATGATGTATCATGTATTTTTTATGACTAACTGAGGATGAATGTTTGGAGAAGATCTATGGTCTTTTGTTGTCTTTTCATATGCTATTTGTAGCACAAAATATCTCGAGCACGAGGTGTACAGGAGCAGTTAAAGGTGTGTTGTTACAGTGAGCTGTTACACCACGACGTCATTACACCATGTTGTACAGACACATTGACGAACTGTTGTTACAGCTGTACCACTGAATAGATATCGTCAACTCTTGATGCTGACCTATCCTCTAGATGTTACACTACAGTTTTGATTTATCGCGATAGCTGTAGAAGTAATGACGTATTTTTTTTTTTGGATAACAGCCTTTAGGCAGTTTTGATTGTAATATATAATTTTCCAGTCATAATTTTATTAAGAAGGGGTTGTAACCATATATATTCTATTTTGATCAACATGAGAATCATAATATTCTCATGACTGATCTCTCCCTAGTTTTTCTGAGATGTAACCACTATATAGTTCTCGACCCTTGAGGTCGAAAGGTTAGCGGAGAACAACATTACTTTGGCTCTGTAATTTTGCTCATATTAATACAAGTTATCTTGTTGTTGTTGTTACACACATCATCTGATTTAGTTTCTATTAAGTTCTTTCTCTACCTGCGCCCTGTTAGGGAGGAAGGGCCCTCCTCTTTAGCATGGATTTCAGCGGTTAAGGTAGTTATTTATATATATATTTCTATTTACTTTATGTACAAGTGGAAGTGTTGTTGTTGTTGTTTTAGCTGTGAATAGATCTCCTTCAATTCCAGTATTTTATATGTTGTTACACATGTGAAATTAGATATACCAGCTGGGTAATTATTGTGTGGTGTGCTAGGATAGATTAATTGATGTGTGATCACAGTCTTGTAGATCATTTTATTTCTGCAAGAGTGATTTATTTCCAGCATTTACTTCAGCAACGATTTCCTTTATTTGGTTTTGCTTCTATTTGATGTATCAACATAGACAGTGTGGTTGTCATTGGAATAAAAGACGTCCCTTGATTGATAATTTATGTGTACTATTTTATTCATTTAACCGTGATTAATCCAACCAAACATTTTGGCGTCGTTGCCGGGGATGGCAGTGACGATCCAATCAACCAGATTTGTTTGTTAGAAGATAGAGTGTACCCAATCTACAATTGTCGGGCGGTAAGACGAGAGGTAAGAACCTGCACATCACTCTAACATACCTGAGGGGGCTCACCAATGCTACACTGGGACACTTAGAGGTGCAATTTCTGTGTGTTTTTTTAGCGTGTCTCTAGCGACACAATTGTCGAGCAGTAAGACGAGAGGTAAGAACCTGTGCATCGCTCTAACATACCTGAGCGGGCTCACCAATGTCTTGTTAGGACACTTAGAAGTGTGAATTTTTGGGTGTTTTATTTAGGGTGTCTTCATTTATACAGTTGTTGGGTGATAAGACGAGAGGTAAGAACCTGCGCATCGCTCTAACGGACCTAAGCAGGCTCACCGCTATAGAAACTGAAGCACTTGTAGGATGAATTGATACACATAGGGTCCATGTGTGCCAGTAGGATGATATAAAAATCCACAAACACCCCCCACTCTACTAACTACAGGAAAGACAGGCCATAAGAAGGAAAAGAAGAGTGCAGACTTGGGAAGAAATACATTCTTTGGAGATCTAATCTCAAGGGCAGAAAAGGAATAGTCTATTTCATACAGAGACAATAGGAATATAGGACCACAGAAAGTGGCTACTATATCAAAGCTTGAGGCATCGGTGCCTTCCATGTCTAGACCTCACCACACTTCGAACAACATATCCACTCCTGATATCAAGACTCCATATTTAAAACATCAATGGAAAATCATTGATCAGGATATAAGAATCGAATGACAAGGGGAGACTAGTGGGGAGCATCAGGGACATAAGGAACAACATTTAATTGATCATCATTTGGACACTGGTAGTGCAGTAAAACAACTGGTCCTGGAAGAACCTGATCCTTTTATTTATCAATCTCTTGCACACTCCAAGGTCATTTCATCCCATCAGGAAGAATTAACCATGGGGGATGAGAATTTCAAGACAGATAGCTCTGTTACTTTTGAATTCCTGATAGTAGTGACACAGGATGAGGATCCTATGAAAAATATTCCTTTGTCATCCCTACCATTCATTCAAGCGATAGTTGTTGAAGATCTTAATACCTTTTTGTTAGGATTGGATGTGTTGTGTAGAGGTTATGACTACACTTCAGATGCCCAAAAGCTGAAATTATTTCCTACTACTCTGAAAGGAGTAGCATTAATATGGTTCATGAGACTGGGTGTTGGCACGATTCGAACCTAAAATTACATGAGGGAGGTTGTTCTCTTTAAGTATAAGGATTACTGTCGAACCAGGGATTTGAAGGAAGAGATCTTTAGAATTTTACAGAAGGAGGAGGAGAGCTTGGAAGAATACATGGAGTGATTCCATTACAATTTACAAATGTCTAACTTCAGTAACTCAACCCCGAAAATTATGAAGCCAATATTCTTAAGAGGTATAAGAGATGACTATTTGGAGCATTTGAATCTGTTGAGAAAATGAGACATATCACAAGAACTGCTTGAAGAAATAATGAAGCTTTGCCTATGGAGCTCAAGAGGACTGATCAAAGGGAGAAGTTCAGTTCAGAACCCTTCAATATCAATAAAAAAGTCCACAAGTGGAGGAGTTACCATAGCAGAGATCGGAAATCTATTTGAGGATTTTAAAACCGACCTCCTTAGCACTCTCTCTGCCCAAATCACTACAGTGAAAGTTAAGAAAGCGCAAGGAGAAGCTGAAGCATCCTTAGCAATATTTTATCCCCAATGAAAAAAGAAACATTTGGAAAGAGAATGTGGACTGAATAGCGTCAACCTATGCAATATCTGTGAATTGGCACATTCTACGAATTAATGTCCTGAATTTCCCAGACTAAAGGTTGTACTTCAAGAATCAAGCGAGGATGTCCAGTCTTCTTAATTCATCAGATCAAAGAGACCATGGAAGCCACGACCTATAGGTATGCCTTCATATTTTTCCTATTTTTATCCTTGGAATAATGTTTATAATATTCATCAATATCCATGGCAGTATCCCACTCCTTCCTCAACACAATTTCCTTCACCATGGAACCAGTGGCCTTCCCCTCCACCAATGCAATATCCTCCATCACAACCCAATCCTTGGAGCCATAATTGGAGAGGTAATGGGAAAGGTCCAGTATCCCTTGCACTACCAATGCAACAACAGTTACAACTGTCTTCTCTTCACAATCATACACCTTATGTCCAACCCCAATTACCTGTGCAGCCTAACCCCAATCCGAATAATAAGGCAGCTTAGAGCATAGACATGCCAGTTACCTACCAGACCTATCTTATTACTCCTATTGGACTCAAAGAGGTTCAGATTTGATCGGGAAAAGTAATCAGCCCTGAACATACTCCCATTATTACCGAAGAATAATGTGAGTCACCTAGAAAGGATAAGGGCAATTCTGAGGCAGCTATTACACATGTAACAGATGATACAACACCTACTGTTACACTTGTAGCAGCCAGCTCAGGAGGGTATGTTGTTTCTATAATAGCCAAACCGAGCAAGGCTGGTGCATCTGTGATAGCTGAATGAACTGTTAACATTCAAGATCCTCCATACCCTTAACGATTAACTGAACCTAGGCCAGCCTCACAACCTAAATTTGAATTCCTCAAGGAACTGAAAATTTTGTATGTATGGATTCTGTTATTACAAGCTCTTAAGGAAGTACCTATCTATGCTAAAACAGTGAGGGATCTGTGTGTCAAAAAGCTTGGAAGAAAACCAAAAGACCCTGCTACTATCCATGTCATGGAGAAACTATTTGATCACATGATTGATCAACCTTTGTTGACTAAATATAATTACCTAGGGATTCCTACAGTGACTTTCCATATTTATGACCAACCCATAACCAACACTTTGATTGATTTAGGGGCAACCATCAATGTCATGACCAAAGACCTCTTTATCTCCCTAAGACTTCATGGAATTAGACCTACACCCACAGTGCTTGAATTAGCAGATAGGTCCTGTGTCAAGCCCGAGGTAATGATAGAAGATGTGGTTATCATTGTGGCTTCTTGGAATCATCTAGTTGATTTTCTCATTTTACAAACCAAATCCAACCTGGGGGGTCATCCTTTAATCTTGGGAAGACTGTCGCTAGCCACTACAGACACATATATCAGATGCAGTTTTGGATCTATGGTGATCTCAGATGGGTAGGCCACTCAGAACCTGAACCTTTACCCCCTAAAAAAACCTCATGTGGATTTGAGTAGTCCCTGGTGGGACGAATTTGAACCTGAGTCTGATCTTTCCATACCTCTCCTCATGTTTGGAAAATCACAATACTTTAAGGATGAAACAGAGGATGAGATCATTAATGGTTTCATTAGAAATTCACTCTTTGTTACCTCCATTAGAGATATGTGGGAAGAATATGAGGTAGTTGATGTAATCATTGAACATTTGAAAACCACTCCACATACTACTAGCAGTCCCATTGAAGTTGAACCTCGGAAATATCTAAACATTAATCCTAACTTGACTGTTGAACAAAACGGATTGTTGATACATCTGGTACAGAAATATAAAAATTCATTTGCATGGGACTATATTGATATGAAAGGAATCCATCCTAGGTTATGCACTCACCGCATTTCTCTTAAAGAGGACGTCGCAAACTAGTTAGACAACCGCAGCGCCGAATGAACCCCACACTTAAGGAGATAGTGAAAGAAGAATTGCAGAAACTCCTTAATGCTAATTTCATCTACCCCATTTCTGATAGCCAGTGGGTGTCTCTGCTTGTCATAGATCCGAAAAAGAACAATAAGTGGAGAGTCTGTGTAGACTATAGAGAGCTTAACAAGGCCTCTCAAAAGGACCATTTCCCTTTACCATCCATTGATCAGGTCCTAAATACTCTCTCTGGGGAAAAAAAAAAAATTCATTCCTGGATGGGTTCGGTGGCTATAATCAAATAAACATTGCCCTAGAAGACCAAGACAAGACAACCTTCACTTGCCCGTGGGGTACTTTTGCATACAGAGTCCTTCCTTTTGGCCTCTGTAATGCACTAGCAACTTTTCAGAGGGCAATATTGGGTATTTTTTCTAATCTCTTGAATGACTGTCTTGAAATCTTTATGGATGATTTTACACCCTACGGGGATGCCTTTGAGACAACATTAGTCAATTTGGAAAAGGTACTGGAACATTGTGAACAAACTAATGTTGCTCTGAGCATGGAGAAATGCCACATGATGATGACCGAGGGAATTGTGCTAGGAAATTTCATTTCAGAAGATGGAATCAAGGTAGATCATGCAAAAATTGAGGTAATCTCGAAAATCACAACTCCTAAGACTCCAAAAGAGGTACGTAGTTTTTTGGGATATGCAGGGTACTATAGGAGATTTATAGAAAATTTTTCAAATATTGCATCTCCTATGTTTTACTTGCTCATGAAAGATGTAGAATTTGTGTGGATAGGAAAGTGTGAGCAGGCCTTTCTGAAGTTAAAGAACTGTGTAACAACAACACCTGTTTTACGAGGACCAAATTGGATATTTCCATTCCATATCACTACAGATGCATTTGACATAGCTATGGGTGTTTTTTTGGGGAAACTGGAGGAGAAGATACCTTATTCGATTTATTACATCAGCAAGAATATAACTCCAGCATAACTCAACTGCAAAGTGACTGAAAAGGAATTCCTAGCAGTGGTTCATGCTATCAAAAAATTTCAGCACTACATCTCTGGGTATCAAGTATTTGTACACACTGACCATGCTGCAATTCGATTTCTAATGAACAAACCTATTACTAAATGAAAATTTACACACCATTTACCTTCCAAAGAAAAGATAAATATTATAAAACAAAGTGCTACCTACTCCTGGATAGAGGGAAAACTCTATCACACTAGGCCAGAATTTCAAATTAGGTGATGTGTTAGAGAAGATGAGGTATTTGAGATCTTGAAAGCTTGTCATGAGGAACCCTGTGGAGGGCACTTCGCTGACAAAAGGACGGGATACAAAGTACTCTCAATGGGGTACTACTAGCCAATGATATTCCAGGATGCCAAGAAGTTTATGAAGGGATGTGATAGCTGCCAATGGATGGGCCAACCTCTGAAATCATATGAGATGTTGTTACAGCTTCAGATAGTGATAGAACCATTTGAGAAATGGGCCCTGTACTTTGTAGGACCAATTAATCCTTCACAATAGCAAAAATCATACATATTGGTCTGCACTGAATATGTCACAAAGTGGGTCAAAGAAAAGGCACTAATTAGAGCTACAGAGCAGGTTGTTTCAGACTTCTTGTTTGAAGATATCTTTGTTCGCTTCGGGATACCCAAGGAGATAGTGATAGATGGAGGGCCTCAGTTCACATCTCATTTGATCAAGAAGTTGGTTGAGAAGTATGGAATTCATCACATAATCAATTCAAATTATCATCCACAAGAAAAGTTTCAAGTAGAAAGCACCAATAAAGTCATAGAGGGAATCTTAACAAAGACAGTAGCCAGCCACCAAATAAATTAGGCTGAGAAACTTCTAGAGGTGTTGTGGGCTTACAGAACAACATGGAGGAACACTACGGGCTTCTCACCATATGAGTTGGCGTATGGTAAGAACCCTTTATTCCCCATAGAGTTCGAGATAAAGACATTAAGAACAGAATTGCAGGTCAATCTAGACTTAAGCATGACACAAAAACACAGATTGAACCAGCTCAATGAGTTGGAAGAGAAACGGCTGGCTGCTATTCAATAGGTAGAGATCATTCAACAACATAGAGATAGATGGCATGATGGGTTTATTAAGAAGAAGAAGTTCCAGAAAGGAGATTGGGCTCTCTTGTATGATTTAAGGTTCAAGGATTTCAAAGGTAAGCTCTGCACCAGTTGGCTAGGTTCTTACGAAGTAGACACGGTCTTTGATAATGGGACTATACAATTAGTCACCATAGATAGTGCTAAGACACCGTTATTGGTTAACGGACACCGTCTAAGGTTATATCATCAACCTACTTCGAAGGAATCATTTGTTAACATTGTCAGGAACTCTGATCTTTATTTTACAGTGGCAGGGGAACATTCCCCTGTGCAGCCTTAAATTTAAAATTCAAATAAGTGCAACAGCTAAAAACCACTCTTGTCGCAGCTATTACACCTATTTAAAAAAAAACATAAATATATATATATATATATATATATATATATATATATATATATATATATAAGAAAATAATAAAACAAAAATAACAAATTTGACTATGAACCTCTTTCCGGGGCGTAGCCAGACAATTTGTAACAGCTGAAAACCACTTCTGTGGCAGTTGTTACATCATTTTTTTTCCTTCCTAAAACATCATCCCTCCTTCCTGATACATTTTACAAGATGATGTTATTCATTTGATTTTATTTCTGTACTGATTTCTCCTAATCATTATGTTTTCTGAAGAATAATCTGAAGGATGTCTTGGTTGTTACACATGTAATAGCCAACAGCCACGAACACTGTTTCTCATGTTTCGTCGCATGACAACAATAATTGTTCTAGCTAATCACGGTCACCATGATCACTGCAAACAGTACGCTGCCAATTTGAAATCCTCCTCCACATCACTTCAAGTATGTCATTCAAAAGGTAACGTCATCATTTATGATTTGGTGATTAATGGAAAAAGTAATGATATTCCTGTGATGGCCATGGGTGGCTATCACCATTAAAGCAGGGGGAAAATATATCTTTTAATAATTGGAAATACTTAGTCACAAACCTTTATCAACTCCGCATGCACCCAATTAATAGCACAATTTCCAATGATGACTAAATCTGACTGGAAAGAGCTCGTGTACTTAGAACCCATTACTTTCCATAACGGGACATTTATGAAGAGTTGTGTGAGGTACAATTATGTAATCTGTAAATCCTATCACCTCCTATGCCCTCCTTGACTGAAAGCCTTGTATCCTCATTTCAAACTCGTCATCTGGGATCACAGGGGCTTCATTGTAGGAGCAATATTATAGCACGTCGGTTCATATTGGGGGATATATAATGAGGAAAAAATGACATAATATATTGGGGGATATATAGGGGGTAAAGGGTTTTTATATTGGTAGGTATAAAAAATGGAGCTCAAAGTTAATGAAAAAATATAAAGGGGCATAAAAAATGTTAATGAAAAAATGGATACCTACAATATATAGTGAAATAGGGGTCTTTTAAATTGGGAAGGTGTATTGGGTTTATATTGGTATGGGGTTAAATAATGTGATTTCTAGAGGAATTTTCCAATATGTACTCAAATTAAGGGTATTGTTTAATATGCTATGATTTCACATGATATACTAGAGGTTCATTGAGTGAAGCCCCTGTGTCTGGGATAAGCAGAGTAAAACGCTGATAGAAAGTAAGCAGTGCAGTGACATTATAGTGGGTTGAGAAGTAAGGAGCGAGTTTAGAAACAATAGCAAGATGGGTGAAGTAGCAGTTCGACATGAGCCAAATTCCATAGATGCCTTGCAGAACTATCCAGAAGCTTATCAAGTATTCATAAACACCGGATGGATTAAGTATTTCCAAAATTTGGAAGGCTCGGATGAGGCAGTTGCAATCGAATTTTCTCAAAATTTGAATAACAACTAGGCCCGAGTCTGGGGTCTCCAAATTGAGGTGACTAGAGAAGTAATTGCTCGAGTAACTATATTTCCAGTAGAGGCACAGAGGTGGTTTAAGAAAAAAATCAATGACCCTTCCTTGAAAAAGGACTTCCTAGAAGGAGAAGAAAAGTTGGAGAAGAAAGGGAGAGGAATTGACAGGCTATCACTCCCTCATCCATGGGAAGATGTCACCTTAGGTTTAATAAAATACATCACTTGTGAGGGAATATCCATGATTGTGTTTAATTATCACTTCCCACTACTCAATCACCTTTGGCACCAACAAAAGATTAACCTTCCATTCTCATTAGGAGAATTTTGAGGTCTAAAATGGGCATCCTAAGGAAATAATAAAATAATAGCTAAACCAATAAAATAATATTTATGAATTTGAAATTCACTTTGGCACCAAAATCCATGTAACCATAGTTAAATTGAATTCAAAATTTGTACCAAAATAAAATTAATAAAAAAATTGTATTGATATGACTATAAATAAGAATGAGTTTTTCAAGAAAAAGTCATTATCATTGAACAACTAATGCATTTGTCCTTTATACTTAAATAACTTCAAATAAAATATAATTTTTTTTTATAGATTATTAATTATATTTTACGCTATTAATTAAAATTTATATTAATTAAATTGTATAATAACATGTAATTAATATACTATATAAAAATAATATAATATAATATAATAAATGTATAGGGATATGCATTATTTCTTTCAATAAATATGAAATGACAATAATATTATTTTATTCAAAAAGTGTGAAATGAAATTTATTATGAGTAATTTACTTTGACTTTAAAAGTACATAGAGCACTACCATAGTTAACCATGAGTTTTTATCCACCATTGAGAATGTGACAAGTAAGTACATTTAACTCAAGAAATGCCACCTCAACCATTAGGGATGATGGCATCTCCTAAAATGTGATTGGTTCTCATAAAGTGAATTTTAATTGTACATTTTCCTTAGGAGGCCCATTTTAGATGTCAAAATTCCCCTAATGACTTATTGGGGAACATTAAGCACATGGTGGCGGTGGTAAAGACATCAGCACATCTGGAAGCATGTGTGACAAATCAGACTCATCAAATTGATCATGTTGGACGCCCTAAGCCAACAAGGAAGGACCTGGGAAGAATTCAAGTGAAAGAGGCCGAGGAAAATCCAGGGAAACTAGGTCGTGACTTCGGGAGGAAGTCAAGCAGAAGTTGAAATCTAGACTCAGCCTGCCAAGGTCAGAATTAGGAAAGAACCCACTAATGAACTAATTGGGGATAGATGGCCAAAATAGAGGGTGAAAGTTAACTTGCCCATAGAACCTTCGCCCACATTCGGAAAGCAAACAAAAGAAAAAGTATCAGAAGAAGAAAGAGAACCCTCCTCATCAGGTAAGGCTGAAACTCATGTCCTACTTTTAGAACTTGAAAATCTAAGAAAGGAAAATGGAGAATTGAAACAAAGATTATCTGAAAGGAAGGAAATCTTGGTGTCTGTGTGCATGGCATGTTTTCAAGAACTAATAACAGCAGGGTATAAGGTCTATGGGGAAAACACCAACCCAGTTGAAAAAACAACAGTGTTGGCAATATGTTTCTTAATACTAAATTGATTGTCCTTGACGGCAACTCTCTGGAAAAGGACAAAGAAACCATCTGTATGAAGAATCACAGCAGTCTCTCAAAATTTTTGTGTAGCAGATTGATTATTTTTAAATATCACAATGTATACGCGGGTTTGTGAAGGCCAAGTCGCGTATGCACGCGAAGAAATACGTCACAAGTCGCGTATGCACGCGAAGAAATACGTCACAAGTCGCGTATGCTTGTTTGAGCTCTAAAATTATAATACCGGGGGGCTTTACCATGGTATTAGCCCATAGTATTGAGCATTTTATTACCTATTTGATTCTGTCCAGGATTACCATCAACTGTTGAGTGGTTTTGACTCATGGTATTGGTAAAAGCTAATTCTATATAAGGAGAAGAAGATCATAGTGCAAAGGGTGCATGAGTAAGGGTTGTTAATGAATAAATTTCTCTAAGGAATATCAACATGGATGAACTTTGTTTTTAATTGATAGATTTGAATCTATGATGCACCCATGGATATAATGATGGTTCAAGATCTCTAGATCTGAATATGATGAAGCTCTAGTATGATCTACTGAAGAAATGAGGAAGAACTGGAGCAAGTCTGCTGAAGAAAATAAAGAAATCTCGGTAAGTTTTATAGATATGATCTGTTCTGCAAAATTTACTTTTACAGATCTATATGCTAGTTGGTCTCAATAAAAGCGCGTATATATGCGAGTTCTCTTCATGAAAAGCGTGTATGGCAGTTAGATTTTTCTGAAGAATGTATACACAGAAGTATACATGGGTTGGTGTGTGTTAGGACCTCACTATGTACCATTTTTCACTATATATTTTGACACCACCTTACCTTTATAACCATGTTTAAAAAGGATTCCATCATCATTTTCATTCACTTTATCTAAAGGTATATAAAATCCTCTTCTTTACTATATATTTAATCTGTTTACATATAATTCCATATTACTCTTATATTTCATCATTAATCGAAGGTAGATTGTTGCTAACATAAGTCTAAAAGATCGCAGATAATTTATGTGCTGTGCTGGAACAATCGACCGTTGCTGAAACAGTCAACTCCGTTGCTGAAACAGTCGACTCCGTTGTTGAAACAGTCAGCAGGCACGCAAATTCCATCACTACTCGTAATTTGCGATTCTGGAAGAATATTTTTTGGAACAATGGCAACAACATGAAGACGAGCAAGGAAGTGGTTACACGGATTATTCTGAAGATAGTACTCTTTTTGTATCTGTTGTAACAATATCTTTTTATGGAAGAATAGCTCTGTTTTAAGAAAGAAGAACAGATTTGGGATAAACATAGATTTGCTCTAATGTAATTGTAAGAGATGTCTCCTCTTTAAAAAGAGGAGACATCATCATTAGAGGGGAGTTAGAAACTACAGGAGAACATTGTTTTTGAGCGAAAAGAAGCTAGACTCCATTGTAATGTATCATTCCTTTTTGACAGATGAATAAAGGTTCCTGTTGAGCGCTTCAATTTAATTCTTTCCCTGGGGAATCTTGTGAGAGGGAAAGGGCCCGCCTTCCTCACAAGATTCACCCGACTGTTCCTGTAGTTTGTTAGATTTCTTTATGATATTCGCACTTTACTTTAATTCTGTTTGCTTAAACACCAGTTACACAGTTCTGTAGTTTATTGAGCATTCTGTTTCCTTTAACGCTACATGAGTTTGGTACATTCATTCTTAAAGAAGTTAAGAGATCTATTTCTATTATCTGTTTGAATGTATGATTGATGCTGGGACGTAGGTGTTGAATATTCCTGTACAAAGGAATAGGGTCCTGTTCCCATTGATTGCCTTTCTTTCTCCTGCAGTGTGATTAGAAACAGGAGACAGGTGCTGAAGGTTCCTGTTCATGGAAATAGGGTCCTGTTCTCTTGAGTTTATCTTTTCTACAGAGTGATTAGTGTCAAGCAGCAGGTGTTGAAGTTCCTATTTGAAGGAATAGGGTCCTGTTCCCTGTTATGGTTGATTGGTTTCCTTTACTGCAGAGTAATTTCCTTTCATTAGGATTCTTAACAGACTGCAATAGAGGAATTTCTTCTACTATAACATAAATAGACTTCAGCTTTGTTAAAACAGGGTGTGAATTATTAGGTTGTATGATTAATAATTGTGTGACTTTTACTACAACATTATTTTTTCTTTTGGAATTGAGCATATCCGTGCGTGGTTGTCTTTGGAATAAACAGACCTTCTCGGGTTGACAATTTATGTGGAGCTTGAATTGTTAAAACAATTAAAGCAACCAACATTTTGGCGCCGTTGCCGAGGAAGGCAATTGTAGATTTCAAAAGCATTAATATTTTCTTTCTAGATGTGCAGATTGTATGAGAGGATGCGGAACCCAGAAGAAAACTACTCCCACAGGTGGCAAAGGCAAAGGAAGGGGAGGAAGAAAGACTTTCATTGATGAGATTGTATCAAAGGCTGAATCATCACAGAGATTAAGTTCTCGAAGACCAAAACTTCAGCACTCCCCTCAATCAGATTACAAAACAGAGGAAGTTGTGGGTCCTGAAAACATAGGGGAGCCAGCGATTAAAGAACCAACAGTCAGTGCTGGAGAGTCAGAAGAAAGTGCTAGCAAATCAGCAGAGCACGTTGAGGAAATAATAGAGAGTATTGGACGACCAGTGGAAAACATTGAGGAGCCAGTAGAAGATCTTGATGATCGAGCAAGTGCAGTAGGAGAACAGACAATGGAAGGAAACAATGAAGACTTCTTTGGTGGAGGACGTGTAGATCCTGAAGGAGAAGGAAAGGATGAAAATTCTCTCTCTACCTTGGGATTTCCTATCAGTGATCTCCCTAGAGGAACAACTCCTATGAAAAATATTCCATTGTCAGCTTTACCTAATTTCCATGGTCTATCCTCTGAAGATCCGGATGAATTTCTTTTTGAATTTGATATATTATGCAGAAGTTATGATTATGTTACTAATGCTCAAAAGTTGAAACTGTTTCCAGCAACATTAAAAGGAAATGCTTTAAGATGGTTCATGAGCCTTGGGAGTCAGGTAATCACAACATGGGAGCAGATGAAACATAAATTTTTTCTTAAATATCAAGACTACGTCTGTCGGACGAGAGAAAAGAAGGACGAACTATTCAATATGGCACAAAAGCCGGACGAGAATCTGGAGGACTACGTAGAAAGGCTGCAGTATAATATACAAAGATCTGATCATCCGAATATAAGTAAGGAAATTTGCAAAACAATATTACTTAGAGGATTAAGGGATGATTGTTTAGACATGTTAAACATGCTTGGCAAGGGAGATATATCTAAAGAATCATATGATGAGATTTTTGAACTTTGTAAGAGGTGTTCAAGGGGAGCTGCAAGGAACAGAGTAAGTAATAGAGATCCCACCTATTCAAGAGTGCATAAATCAGCCAGTGGGGGAGCAACAAGAGTTGAAATAGGTAATTTACTTGAAGAATTTAAAACTGAGATGTTAAGTTCTTTTGCTTCACAAATTGACACTTTGCAGGTTAAGAAGAAGCAGGCTGAAGCAGAAGCAACTCTGGCTGTCTTTTGCCCAAAGTGCAGAGACAAACATCCACTAAGGGAGTGCCCATTGGATAAAATACCAATCTGCACCCTTTGTGAGAAAGATCATGAAACACAGCAATGTCCATCTATACCAGGAATAAAGGCAGCATTGCAGCCAACAGAAGAAGAAGCTGAAGCAGTTTACTTGCTAACTCAAAGAAGACAATGGCAACCAAAAGGACAAGGTATGAATTCTAGTATGCCATTTAATCGTTGGAATAATTATTCTGCTTTCAGTCAAACAAATTACCCTCCATTTAATCAAATGCAATACCCACCCTTTAATCAAATGAATTTCCCACCCATGCAACAATCAAACCCTCCCTTTGTTGATCCTGCAATGTGGACTCCTTGGTCCCCACAGCAGCCATCTTCTTTTAACCCTTGGAATTCAAATTGGAGAAGCCAACAACTCCCGTATCCAAATCAATTTCCTCAATTTCAACAACCACTTCCTTTGCCATCAAATGATCCGCCAAATAATCAAATGAGACCCCAACTACCTGTGCAACCAAATCCTAACCCCAATAATAAAGTTGTGCAAGTCATTGATATTCAGAATCAATATATATTTCCTACTATGCAATGTAGTGATATTCATTTAAGATCCGGGAAAATAGTAGAGCCTATTATTGATGACATAACTTCTTCTGATTCTGATAAAGAGGAAACTGAGAAACATAAGAAAGCACAACCACCCTCTAACAAGGGTATTGAAATAACAGAACCACCATTCCCCGAGCGTTTAGTTTTAACTAGAACGCCTGAAACACCTGCTTTCAACCTTTTAGGGGAATTGCAAAACTTGTATGTTAAAATTCCAATTTTACAGGCACTAAGAGATGTACCAATTTATGCCAAAACAATAAGGGATATTTGTGTTAAGAAACCTGGTAGGAAAACTAAAGATCCCCTTACAGTACATGTGATGGGTGATTTATCTGCATTAATGTCCGGAAAAACCCCTCCTGTGAAATATGGTGACCCCGGACATCCTACCATGACAGTTCAAATTGGTAAAACAATGATTCCTCAAGTTCTTGTAGATTTAGGTGCTGCAATAAACATAATGACTCTTGAAACTTCACAATTGTTACAGCTGAATAACACAATCAGAGATACACCTACCATTCTAGAGTTGGCTGACCGTTCTACAATTAAACCTGAAGGAGTTGTTGAAGATCTACTTATCTCAGTTGAATCCTGGAATTACCCAGCTGATTTTGTTGTATTGCAGACTAAAACAAAGCTGGGGGGACATCCTTTAATTCTAGGGAGGCCATGGTTGGCCACAGCTGATGCCTTTATCAGTTGCAAATCTGGTTCAATGAAAATTTCTAATGGTTATGAAACCAAACAAATTACTTTTTATCCTCATGCTACACCCATAATTAATAATGAAGATTCTATGTGGATGGATTATGATGATAATGCTATTCAGCCCATTCTAACTATTGGACAAGCCTTAACTCTTAAAGAAAATACAGAGGATGAAATAATTAATAATTTTATTTGTGAACCTTCCTCTATAATTGCTGAAACACACAATCAATTGACTGCAATTTTTGAAACAGATACCCAAGAAAAGATTGAATCTGAAGACTTATCTCAGACATTAACCACCATCTCATATAAAAGCATAACAGTTGAAATCGAACCTGGCAAGACATTAAACATAAATCCTGATCTAACAGTTGCTGAAACACAGCAGTTAATGAAGTTATTACGTGAAAATAAGGAAGCATTTGCATGGGATTACACAGATATGAAAGGAATCTCTTCTGAACTATGTACTCACCGAATTTACATTAAAGAGGGATTCCGACCAGTCTGTCAACCCCAAAGACGAATGAACCCTAATTTACGGGAAATTGTTAAAGAATAACTTCAGAAATTTCTTAATGCAGGATTTATATACCCCATATCTGACAGTGAATGGGTTTCCCCATTTGTAATTGTCCCTAAGAAAAACGGGAAATGGAGAGTATGTGTTGATTATAGAGCCTTGAACAAAGCTACTCAAAAGGATCACTTTCCTTTACCTTTCATTGATCAGGTGTTGGATAGTCTGTCAGGGAAGAAATTATTTTCTTTTCTAGATGGATTCAGTGGGTATAATCAGATTAGAATTGCACCCCAAGACCAAGACAAGACCACTTTCACTAGCCCTTGGGGAACTTTTGCTTATAGAGTTCTTCCATTTGGGCTATGTAATGCACCAGCAACTTTTCAGAGGGTTGTTATAGGAATCTTTTTTGATATGCCGAATGACTCTATGGAAATATTTATGGATGACTTTACTCCTTATGGTGTGTCTTTTGAAGATGCATTACAAAATCTTGAGAAAGTACTTAAAAGATGTATACAAGCTCACCTCTCCCTAAGTACTGAAAAATGTCATATGATGATGAGTGAAGGAGTAGTGCTTGGACATTTTATTTCATCTCAAGGTATTTAGGTAGACCCATCTAAAATACTGGTCATTCAGAATCTTCCTGTTCCTAAAACACAAACTGATGTGAGAAGTTTTCTAGGACATGCTGGATATTACAGAAGATTTATTAAAGATTTTTCTAAGATAGCTTCTCCATTATTTGTGTTTCTTATGAAAAATGCTGAATTTAAGTGGACTAATCCTTGTCAAAAAGCCTTTGTAGAACTCAAGCATCAGTTATCTACTGCTCCTATTTTGAGGGGACCTGATTGGGCCCTCCCTTTTCATATATCTTCTGATGCTTCAGACACTGCAATTGGAGTTGTCTTGGGACAAGAGGAGAATCATCTTCCTTATGCTATCTATTTTATCAGTAAGAATATGACCCCTGCTGAGCTTAATTATACAGTTACCGAAAAGGAGTTTCTTGCAGTAATTTATGCCATTAATAAATTTTGACACTATATCACTGGTTATTCTACTTTTGTGCACACTGACCACTCAGCTATCAAGTATTTAATGAACAAATCTGTTACAAATGCTAGAGTTACCAGATGGCTATTATTACTGCAGGAATTTGATATCACAATTGTAGATCGGCCTGGTAAAGAAAATGTGGTGGTTGATTTCCTTTCACGGTTAAAAACTGATAATAATATTCCAGTAGATGATTCTTTTCCCGATGAGTATTTGTTTGCAGTTTCTGCTCACTCTCCATGGTATGCAGATATTGCCAATTATTTGGTTGCAGGAAAATTACCATCACACCTGTCATACAGAGAAAAGAGAAGAATTGTTCAACAAAGTGCCAGGTATAGCTGGATAAGTGGGTGTCTTTTCTACACAAGGCTTGATCAAGAAATCAGAAGATGCATTAGGGAAGATGAAGTGTATGACATACTGAAAGCTTGTCATGATGGCCCTTGTGGAGGGCATTTTGCTGATAAAAGAACAACACAAAATTTGAGGATGGGTTACTATTGGCCCTCATTATTTAAGGATGCAAAAGAAATATGTGAGGGCTTCGTGACAAATGCCGCCAGAGAATGGGTCAACCCAATCATAGAGATCAAATGCCATTAAACCCCCAGCTACAACCATTTGAAAGATGTATAGATTTCATAGACCCATTAATCCTCCATCCAATCAAAGAACTTATATATTAGTCTCTACAGACTATATGAATAAATGGGTGGAGGCCAAAGCACTTATTAGAGCCAATGAAGAGGCTGTCCTAGCTTTCATATTTGAAGAAATCTTCACTAGATTTGGAATTCCTAGAGAGCTAGTTACAGATGGAGGACCTCCATTCAATTCTCATGGTTTTAAGCCTACCCTTCGTAAATATCATATTCATCATAGAATGACTACACCATACCACCCCCAAGCCAATGGGCAGGTGGAAAGCACAAATAAAGTATTAGAAGCCATTCTAACTAAAACAATGAAGGACAACCGGAAGGATTGGTCTCAAAGGCTCCCTGAAGCACTATGGGCTTACAGAACTACTTGGAGAAACACTACAGGTTTTTCTCCCTATGAATTGGTTTATGGTAAAAATGTTGTTTTTCCTGTGGAATTTGAAATTAAAACTCTAAGAACTGTTTTAGCTGTTAATCTTGATTTGACTGATGTGCAGACAGCTAGGTTGCCGCAGCTTCTTGAGTTGGATGAAAAGAGATTAGATGCCATTCACCAAACAACTATGATTCAACAACAAAGAATGAAGTGGCATGATAAAATTATCAAACACAAGTAGTTCCAAAAAGGTAATTGGGCCTTATTGTATGACTCTCGATTTGAAAATTTTCAGGGTAAGCTACGTACACGTTGGCTTGGACCATATGAAGTAGATGTTGTTTTTCCTAATGGAACAGTAAGACTTCTAACAATTGATGATTCTAAAACACCTTTATTAGTCAATGGTCATAGGCTTCGTTTGTACCAGCGTCCTGTTTCTAAAGAGGATTTCAAGACTGCTTGCATGACTGATACACATTATCTTTTTCTAGGGGAGTCTTCTGCTCCTCATAGCAGTTAATTTTCTGCACTATATTTTTAGCATTAGGTTAGATTTAAAACTAATAATCCCTGTCAAGGGTTGGCATGTTACAATTAAATTTTGCAGATTCTGGAAAAGCTCATTAAGGAGGACAGATTCATCACAAGAAGATCTGAAGCTTCAATCACAGAAGCTTGTTCCCTTCATTTCAACCCATTTCCTAGCAATATCCCTTTTACCCCATTTCTACATTTTTCCTTTTTCCATTTTCCCACTTCTACCATTCCTGAAATATCATCCTTCAGCTAGTATTTCCCGTTCCTTACTGCTGAAATTATCCCTTAGCAAATACCTCCCCCACTTGTCTTAAACCCAAATCATTATATCCCATTATCTTGATTTTTCCCTTTGCTAAAACACCAGTTTCAACAACATGCCATTCATTTTTCCATTGCTGAAACACCAGTATCAGCAACCTGTCATTTATCTTTTCATCATTAAAACATCATTTCTTTCCTCTGCTATACAAGCTTTTCAGTTCTCCACTTTTACTCTTCAGATCCCTTGGGTGAATATTATTCAGTATTGAGCAGATCCTGATATGCTCATGTTCTACATTTCAGAGAAATCTACATATTCTTCCATTAATATCAAGCCATTATGAAGCACTCTATACTTCGAATTTTAAATACAAAGGTAAAAATATAAGGTATGTGGTTTTTATGTAATGCAGTTAAATAATATTTTAAAGAGAGGATCTTGCTCATAATGATTACAATCTCCGCACACTTAAACATCATTGCACCATATGTAGGGGGGGAATTTCGAAAACTGAATCATCATTTCAAACCATCCAATCCTCCGTCATTCTTCATATCCATTATTTCCGCCGTCATTGAGACTCCATATCCTCTGTTGCAACAATTAGCCTGACCAAAGCCTATGTTTCTGTTCTCTGCGCCTCTGCATGTGAATCAAGATAGTAGCTATGGGAGGGTCGGCTATCAGACATGAGCCTGGTTCGATAACTCTTCTCGAATTGTTCCCGGAGGCCTACCAAATTTTTCAACAAGCAGGATGGACAACATACTTTGAAAGGTTAGGAGAATTTGATCCTCAGCAGGTTTTAGAATTCGCACAGAATCTTCAGGGGGATTATTCAGTGGTTCAAGGGGTCCAAATTTTAGTCACAGAGGAAGATATAGCACAAGTTTCAGGTTTTCCGGTTATAGGTTCTCGCTGGTTCAGTAGGAAACAAGTTATTTTAAATGCACAGCAAGATTTTATTCTTCCGGAAGAACCGGTTGAACTTAAAGGCCGCGGTATAAGTCTGCATTCATTACCTCGACCATGGCCAACAGTAGCTGAATTCATCAAGCACTATTTGACATGCGAAGGGTGTTACTAGGTAGTCTATCAACACGACTTCGTTTTAATGAATCATTTGAGGCATGGTCGATTAGTCAATATTCCCTATTATCTGCTTGGTTGTATAAAAAACATGTCATATTATTGCAGACAGGTTAAATTCCCATTGTTATCCCTTACCCATCATCGTTTATATCAATTATTAATTCAGAGGGGTTTTGCTCAGCAAAATCCCCCTCTGAATAATCCACCCCTCATTCCCCAGCAAGCCGAAATTCCCCAGCAAGCCGAAATTCCCCAACAAGCCGGAAGTTCCCAAGAAACTCCTGAGAGTTCTTATGAAAGGCAACTGGACGATATCCCAGACCCCCCAGTAATTTCATCCTCAGAACCAGTTGACCTACCCCCAAGTTCGTCCCACTTAGTAGAGTCACCCCTTCCCACTATTCATATCTCTAGCAATGACTCTCCAACACCCCCATCTCCACCTACTCATAAAAGAAAGAGATGAACCCCAACAGTCTTTGTCTCAAAACGACAAACAAGGGCCACATCCCAAGTTTTCACTTCTTCCGAAAGCCCTTCCCCTAGAAAAGAATCTTCTCCTACAAAGAAAAGGAAAGACACTGACTTCTCTACTTTCCTACCAAAAAGGAAAATGAAAATGACTGTTGAAACTGGAGTTACTCCCATTTCCCCTGACCCCGCCACTATCCTGTTAAAACTTCAATCCTCACCACCATTCCAAATTCCCCAACCCGTCTCGTCCAGTGACACTGTCACACAAGAACCAGTGGCCCGGGATAACATGACATCGTTTATTGCTCAAACAGTGACTGCCACACAAGAACCAGTCACTTACCCAGAGGCTGAAACACAAGAACCAGCCACTGTGGTACAAGAATCATACACCAAGCATGATAATACAGGGAAACCAGCTGTAGCTGCTCCACAAGAACCATCTACAGCTGTGGATCAGCAGACAACTCCAGCAGAATCAACCAGCACACAGGGTTCACACACTATGGCATCTTTGTTGGAGGAAAATGAGTTTTTGAAATCAGAACTAGAGGCCTATAAGAAAGAATTGATCATGGCACGAGAAGCCTTTGATAGAGAATTGAATCTCTACATGCTAGCACACACAGCATCAACACAAAAGAATGATCCATGCAGAGAATACATGTGCCATGAGTGTGGTAACATTTACCAACAGGCAGGATACAAAATAGTCAAAATTCAGGTACCTGAGGCATCTACATCAGCTGCAATTAAAGAAGAACGCCCTACTGCTACACAAGAACCAGTAGGGCCCTCAAAAAGTCTAGAAAAAGAAACTAAACCACAAATATCCCGCCCTGTACTAGTCAGCTCAGCCACTCAGACAATGCCCCAACCCAGTACTTATAATGCCGGGACACAGACCCTGCCATGGAAACAATTAGAAATAATGAATAACTGGAAGAAACAATATGCTGTGGATCAAGATAAAATATTGCAGCAGCATAAGTTGGCCTGGCAGAATCACATGTATGCCAACTGGGATATTTGGGAACAGACATTGCAACAGCTCAAGGATTCCAAGAAAGAAGTCAAGGAATCAAAGGAAAAGTTGGTTTTGATGTTTTCATTAGTGCAAAAATTGTTGGCTACCCGAAAACCCTCCTTGAATTATTCTCTCTTCCTCTCTGAACGTTTGGTTTATTTTCAATTGAAGGAAATAAAGGATGGCAGACCTCGTGAATTGCTTACTGCGGAAAAATTTGTTAAAACTTTTGCTGAGGCCCCTGAAAGTGACCAACATTTGTTGTGTGAACTTTATCTCCATAACGAGGCCATGCCTGAGAATAGAAAAGTCAATCTCACTCCAATTGTAGGTGATGTACAAATTAGGGCATTCGTTTCATTCCTGGCCAATCAGATCACCTGGCAAACTGCGTTTATTGCAAGTAGGCATAATGAGGAGAATCGGCTTTTTTGGATTAGACCGGAACCTTCAAATCCGGCCATGTTTGTAGCACAATATCACCGATTCTTGCAGAAGCCAGGAATGCACAGGTACATACAACAACTGCAGGCTTCAACACTTTTAAAGTGTCTACAGCTAATCAGAGTAAAGGAAGTTGCTGCATTGAATGCCAACACTATGTTTTGGCAACAGTCATGTAAGGAAAGACAAGAGTATCACCCTTTCAGCCCTGATAATCTTCAAGCTGCACTCTCCAGGGTACCTAACTACATCAGATGAATTCGGCATTGTGGAGCAAACTGGATTGGTTACCATTTTAATTTTCCAATTCTATGGATGCCTACAGAAAAATACCAGTGTCACTATCAATTGGCTGACAGAGATGAAGCTGTAACATGGCAGCAATTGCAGAACAATCGAGGATTCCGAGCTCCGACAGAAGCCACCTTCTCCAGCTACTTCTTGAGCAACTTGCATGCACAGAGTCAGTACTCAAACTCTGACTCAGACTAGGAGTTTCCTGAGGACATGCAACCTTTTCAGCTGGGGGGGATGTTAGGACCTCACTATGTACCATTTTTACTATATATTTTGACACCACCTTACCTTTATAACCATGTTTAAAAAGGATTCCATCATCATTTTCATTCACTTTATCCAAAGGTATATAAAATCCTCTTCTTTACTATATATTTAATCTGTTTACATATAATTCCATATTACTCTTATATTTCATCATTAATCGAAGGTATATTGTTGCTAACATAAGTCTAAAAGATCGCAGATAATTTATGTGTTGAGCTGAAACAATCGGCTGTTGCTGAAAAAGTCGACTCCGTTGCTGAAACAGTCAGCGGGCACGCAAATTCCGTCACTACTCGTAATTTGCGATTCTGGAAGAGTATTTTTTGGAACAATGGCAACAACATGAAGACGAGCAAGGAAGTGGTTACACGGATTATTCTGAAGATAGTACTCTTTTTGTATCTGTTGTAACAATATATTTTTATGGAAGAATAGAATAGCTCTATTTTAAGAAAGAAGAACAGATTTGGGATAAACATAGATTTGCTCTAATGTAATTGTAAGAGATGTCTCCTCTTTAAAAAGAGGAGACATCATCATTAGAGGGGAGTTAGAAACTACAGGAGAACATTGTTTTTGAGCGAAAAGGAGCTAGACTCCATTGTAATGTATCATTCCTTTTTGACAGATGAATAAAGGTTCCTGTTGAGCGCTTCAATTTAATTCTTTCCCTGGGGAATCTTGTGAGAGGGAAAGGGCCCGCCTTCCTCACAAGATTCACCCGATTGCTCCTGTAGTTTGTTAGATTTCTTTATGATATTCACACTTTACTTTAATTCTGTTTGCTGAAACACCAGTTACACAGTTCTGTAGTTTATTGAGCATTCTGTTTCCTTTAACGCTGCATGAGTTTGGTACATTCATTCTTAAAGAAGTTAAGAGATCTATTTCTGTTATCTGTTTGAATGTATGATTGATGCTGGGAAGCAGGTGTTGAAGATTCGTGTACAAAGGAATAGGGTCCTGTTCCCATTGATTGCCTTTCTTTTTCCTGCAGTGTGATTAGAAACAGGAGACAGGTGCTGAAGGTTCCTGTTCATGGGAATAGGGTCCTGTTCTCTTGAGTTTATCTTTTCTACAGAGTGATCAGTGTCAGGCAGCAGGTGTTGAAGTTCCTATTTGAAGGAATAGGGTCCTGTTCCCTGTTATGGTTGATTGGTTTCCTTTCCTGCAGAGTAATTTCCTTTCATTAGGATTCTTAACAGACTACAATAGAGGAATTTCTTCTACTATAACATAAATAGACTTCAGCTTTGTTAAAACAGGGTGTGAATGATTAGGTTTGTATGATTAATAATTGTGTGACTTTTACTGAAAAATTATTTTTGCTTTTGGAATTGAGCATATCCAGTGTGTGGTTGTCTTTGGAATAAACACACCTTCTCGAGTTGACAATTTATGTGGAGCTTGAATTGTTAAAACAATTAAAGCAACGAACAGTGTGCAAGAAATCGTGTATGTACGAGGATTCAGTGAATCAAATTAGTGTATGCTATTTAAATTAATGATTGTTTAGGGTTGAGTGTGTATCTGCATATCTATTCTGAAGTCTAGGTTATTTCTGAAGTTCTGGTTACAATGTTTTTACTGTTCTAATTGAAGTATTGAAAAAATTTTATGATTATTGATAAAAATGCTGTGTTGAGGCTGTTTGATCCAGTATGAAAATTGATGAAACGTGGTCTGCAGTGGGTTTGAGGGTTGAAGCCTTCAGTATGGAATTAGAAGCTTTCTGCTAGTAGAAGCTGGTGTTCTATTCAGGGGGTTGAAGCTCCCTTCCAGGAGTGGCTGGTAAACGAGATCAGGGGGTTGGAGCTCCCTTCCAGTAGTAGCTGGGGAACGAGAGAAGGTTGTAGCCTTTTGCAGGTAGAGGTCTGCGTACTGATATGAGTCTACATCAGTACAAGATTGTAAGCAGTTTTCTTTATAATAAATATTGAAGACAAAGACGACAGCAACGATGGTTTTCTCCCGAATTGGGTTTCCAACTTAAATCCTGGTGTTCATGTGTGTTGCTTATGTTTGATGATTTATTCTGTTCTTACTGCACATGTTTATTGGTTACTAAACATATGATGAATGAATGATGAAATCATCTAAGTAAAGAATTATTTGCATAATCAGATCTCTCGCCATACGCAATTTTTCTTAAAGATATCCGCATGTATACACAAGTTGAGTTAATTAAAGTCACATATAGCATTCTGTGAAGAAAAAGTAAAAAATTTTCAATGAGCTCTAAATACTGATTCACCCCCCCCCCCTCTCAATATTTTTTCCCAACAATTGGTATCAGAGCAGGTCCTTCTAAAGAAGCTTAGTCCCTAGAAGGAAGATCAGCCAAGATGAGCAATCAATATGGGACAGCATCTATCAGGCCTCCACTCTTCAACGGAAATAATTCAATCTTCTAGAAAACACGGACAAGATCCTCTCTTCAGTCTCTTGGAGTAGATGTATGGGATATTGTTGAAGGAGGTCACCAATATCCAGCCTTAGTTCCAACAGATGCAATGGAAAAAAAAAACTATGAAACAAATTCAAAGGCGGTAAATGCACTACTGGGGAGTCTAACTGAATCAGGATTTTTCAAGGTCATGCAGTTGAATACAACAAAGGAAATATGGGAGAAAATCATTCTAATCTATGAAGGTGATACAAAGGTAAAAAGTGCTAAAATCCAAACTCTCAGAATTCAATATGAAAATCTAAGGATGCATAATGAGGAGAGCATTGGCAATTTCTTTTTATGTCTAGATGATATTGTAAATTGTATGAGAAATTTGGGTGAAACCATAACTGACACTACTCTGGTTGAAAATTTTTTAAGATCTCTAACTTCAAAATTTGAGTCAAAAATGTCTACTTTTGAAGAGAAGAAGGATCTTCAAAGTCTTAATATTTTTCAACTTCATGGAATTCTAACTACATGTGAAATGAGAAAAGGAGGACCATCTGAAGTCAAAGAAGTCGTCTTTAGAGCTTCTACAAAAGGAAAAGAAGTTCAAGAAACATAAGGATCAAGGTATGTTTCAGAAGAAGATGAGGTAAATTTTGTAAAGAAGCTCCAACTTGGCACTGGAAGGTTCAGAGGTAAGCTTCCTTTCAAATGTTTTGTTTGTGGAAGAGTTGGTCATTATGCTACTAAGTGTCCTCATAAATAAACACAGGAAAAAGGAAAGGAAGTTGCAATAAGAAATAAGAATCGGTTTAGCACTAGAAAAAGTTATTATACTCATGAAGATAGTGATGGGTTATCAGACAGTGAGGAAGAATCTGATCAAGATCTTAGACTTCTCATGGCATTTGAAAAAGAGTCTAGGGAAGAAAAGGATACTTTTATGGATGCTCTAGAAGACAATGATTTTCTTGAAGAAATCAATCAGCTCAAAATATCCATAGAAACTCTAAAAAATCAGCTTGAAGAAAAGGAGAAACATAATGAGAAATTAGAATGTGAAATAGTAAGTCTAAGAAAATAAATTGAGAAAGTAGAGACTTTGAATCTTAGAGTTGCTAAAGGATCTGAAACCTTAGATGAAATTATCAAGGTACAACGTTCTCCTCTTATAAAGATAGGTCTCGGATATGTTGGAGAATCTTCTCAGGTTGTAGCACCAAACTATCTAAAAGCAGCTACAGCCAACCTACAACATTCTATCACTCAGCAAGGAAATAAAGAAACTTTACAGGTAAAGCATGACCACCTCAATACAAAGAACACTAACAGGAATAACTTTTAGAGAAATACCAACCAACAGGTAAACACAAATAGAAGGTCCCATGATCGCAAAAATTTCTTCTTCAATGGACAATGTTTCTCATATCATAATTTTGGTCATAAAGTTGTTCACTGGTGTTGCATACAAAACCATCATGACTAGAGAACTAAGAAAGAAAATAATTGACACTAGAATAAATAGAAATACATATAACAAATTTTCTCCTCTTCAGAATGAAATTGAATGTGCTTATTGCAATAACTTTGGTCATGAAGAATCTGAATGCAAGAGCAAACTTCAGCCAAAAGAGCATATACCTTCAACTTCCAAAGTATGGAGAAAGAAGGAATTACAGGTTGAAAACTATGGCATAGATTTATTTGTATAAGGAGAAGAAAATCAATGGTACATTGATAGTGGATGCTCAAAACACATGACAGGTGACAGAAATAAACTTCTTTCATACAATGCTCTAAAAATATAAAATAATGTTACTTTCGGAAATGATACTCCCGCTGTCATTAAGGGAAAAGGTTATTTTTTTCTAAAGGAAAAGGTGAAAGCTAACAATGTTATGTATGTATATGGATTAAATCATAACCTATTAAGTGTAAGCCAAATGTGTGATCAAGGAAATGAAGTTGTCCTTAGCTCAAAAGAATGTGTGGTACGTGATCTTGATACAGGAAAAACAATTATAAAAGGAAATAGAACACCAAGCAATTTGTATGTATTGAAAAGATGTAAAGAACAATGTTACTTGGGTAAATCTTCAGAAAATTGGTTATGGCATAGAATATTGGGGAATTTGAGCTTCTCTCAAATCAAAAAATATAGCAGACTCAAAGATGTTCGTGATCTTCCCAATTTTACTCTGCCTGAGAGTACCATATGCAAATCTTGCCAATTCGGTAAGCAAACCAGAGTGCAATTTAATGCCAATGAAGGATTAGCAAGTAAGCCTCTTAAATTCATTCATACTGATATATGTGGACCTATGAGAAAAAGGTCACCCTGTGGAGAACAACACTATATTCTATTTATTGATGACTTCTCTAGAATGTGTTGGATTGGGTTGCTAAAACACAAAGATGAAGCATTCGAAAAATTTCAGATCTTCAAAGCACTGGTTGAAAATGAATTAGATCTAAAAATCAAGTGTCTTAGATTTGATCGAGGAGGTGAATATATATCAGATGAATTCTTTGATTTTTGTGAACAACATGGCATAAAAAGACAATTTTCTCTAGCTGGTACCCCACAACAAAATGGTGTAGCAGAAAGAATGAATAGAACAATTCAACAGATGGCTCGGGCTATGCTTGATGATTCAGGAACACCTAACACATTTTGGGGAGAAGCAGCACATGCTACGGTAAATATTCTTAACAAAACACATGTTCATGTAAATAGTGATAAAACTCCATATGAGCTCTGGTATGGTAATCTTCCCACTATAAAGCATTTTAAAGTTTTTGGAAGAAAATGTTTTATCAAGAACAATGATGAAAAACTTGGCAAGTTTGAACCTAGAGAAGATGAAGGAATATTTCTTGGTTACTCTTCTAGAAGTAAAGCATATAAATGCTACAATAAAAGATTTCGAAAGATTGTTGAATGCATTGACGTTGTAATTTATGAATCTCTCTCAGCTCCAAAAGGGGAAATACAAACAACAAATGAAGATGATGATGATGTATATCTTCCTGCATCTAATAGAGATAATATAGAAGGTAAACCCAATGAAGCAGCAGAAGAATATCTATCTTAAAAGGCTTCATCCAGTTATGTTCAAAACAATCATACAAAATCTCAAATTTTGGGAGAAAAGGGATCAGGTGTCCAAACAAGAAGAACTCTTGTAGGGTCTACTAGCTATCTAGAATTTTTATACACCATTGAACCACAGAATGCCAATCAAGCTAGAAAAGATGAACGTTGGATCCAAGCCATGAATGAAGAACTTGATCAAATTGAAAAGAATCATACTTGGGAACTAGTTCCAAGACCTCACGATAAAAATATTATTGGAACAAAATGGATATTCAAGAACAAGTTAAATGAAAATGGAGATGTTATTAAGAACAAGGCCAGACTTGTTTTTAAAGGGTATGCTCAACAAGAAGGTATAGAATTTGAAGAAACATTTGCTCCTGTAGCTAGACTTGAAGCCATCAGAATGTTTCTTGCTTTTTCAAGCTTTCAACAAGTCAAAGTTTATCAAATGGATTTTAAATCTGCTTTCCTCAATGGTGATCTAGAAGAAGAAGTTTATATAGAACAACCAGAAGGATTCATTTTGGGAAATGATGAAAAACTTGTTTGTAAACTTAAAAAGGCTTTATATGGTCTCAAACAAGCTCCAAGGGCATGGTATTATCATCTTGACAAATATATTCATCAACAAGGATTTTCAAAGGGATCTGCTGATAGCAACTTATACACAAAAACTGAAAATTATAAACTATTGATTGTGGTTATATATGTTGATGATATCATTTTTGGAAGTAATGAAGAGTCCATGAGTCATAAATTTGATTTTGTTATGCAGCAAGAATTTGAAATGTCTTTGGGGAACTAACATTATTTCTTGGCTTACAAGTGCAACAAGCAACATATGGCATATTCTTATGGCAAGCAAAAAATCTTAAGAAAATTCTGAAGAAGTATGGGATGGAAGATTGTAAACCTGTAAGTACACCAATGATAACCAGGCGTAACCTCAGTTCTCATGATGATTCTTCCACGGTGAATCAACCAGAATACAAATCCATGATTGGAAGTCTACTTTATCTTACCAGGACAAGAGTAGACATTATGCATGCAGTTGGGATTTTTGGATGATTCCAAGCTAATCCAAAAGAGTCTCACCTTTAGGCTGTAAAAAGAATATTCAAATATCTACAAGGAACTCAAGACTTTGGACTATGGTATCCAAGAATGCTGATCTCACTCTTCATGCTTACACGGATGTAGATTGGGCTGGAAATGTTGATGATCGGAAGAGCACTAGTGGGGGTACATTCTATATGGGGCCCCGATTAGTATCTTGGTTTAGCAAGAAGAAAAGCTCTATTGCCTTATCTACAACAGAAGCAGAATATGTGGCTGCCGCATCATGTTGCACACAAATTCTTTGGATGATGCAGACATTACTAGACATTCAAATCAAATGTTCACCTCCCATATCCATTATGTGTGATAATACAAGTTCCATCATTATCTCAAATAATCCTGTTATGCATTCCAAGACCAAGCACATTCCTATCAAGTATCACTTCTTACGTGAACAAGTGCTTGAACAAAAGGTGAAATTGGAGTATGTTCCCTCCAAATAACAAGTTGCTGATATATTTACTAAACCTCTTCCCAGGGAAGCATTCGAATCTCTCAGACAAAAGCTAGGAGTTGTCTTTTTTGCTCAGAAGATCAGATCTGCTTAAATTCAGAAGATTAAATTGGATACATGGATTTCATAAAGGACAGTCGCGCATATACGCGAGTTTATATATATATAACCGCGTATGGATTTTTGCTGGCACAATTTTCTAGGTCAACTTTTTCAGAACAGTTGCGGTGTTTTTGGGTATCTCTGGTGATGTTCCAGTTCTCACATTTCTGTTTCATTCTCTAATATTATTCATAAATATGCCTTGATGATTTGTTTTTGAACGTATTCAAGGTGCACTAGCTAAGGGGGAGCACTTGTCCTATGGAAAAGGATGCATTGTTGGCATTTTAAGTGTTTGTTGTGGTCTAATCTCATGATTGAGATTCATTGGTCTTGTTTAAAAAAATTCATTTGATGAAAAGGACATGTTGAGATCTATGATGTAAATTTTTATATTCAGTCATGTAAGGACTTGTTCCAATTTGTACACCCACTTGGTTGGGTAGTTGAGTCAAATATGTAAATCCACTTAGTTGGATCATTGATGCAAGTCTGAATATTCAAGCATGAACTCAGGGGGGGCATGGTAATTTCTGTACAAGGGACGTTGATCTGCCCTTTGCCCTTGATGTCAAAGGGGGTTGAATTTTGAGGATGGTTGAATACAGATGCCTCATGTTTTAATGATTATGGTTGCCATCAAGTCCAAAGGGGGAGATTGTTGGCAATATGTTTCTTAATATTAAATTAATTGTCCTTGATGGAAAATCTATAGCAAAGGACAAAGAAACTATCTATATGAAGAATCTCAGCAGTTTCTCAGAAGTTTTGTGTAGCAGATTGATTATTTTTAAATATCACATTGTATACGCGGGTTTGTAAAGGCCAAGTCGTGTATGCACATGGAGAAGTACGTCACAAGTCATGTATGCCTGTTTGAGATCCAAAATTATAATACCAGGGGGCTTTACCATGGTATTAGCCCACAATATTGAGCGTTGTATTATCTATTTGCTTCCGTCCAGGATTACCATCAGCAGTTGAATGGTTTTGACTCATGGTATTGGTAAAAGCTAATTCTATATAAGGAGAAGAATATCATAGCGCAAAGGGTGCAAGAGTAAGGGTTGTTAATGAATAAATTTCTCTAAGGAATATCTGCATTGATGAACTCTGTTTTTAATTGATAGATCTGAATCTATGATGCACCCATGGATATAATGATGGTTCAAGATCTCTAGATCTGAAGATGATGAAGCTCTAGTATGATCTACTTGTAGAAATTATATAACTAATATGTTATATGTCCAAGATTCTCCTTATCACACACTATTTTAACTTCATGCACAATACATAATCTATTCCACCATTGATCATCACATGTGGAAATTAAATCAATTGCAATGAACACATGAAACCATAAAAATTCACGCACCTTAACACAGTTGTTTTACGAGAAAGCCTGAAGCTGAAAACCCCAACTATCTGTATATAATATATGTCATAGATATCATGTAAAAATCTTCATACAAAGCCGATCATATCAAGCTCTCAGTACAATACAATCTCTACACACTAATCAGGCCCGATCTTGCAAATCCATGCACCGATCTTTGCCACCTACTAGCCTGCCTCTACTGCGCAATCCCTGCTGAAGAATGGCTCTGAATGAACTCGAATTGCTCTAGCCTTGCTCACGTAATCCTCAATGGCATCTCCACTGAGTGTTGGATGCAATCAATGCATCACTATAGTCACAATTGATAGTCACACTTTCTCTTTCACCTACCTCTCCACTGGTCTCCACTAAAACTACCATGCACTGTAGTTAACTGATGTATTCTTCAGTTGATTAATGAGTTATTATTTATTGAATTAATTAACAATTAATTCACACCACTCTCACTAGTGTATCAATCAGTTAGACTAGATACAACTATCTCAATTGTGTCTAACTAAGTTAAACTAAACACAACTCCACCAACTACTTCTACAACTCCACCAAACTCTATCACATGAGTTCTAACTGAAGTCCTCCATACATTAGCTCCAGTAAATCCTCAGGAATAGCATAATTCCTTTGGTCAGCTGTTGTGCCACATATGTGCACTTAACTGAAGTGCTCCAAGAGAATAAGATAATGTTTAGACTCCAAATATTATTAAGAGCTAATAATTTTTGACATATCTATTTTTAGACTGGAAATCTAAAAATAGATTCCTCCCAATATGTTTAAAAATAGAAGTCCATCTATTTTTCCAACTTGACCAACCATCCAAAAATAGCATCCTGCAACTCATAGAATATGATCGACATGTCTAAAAATAAAGATAGTCTAAAAATAGACTTTGTGCCAAAAATATCCTGTGTGCCCACTTAGTGAAGGCGACTCTTTTCACTAAGCTCATCATCTTGTTGAATCTCAACACTCCCTCTCAACAAGATATGGATTATCTGCCACCCCGATCCTGTCTCTATGGTATTCGAATTTGCTCCTGGTGAGCACCTTCGTCAGAATATCTGCATCTTGATCCTCCGTAGGAATGTAAGAAAGCAACATGATCTTCCGCTGCACACAATCTCTAATATGATGATACCAGATGTCAATATTTTGAGATCTATCATGAAATACTAGATTAACCGAGAATTTAATGCAACTCTGATTATCACAATATATCACAGTAGGATCTAAGTGTGAACCGAACAACTTGACCAGGATCTTCCTCATCCATGTAGCCTTGCATGCAGCCAAACTTGCTGCCATGTACTTGGCCTCCGCTGAACGGAGTGCAACAAATCTCTGTTTCCTGCTGTACCAAGAAACTGTTGTAGACCCGATATTGAAAATCCCTCCAGATGTGCTCTTTCTGTCTGTTGGGCTCCCTGCCCAATCTGCATCCGTGAAGCCATGCAGCTTCACCTCATCTGACTATCTGTACCACAATCCATATCCCGATGTGCCCCTGAGATACCTCAGGACATGCTTTCCTGCCTTCCAAAAGAGCTTGGTAGGCTTAACCATAGCTTGTGAAAGCTGGTTAACAACATAGCATATGTCTGGTTGTGTATTGACTAGATACATGAGCGAACCAACCAACTGTCGATAAACAGTGGCATCCACTACCTCTACCATTGTAGCATCATCTTTCCTCCAACCACCAGGAAGAGGAGTGTCGATAGGCTTGCAGCCTTGCATGTTGAACTTCTCCAGTATCTCCTGGGCATACTTGCCTTGAGACACAAACAGTCCACCCTTCTGCTGCCAAATTTCCAATCCCAGCAAATAATGAAGGAGGCCCAAGTCCTTCATCTCAAACTCCTTTGCAAGATCTACCTTGCATGAGTGTATCAACAGTTCATCACCTGTTAGTATCAAATAATCTACATAAAGTGCAATGATCAACAACTTACCCTCCACCACAATCTGGCATAGGTTCAGATCCGCCTCACTCTTGGTGAAACCAAGTCCGGTGAAATAATTGTCTATCTGTGTGTACCAAGAAAAAGGTGCTTATTTCAGCCCATACAACGCTCTTTTGAGCCTGCACACATGCAGCTCGCTGCTGAAGATTTTGAATCCTTCAGGCTACTCTATGTACACCTCCTCCTCAATGACTCCATTGAGGAACGCAGTCTTCACATCCATCTGATGAATGTGCCAACCCATCTGCACTGAGAGAGCAAGGATGGTCCGTATGGAAGAATACCTTGCGGACAGGTGCAAAGGTTTCTTCATAGTCGATCCCCTCGATCTGTGAGAAGCCCCAAGCAACAAATCTTGCCTTGTAATTTTCGACGCTCCCGTCAGCAGCTTGCTTCACTTTGTAGATCCATCTCGAACCCACCACTAATTTCCCTTCCAGCCTTAGGACAATCTCCCATGCACTATTTCTGACAATCGAATCATACTCTTCCACCATGGCATCTACCTGTTGGGGTTCCTGTGTTTTGGTAGATTGGCTAACTAAAAGACAAGACAACATCAGAACCAAGCTTTAGAGCTCTAGGATCTAGCCCTCCTAGTCTCAGAGAGGGATCTCTAAATATGTTTATAAAGATATGTCTTGAAAGGTTTGGGATTTGATTTTTAGGCTAGTTATGAGGTGCAGGGTTGTTTGTTTTGTTTGGTTGGAAAAATGTGTCTCATGAAGTATAGATAGAGCATGGGAATCTACAAGCCATTGGGAAATGGAGTCATGTGAAAGTCCAAATAGTTCTGATTGAGAAGGAATGGAAACCAAAGAGAAAATCTAACTTGGTCAAGGATCTGTTGAATAATATAGGTGAAATGGGATGGACATTAAAGGCTAAGAGTGAAAGCAAGCTAAATCCTTCCACGTATGACTTAAAGGATTTGGGGAATGCCCTATTTCCTCCAATAAGCTCACCATTTTGGACTTAATCAATGTAACACTCAAAGAGAAAGAGAAATGCAGACTAGACCTTCTTAATGAATTACAGGATTCGAGGAACTCCCTATTTCCTCCTGCAAGTCCACTGTTGAAAGCTAAATCCAAAAAAGCATACAATTGCACTCAAAGAAGAGGGAACTCCTTAGACATCTAGGACTGCAATTATAGGGAATTTTAACACAATAATTACAATAATGAACAAAGGGTATGATTGGAATAAGCCTTTCTGTCAAACTGCAAACATTAATACTTAAAGCAAGATTTCAGATACAATATTCAATGGCAAAGAAAAAGGGAACACATAAACAGTCTCTAACAGAACTGAATTAACCATTTCTGAAATAAAACAAACTGAAATATTCAAGAGAGCTATTAAACTACCCTGTCATATTTAGTAGCAGAAAACATATAGAAAGTGAAGGATAAACAGGTCAGAGGTGCTTCTAAGATACATTTCTCTGCCTAAAGTTTTTATCCTACTGTAAGCAAAGCATGATGGAACAAAGTGGAAAATAGAAAATAACATTAACAATAAGAAGTACTTCACCAAACCTAGGCTTAGGGATCCAACGGTCCAACCTTCTTCATCAACAGAAAAAACAAAGATCTTCACACTCCTTCAGAACACCAATGCTTCTTCAAAGCAGCAATATGTATTACTATTGAAAACACCAAATGCCAATGTTTTACAATGAGACTTCAAAGAGTCTTTATAGAAAAAATATGAGGAAAAGTAGGTAAAGAAGATTTAATGATCATCAGAGATAGGAGAGGGCATTCGAATGCCCCATTTTGTGCCTTAAACATTTCATTAAATTCTAGATAGTTTCAATAACTCTGTAGCTTGTTGAGACCATTTGATAGGACAGAAATAACATTCACTGGGTGTCCTTAAGAGGAGATACTATCTGCAGTGGTACTGTAATCTTCCTGGTGTGAGTTGAGTGCAAAATGGGCTATGAGGGCTCCCATACTCCTAAATAACTGCCTCTGACAGTTTGCAGTAACTTCCCTGGTGTAATAACTACTTGGCAGGCCCTTTGAGCATGGAGATGGGATATGTCAGTGTGAGTCAACACTCTGCACTAATAATTACTCTGCTCCTGTGTACTTCAACTTGTTTTGGTTCTGTTTATGCCTTTCTTTTGCTGATTACTTGAACTACCTCTGTACTGATGCCTTCTGAAGTCTTATTAACCCTTTATGTTGTGTTTCTACCACTAAATGTGCGATCTTTACCATCTCTAAGTGTTTTGTGTACATGTGGAGGGTTTTGCTAAGTTGGAG
This sequence comes from Pinus albicaulis, assembly GCA_034641835.2. Taxonomy (NCBI): domain Eukaryota; kingdom Viridiplantae; phylum Streptophyta; class Pinopsida; order Pinales; family Pinaceae; genus Pinus; species Pinus albicaulis. Next base: position 1,627,338,597 of record CM076570.1, read on the forward strand.
GGTTCATGTGAAGGTTAATAACTCTGATTTTGATAAACATGCTTTAAACCCTCTCTGTGACTTCCCTTTCTGTGATTTTCAGCATCTGTGATGGTTTTTCACCATGACTATGATTGTGAAAACATTGCGAATTTGTCGTGCTTTGAAACCTGAAAAAATGAAAAACATGTCATAAAAACCAGAGGGAGTGAGGGAGGACTGCTTCAGAGGGTTGTGATAATGGTGGCACAATGATGAAAAACAGTGGTTGCAGCAGAAAAATGGGCGAAAAATTATGGCGGAATGGCGAAAAACAGGTTTGATGGAGTTTGGTGTGAGGCGAGTTATGGACCGTCGGATTAGAACGTCCAATGACAATTAATGATGGGGATTCATCGATGAAGTCCTTTGAGATGTTAGATGAATGGTGGACGAGATGAAATTGTGATGTGATGTGGACCGTTAGATCAGGGTAATCTATGATCGGGATCAAACGAGAAATTACATTGCGGGGGGAGGAGTGGTATGGCAGAAAACCGATGGCGGTTCTCACAAAATGTTTGGGTGGTATGCGGTATCGCCTGAAAAAATGTGATACGATACATTTGCCGACGCGTGTCCCTTCGAATACCGCCTGTTTCGGAAAAATTTTGGGCATTAACGTTTGGGCAGAAAATTTTTGCAAAATTTCACATCGGCCATCAGATCAAGGGCCCCAGATCCGATGGTGTGGAAAGACTTCGACAAGAAAGCTGCACGAAAGGGGCGATAATGGAATACAAGTGGCAGTGCACGAGTGGATAGGTGCTTTATGAGGCGGGAGGTAGGTCCCAAAGGGGTGGGGTCTATCAGATTAAATCTCGACCGTACTATCTTTTGAATGGATGATGTAGATTAAAGGAAGGGGTAGAAAAGTTAAAAAGGAGAAAAAGTAAAGGCAGATGGACGGGCGAGGTGCGACGAAATCTGGGCCGTTGGTTCTTGTGGATTCAACGGTCCAGATTTGTTTAAACCATGTCGTCGGGGAAATGAACAAATAAAGGAGAAAAGGGTTTAACTTGGGGTTTATTGCTCTTTAGCGCCCGATTGCGGGGCTAGGGTCACATGGAGGAAGGGGCTAGAGGATATAAGCCCTCAAGGGCTTAAGTCTCTTATAATGCTAATAGGCTGATTTAGGCCTAAAAACAGTGATATTTAAGGCAAACTGAAGGTTCCGATAGGCAAAAGAAGGGGTTTGTAAACCAAATAAAGGGAAATTATAAGGATTATAGGGGTTTAGGATGATATGGGGGTTGAATGAGGACGGTTTATGAGGGATTTTTTGAGGGAAACAAGGATGAAAATGGGGATTTGAAATGATGGGAAAAAGGGGGTTTTAAGCAGTTTTCTTTGGGAATGAGCAGGTTCTTGAGGGCTTAAAGGGAAACAACAATGAACATTACCTCAGGGGGTAAAGAATCATCATAAGACTTCAAAGATGATGGATTTTCAAAGGAAATGCATCTCTTGAAGGCTTGACAACCAATTTAGCCACCATTAGGCATATCATAATTTATAGGTGGCTAACAGTGGCTCCACTTGGGGAGGACAACCTGCCCTTTAGGTGTCCAAAACCTCAACAATCTTTGTATTTAGAAGACCAGTGCCTTTCCATTGGGCAAAATTCTTTGCTTTCTTGCTGGTATTTTGTGCATATTGGCAGTTCTTTCAGTGACCTGCAGCATGAGATCTCTTTGAAACAAACATTTCTACCTACCCCAAACTACTTGTCCTAACATTTTTTCCTTCCTCTGAGTGCACTTGGACTGGAAAAATCTTTCTCAACATTTTATTATGCAAACAGAAAAATAAACCTATCTAATGCTACCCTTATTTCTCCAAGAGCCCAGATTAAATAGTTGGACTCTTAATTCTCTACCTAATCTAATATCTGTCAGGATTAAACTGTCTAACATATTTTCATTATCTGTATTCTAAAACAGAAATTGAAAACAACCAAACCAGGATTAGACTGTCTGATTTGCTGTGGGTTCATGGCATAAAGACAAACTGCACATGAACTGAAACTTTGCAAAATATTGAAACAAAATTGTGAGGGCTTGAAATTCTGAAAATCTAGAGCATCCCTCCTTCCTTTGTGACTCAGATTTTGAGCTTTTTAGAGTCACTCTTTTTCTTCATTTCAGCTCTGGTTTTGATCTTGTTAGAGCTGGCTCTTTTTCTTCTTTTCTGGTTCAAGTTTTGAGAGAATTAGAGCCATATTTCCTTTGATTCTAGGTCCATATTTTCAGCATGTTTGGAATTTTCTTTTTTCTATCCTAATGTGTCCTACTGATAAGCCAAGATTAAACAATTTGGTGAATCTTCTTCACTATCCTATCAGCAGTAAATTGAAATCTGCCCAACCATGATTAGGCTGTATGATTAGGCAGCAGTGCTCTTTAGAGTAGTGGCATTTAAGCTTGCACACTTTCATCTTTCCTTTCTGTTTGGTATGGAGCTATACCTTTCTTGTTTTATTCCTGCCCTCTTTTCTATTTTTTATTGTTTTTGTATTTTTCTTTCTGTTTTTTTTATGTAAATGGTATGTACAATGGATGAAAAATCTGAAACTAAGACTCTTTACAGAAATAGTGTTTAAGCATCCTTCCATTGACAGGACCTCCCAACACTTCTTCACCATTCAGTTCTTGCAGAAAAAATGCATTATGCCCTCTTATGGAATGAATAATGTAGGGCCCTTTCCACAGATTTTCAAACTTGCCATGCTTTCCTTTCTCTTCTCTCGTTGAATCCCATTTGAGAACCACATTTCCCACTTGGAAGTCATTTGATTTGGTCCTTCTGTCAAATAACCTTTTGATGTTCTCTTGGACCCTTTGACTTCTTTGATAAACTTCCTCTCTGGTCTGCTGCAAGTGGATAGTCTGATTTATCCTCCTCTACATATCATTCTCCTCAACTTGAACTTCCTGAAGGAGATTCATGATTGGAACTCCTAAGGAAGTTGGGAAAACAACATCCATGCCATAGACCAGCTGATAAGGGGACATGTTGATTGATTTTTTGGTAGTTAACCTGTCAGCCCATAAGGCATGAACAAGTTTACTATGCCATGCTTTCTGATTTTGTTCCAACAACTTTTTGATGATGTTGATTAGGCTCTTTTTTGAAGATTCAGCAAGTCCATTTCCTTGGGGATAATAGGCAGTGGAGTGGCTTAAGGTGATTTGATATTTATGGCAGAAATCAACCATCCTCTTGGATTTAAAGGCAGCAGCATTGTCTGTGATTCTTTTTCTAGGACAACCAAATCTGGACAATATGTTAGTCTCAAGGAATTTAATAATGACAGAGTCAGTAGCATTCCTAGTAGGTATGGCCTCTAGTAAAATAATTAGTAGCTGTGAGGATCCATTTGTGCTCGGCTGAGGAGGATGGATGGATTTCCCGTATGAAATCTAAACCCCATGGTTAAAAGGGTGCTTCAACGCTAATGGGTTTCAAGGGTAAAGGCAAGGGTTTTCTTCTACCATCAAAGATTTGGCATTTGTGGCAAGACATTACTCATTTTTGGGTGTCTGGAAAAAGGGTGGGCCAATAGTAACAAGATCTGAGGATTTTTTTTTGATGTGGTCTTCCAATTTAAGTGCCCTCCACATACTCCTTCATGCATTTCATGCATGGTTTTTCCTGCATCATTCTCAAACAAAAATTTTAGTAATATCCCAACATCATTTTTACAATATAAAACTCCATCAATTATGCAATAATTTAAAGCCTTCCGCTTTACAAATCTAGATTTTTTTTTTGACAAAGAAGGAGGAGCATTTAAATAAAGCAACACATACATAATGTCAACATACCGTCGAGAGTTCATGAATGTTTCTTTAGTAAATGGTGTTGGGAACTCTTCTATTTCTTCCAAGGCATCAACCATGTTCATATCTAGAGCTTTAAAATTAGACTCAGCGATGAGTTTTTCTAATCCTTGTCCCTTGATGAGTATAGTAGTCCTGATTTCTAAGTCATACTCTAGGATAGTGGCAATCCATTTACCCCTTTTACCATCAGGGTCCTGACTTAAAATATCTTTGACTATAGTGTGTGGCACAAAGGCAATGATATGTGAATGTAAAATGTACACCCTAAAGTCTTTCAATTCTTTTACCAGTGCTAAGGCTTTCTTCTCCATGATGTTGTATTTGACTGGGGCATCTCTTAAGGCTTTACTGAAGAAGGATATAGGTTGTTCTTGCCCCAAGCTATTCTTTTGCAACAATACTGCAACTATTGTATGTTCAGATGCAAAGGAAAAGATATAGAAATCTTTGGTGAAATCAGGACTAATAAGGACTGGTGCTTGAGTACGGGCTTGCTTTACCAATTCAAATGATTATTTAGCTTGCATTGTCCATTTAACACCTACTTATTTCCTGAGCATGTTAGTGATGTTTCTTAATAGCTCAGCAAGGTTGGGAATAATCCTCCTCAAAAAATTAATATTTCCAATGAAAGACTGTAATTCTTTGAGATTTCTAGGGTGGCTGATATTCAATATGCCATCAATTATTTTAGGATCTATTTTGATCCCTTCTTCAGAGATTATGTGGCCAAGAAGCTTTCCTTCCTGGAGACCAAAGAGTGTCTTTTTAGGATTTAAAGACAAGCCAAATCTTCTGCATTTCTCAAAAAAATTCCTTAGATGTTTCTAATGTTCTTCATCAGTTTTGGAGAAAACAGTAATATCATCAAGGTGAGATTATAAAATAGCCTATGTCTTCTGAGAAGGCTATGTCCACAGCCCTCTGGAAGGTGGCACTTGCATTCATAAAACCAAATGGCATTTTGACATACATGAATGTCCCCCAAGGTGTGGTAAAGGTTGTCTTATGTTGATCACTTGGGAGGACTAACACTTGATTATAACCCGAGAACCCATCCAACAATGATATTCTTTTCGACCCAACTACCCTTTGAAGAATATGATCCATTTTTGGCAAGGGTTAGTTGCCTTTCAGAGAGGCTATATTAAGGTTTCTGAAATCAATACACAGCCTAATATCCCCTGTCTTTTTCCTGACAGACTAGGTTGGAAACCCAATCTAAGCATCTGATAGGAACAATGATCCCTGCCTCATAAATATTTCTAATTTCTTTCTCTAATGAGGGAAATAAAATAGGGTTTATTATCCTTAGTTTTTTTTTGAATGGTTTCTGGTTTTCCTTAAGGGGAATCTTGTGCTGAATGATGCTAGTGTCATATAATTTCAAATCTTTATAGTCCCATGCAAAAACATCTATAAACTCTTTGAAGAGTGCTATGTATTGTTGTTTGACATGGGAAGGAAGGGTGCTAGAAAAATTAATCATTTTAGGCTCAGTTGGGCTGCCTATGTTATGTTCTTCCACATTAGTTTCCATGGTTTCTACTTTTGGTTCCTTAGCCACATCGTTGAAATCAAAGAGTTGTTCTAATGGAGCCAGGCCTTTGGGTATGGTATCACCTTTACATTCTAGAATTTCGAGGTCCTTTTGGTTTGAATCATCAGATAATTTTTCTTTGAAAAAATGATCAAACTGATTTACATCAGTAGGAGAGGAAAACTCTATTTCAGTAATTGGTTCCCCACCTAAACATTCTTTTTCGTGGCTAAAACTCGGTGATGATGTAGAAAACTCATTTTTTGACTGCAGGAAATCCTCTATATGTTTTTCATTGTCAAATACATGCCAATGATCTTCATTATCAGGCACTAATGGTCTGTTTTTTACCTTTATAATGAACTTCTCATCAATTGGTGGTATTTGGCAGTTACTAGCAGCAAAAGCAAGTTCATTAGCCAGGTGATTTTGTGCTCTTGGTATGAATATGAGTTCATATTTTTCGAAGGTTTTCAGGAGGTCTAACATGGTGTTCCTATATTCTCTGAGTTTTGGGTTTTTGGTTGAATATTCTCCTTTGATTTGCTTGATGATTAACTCAGAATATCCTTGAACTGATATTCTTTTGGCCTTTAAATCTTTAAGTATGTGCAGGTCGAGGAGAAGGGCCTCATATTCTGCAATGTTGTTAGTGCATGAAAAGTCTAATTTGCAGGCATGTCCTTTGTTTGTGTTGTGTACCCATACATCAGCCCCTGCACTATTTTTGCTGCAAGAGCCATCAAAGCTTATTTGCCAAAGTGTTTCTATTTCATTCTCATCCGTTTTGTGTTGCTCAAGGCTACTGGGAGTTGAGATATCTAGAGGTTGAGAGGAAGACAACTCTGAATGCTCTGGTGCACTAATGTCCTACTCATTTTCTTCCCTTGTTTGGGTGACCTCATCCTCATTGTACAGAATAAAGGAATCTAGATATGAATGGGTGGAATAAACAGGAGTGTTGTGAGGTTTGTCTTTGCTGTTCACCATGTATTTCATGAGGGTTTCCATATATAATCTTCTGTTTTGACCAAACACTAGTATGGTGGCATAAGACATATCCATTTGAAGTGTACCCTGAATCTTAGCTCCCCATTATCTAGACAAGAGCATGCCATATTTTGGGGGAATGTCAGCTACTACTACATCCATTACAATATTCTTGGCAGGAATTTGAGACAATTTAACACACAAATCCTTAATTAACCCCAAGCATTTGACCCTTCTGGAATCAAAGGAATAAAAGTCTTTATATGGTCTGGTAATCTCTAAGCCTAGGCTTTCCATTACTCCCTTGGGCATAAGGTTGTGTGATGCTCCTGAATCTAGCATGGCATTGTGTAAGTTCATGTCATGTATTTTTAGTCTAACATAGAAAGGAGGCACATCCCCTTCCTGATATTTTCCTTCAATTTTAGGACCAAACAACAAATCTGGCTTGTCATCTATCAAGTTCAGATTATCAGTATCAACATTTATATTCAGAGCTTTTAGGACTTGGTTTTTGTACACTTCCTGGGTCACCAATTCAACCAGAGGTATGTTAATTTTAATTTCTGCAATATCTCCCTCGAGGCTGAAGGGCATCGTTGTTTTTGTGGTGCTTACATCTGTTTTCTCACTTATGTTTATTTCAGCAATCTTGACTTGCTAAGTTTTATTAGGACTGTCAATATGCACTATTTTAACAGGGCCACTAGCAGAGGTACTAGGGAAACTCCGTTCAACATTTGGCTGGCTACTTTTTCCTTTGTTTAAATCTGTTTTCTTAGCCAAAATGTGGGTTTTCTCTACTTTTTTCTTAAGTTGATTTTCTGTGTTTTTCCTGACAGCTGAACTAGTGTTTTTGTCATTTGGATTATCTATGTTCCCTTTTCTTCTTAGATCATCATTTTTGTGTACCTCCATGATTGCGTTCTCAAACCCCAATCTATAGTCTTCAGACTCCTCATATGTATCTTCTTTTGGTTGTGAGGAGAAGAAGCCTTGTTCTTCTTCAGTGAGGAAAACATCCTCTCCACTGTCTGATCCAATCAAGTTTACATGGTTTTCTTCCAAACTTTCAATCTCCCTTTCTTCCTCTTAGTCTACATAGTTTTGTTGGAAGGGAGTTCTAACTTGTTGGTCATTATCTCTTTGTATTTCTTGATTTTTTTTTTCTCTTTTGAAGTTCTGATTTCTGTTTCTATTTTGGAAGTTGTTTTGGGGTTCTCTTGGTGGTACTCTATCACTCAAGTTTATCTTTTTGAGCATTCTTTCCATTACCTTCACTAGGTTGTCAATTTTGGAATCAGAAGATGAAGTTGAGGGTACAGAATCATATTTATAAGTTACCCTCTTCTTTGATCTCATCCTAGCTCTTTTTTCAATTAAGTTTTCTTCTACACTCACAGCCCCTTTCTGCATGTCTTCTAGAGTTGTATAATCTCTCTCTCTTAGTTGATAGGCCATATTAGCATCGAAGCCTTCAGGATACTTCACTAAGGCCAAGTCTTGGGGAGGTTTCATATGAGGTGGAAGAGCATTGTAGACACTATTAAACCTGGTGGAGTAATCATGAACACTCTCCCCCTGATTTCTTTTAAGATTCTTACATCCTGCTAATATTTGGAGAGGGTTTCTTTTGATTTCCCATTTGTTTATGAAATCTTGATGTAAAGATGGAAGGTCATTGATGCTATTAGGAGTTAAGCCTTTAAACCAGTTTTTAACTTCTCCTCCTAAACTTTGAGCAAAGATTATCATCTTGATGGTCTCATCTTCTATCTCCATATAATCAAAAGCATCATCCATCCTATCTACATGTTGTTGAGTTGCGGTGGACTCTTTTCCAGTGAAATGAGGGATTTGGACTGATAGTCATTTGGTAAAGGGACTAGAGGTTGTGGTAGCACTAGGGGAGCATACCATGCTACCATGATAGTGTTTTGTAGGGGAAAAAGAGTGGTTTGGACAGCAAGTATGTGGATGACAGAAATACTTGGACCAGCAACAAACTGTTGAGTAGATTTAGGGTGAGAGAGACCCAAGTTATGAATGAAATGTATATCAGGGGGTGTGGATGGAGGGGTTTCTCGGTTACCAATGTGTTGATCACTCTATGGTGGTGAACTTGAAGGCTCAAAGTCTGTCTGATCTATACCATTTAAGGAATTAGTTCTTGGTAAATCACTTGGTAAATATAAGTCAGATTGAGTATCTACAAATTTTTCAGGTGCTGAGTTAGTTCTATAAATGGGTCTGATAATATTTGGATCCCTACATGTGGAAAACATCCGAAGAATGCTTTCAGGATTATCAACTATTTTAGGTGGGTTTGGATCAGGATAAGCTCTGGTAAGGATTTTTCTTGAAGCCAGTATGTTAAGTCTTCAAACGCAACGAAGAAAGTTAGCCAGGTAAACAATCCTTAGGAGGCAAACTATCTTTAAAAAAAGAAGCTTAATCCTATGTGTTTCCTTTAGTATGAATGATGTTGTGATGGAACCGGTCTCCCAGTGGAGTCTTGTGAAAATAAAGATAATAAGCAGGCCTACTAATCACCAGTGGAGTCTTTTGATCATTTAGGAACTGTGGAGTCGCCAGTTGGAAGTTTTTGTGAGGGTAAAATGTTTTATGGTTCCACCACCATGTTTATTATGAAGCCAATCTGAAATATTTTTGGATTTTTTGTATTTTTGAGGTTATGAGAGTGTCCTATGTCTATTCTTACACTTATTTAAGGTTCTCAAACAAACAGAGTCTACTCTATGGCTTACTAACTGATTTTCTTAGAGATTTTTAGGACTAGAGAGTGCACAAGAGTTAGCTAGACTATTATATACTCAATAGGTCCCATCGTGATCGCCATTATTTTGGAGTTGCTATGTTTTGGTAGATTGGATAACCAAAAGACAAGACAACATCAGAACCAAGCTTTAGAGCTCTAGGATCTAGCCCTCCTATTCTCGGAGATGGATCTCTAAATATGTTTATAAAGATATGTCTTGAAAGGTTTGGGATTTGATTTTTAGGCTAGTTATGAGGTGTAGGGTTGTTTGTTTTGTTTGGTTGAACAAATGTGTTTCATGAAGTATAGATAGAGCATGGGAATCTACAAGCCATTGGGAAATGGAGTCATGTGAAAGTCCAAATAATTCTGATTGAGAAGGAAGGGAAACCAAAGGGAAAATCTAACTTGGTCAAGGATCTGTTGAATAATATAGGTGAAATGGGATGGAAATTAAGGGCTAAGAGTGAAAGCAAGCTAAATCATTCCACAGATGACTTAAAGGATTCGGGGAACGCCCTATTTCCTCCAATAAGCTCACTGTTTTGGAATTAATCAATGTAACGCTCAAAGAGAAAGAGAAATGCAGACTAGACCTTCTTAATGAATTACAGGATTCGGGGAACTCCCTGAAAGTCCACTGTTGAAAGCTAAATCCACAAAAACATACAATTGCACTTAAAGAAGAGGGAACTCCTTAGACATCTAGGACTGCAATTATAGGGACCTTTAACACAATAATTACAATAATGAACAAAGGGTATGATTGGAACAAGCCTTTCTGTCAAACTGCAAACATTAATACTTAAATCAAGATTTCAGATACAATATTCAGTGGCAAAGAAAGAGGGAATGCCTAAACAATCTTTAACACAACTGAATTAACCATTTCTGAAATAAAACAAACTGAAATATTCAAGAGAGCTATTAAAATACCCTATCATATTCAGTAGCAGAAAACATATAGAAAGTGAAGGATAAACAGGTCAGAGGTGCTTCTAAGATACATTTCTCTGCCTAAAGTTTTTATCCTACTGTAAGAAAAGCATGATGGAACAAAGTGGAAAATAGGAAATAACATTAACAATAAGAAGTACTTCACCAAAACCAGGCTCAAGGATCAAATGGTCCAGCCTTCTTCATCAACAGAAAAAACAAAGATCTTCACACTCCTTCAGAACACCAATGCTTCTTCAAAGCAGCAATATGTATTACTATTGAAAACACCAAATGCCAACGTTTTACAATGAGACTTCAAAGAGTATTTATAGGAAAAATATGAGGAAAAGTAGGTAAAGAAGATTTAATGATCATCAGAGATAGGAGAGGGCATTCGAATGCCCCATTCTGTGCCTTAAACATTTCATTAAATTCTAGATAGTTTCAATAACTCTGTAGCTTGTTGAGACCATTTGATAGGATAGAAATAGCATTCACAGGGTGTCCTTAAGAGGAGATACTATCTGCAGTGGTACTGTAATCTTCCTGGTGTGAGTTGAGTGCAGAATGGGCTATGACGGCTCCCATACTCCTAAATAATTGCCTCTGACAGTTTGCAGTAACTTCCCTGGTGTAATAACTTCTTCGCAGGCCCTTTGAGCATGGAGTTGGGCTATGTCAGTGTGAGTCAACACTCTGCCCTAATAATTGCTCTGCTCCTGTGTACTTCGACTTTTTTTGGCTCTATTTATGCCTTTCTTTTGCTGATTACTTGAACTGTCTCTGTACTGATGCCTTCTGAAGTCTTATTAACCCTTTATGCCATGTTTCTGCCACTAAATGTGTGATATTTACCATCTCTAAGTGTTTTGTGTACAGGTGGAGGGTTTTGTTGAGCTGGAGGGTTCATGTCAGGGTTAATAACTTTGATTTTGATAAACATGCTTTAAACCCTCTCTGTGACCTACCTTTCTATGATTTTCAGCATCTGTGATGGTTTTTCACCATGACTGTGACTGTGAAAAAATTGAAAATTCGTCATGCTTTGAAACCTGCAAAAACGAAAAAAATGTCATAAAAACGAGAGGGGGTGAGGGAGGACTGCATCAGAGGCTCGTGAGAATGGTGGCACAGCGATGAAAAACGATGGTTGTAGTAGAAAAATGGGAAAAAAATCATGGCAGAATGGCGAAAAACAGGTTTGATGGAGTCTGGTGCGAGGTGAGTTATGGACCGTCGGATTAGAATGTCCAATGACAATCAACGGTGGGGATTTTTCGATGAAGTCCTTTGACTTGTTAGATGAATGGTGGCTAAAATGAAATTACGATGTGAATTGGACCGTTAGATCAGGGTGATCTATGGTCAGGATCAAATGAGAAATTACATTGCGGGGGGGAGGGAGGGGGTGGTATGGCAGAAAACCGATGGCGGTTTTCGCAAAATGTTTGGGTGGTATGTGGTATCGCCCGAAAAAATGCGATACAATACATTGGTTGACACGCATCCCTTCGAATACCGCCTGTTTCAGAAAAAGTTTGGGCACTAACGTTTGGGTGGAAAAATTTTACGAAATCGCGTGTCGGCCATCGAATCAGGGGCTCCAGATTTGACGGTGCGGAAAGACTGCAACAAGAAAGCTGCATGGAAGGGGTGATAATGGAATATAGGTGGCAGTGCGCGAGTGGATAGGTGCTTTACGAGGCGGGAGGTAGGTCCCAAAGGGGTGGGGTCTATCAGATTAAATCTTGATCGTAAGATCTTTTGAATGGAAGATTGGGATTAAAGGAAGGGGCAGAAAAGTTAAAAAGGAGAAAAAGGAAAGGCAGATAGACGGGCGAGGTGCGACGAAATCTGGGTCGTTGGTTTTTGTGGATTCAACAGTCCAGATTTGTTTAAACCATGTCATCAGGGAAATGAACAAATAAAGGAGAAAAGGGTTAAATTTGGGGTTTCTTGCTCTTTAGCGCCCGATTGCAGGGCTAGGGTCGCATGGAGGAAGGGGCTAGAGGATATAAGCCCTCAGGGGCTTAAGTCCCTTATAATTCTAATAGGCTGACTTAGGGTTAAAAACAGTGATTTTTAAGGCAAACTGAAGGTTCTGATAGACAAAAGAAGGCGTGTTTAAACCAAATAAAGGGAAATTATAAGGTTTACAGTGGTTTAGGATGAGATGGGGGTTGAATGAGGATTTTTTCTAAGGGATTTTCTGAAGGAAACAAGGATGAAAATGGGGCTTTGAAATGATGGGAAAAGGGGTTTTTAAGCAGTTTTCTTTGGTAATGAGCAGGTTCTTGAGGGCTTACAGGGAAACAGTAGTGAACATTACCTTAGGGGGTAAGGAATCATTATAAGACTTCAAAGATGATGGAGTTTCAAAGGAAATGCATCTCTTGAAGGCTTGACAACCAATTTAGCCACCATTAGGCATATCAGAATTTATAGGTGGTTACACTACCCATGCGCGATCTTCCATAACTTCCTCGAAAGAGGATGGTTCCATCATGATACACTTACTCATCAGAGCCATGTATCCAGTAAATTGGTTAGGTGACTGTCTCTGTCTGCATTGTGATGTAGGTGATCCTACATTCTGCGCTGCATCAAGATTCAGTCTCTCAGCTTCTGTAGTGCGCTTCCGCCCTCTGATGGTTGGCACTGCATGAGTGGTTTCTTCCACTCCATGAAACTCCTCTTGTGGCCGATCCACATCCTGAGGCTCATCTTTAGGAACTAGTACCTCCTCATCTGCATGCAAGTGTAGCTCCCTCTCAAGCAACAACTTGATGGCTTTCTCCTCATGAAATTTGATATCTCGTTGCACAACAGTCTTTCGACTGTCTGGAAAATACACACGATAATTGTGGGGTGTTTCTTTGTACCCCACAAATATCCCAACCTCTGTGATCGGCTCCAGCTTCTTCCTGGCATCCTTCGTCACATGAATGTAAACAAGTGAGCCAAAAACCTTCAAATGCGAAATATCAGGCTTCTTACCAGAAAATGCCTCTTCGGGTGTACTCATGCCAAGTACTCTATGAGGACAACGGTTTTTCACATAAACCTCAATGTTGCATGCTTCAGCCCACAAGTGTATGGGAAGGCCCTGATCATGCAACATCACCCATATAACACCCACGATCATTTTTTTCTTTCTCTCCTTGACCCCATTCTGCTATGGGTTATGAGGCACTATGAGCTCTCTTCGAATTCCTTATGTGCTGCAAAAGTCTTTGAATTCGCCAGAGATGAATTCACCACCATCGCTCCTTAGAGCTTTCACTTGCTTCCCTGACTCTTTCTCAACCAACGCCTTGAACTTACATAACTTTGAGTATGTCTCGCTCTTCTTCTGCATGAAGAAGATCTAGCACTTACGAGAAAATTCATCAACAAATATCACATAATACCTGTGCTTTGCTGTTGAAGCTATTGAGAAAGGTCCACACACTTCTGTGTGAATTCTCTCAAGGATCGTCATGGCACGACTATCCTTCTCATGAAAGGTGGGCTTTACAAATTTTCCCAAAGTACATCCCTTGCACTGATCTGACTATGCAAGTGTACCCTTGGGAAGCTCGGTAGAAATCTGCTACAAAATTTTCAAAGTGCCATGGTGAAGATGGCCCAATCTCATGTGCCACAATTCGCCCTCATCCCAGCTCACCACTCCTTTTGCTTTGCCTGCCATTGCTGCGTAGCGATCTACTTGTAATTGATAAAGGTTCTTAACTCAAACCCCTATCCTCTGGGTTTCACCAGTTTTTTTACTACGCAAGAAAGCCTTTCCCTCGCTAAAAATAACATCATAGCCCTTGTCTTCCAACATCACCACAAAGATCAAATTATTCTTCAATCCTAGAACATGCATGACATCCTTCAAGATGAAAGGTTTTCCAGACTCCCTCTTAAGGGAAATGGTCCCGATACTAGTCACACTGTATCTACCATCATTTCCCATCTCGATGTGCACTCAAAGATCCTTCTCATCCAAATCAGTAAACAAATCTTTGTCTTCAGTCATATAGAAAGATGCACCACTATCAAGAAACCACACTGATCCCATCACACTTTAAACCAAGCATGCGATCAGTGAAAAATCCAGCTCAAACTGCAAGACTAAGGCCTCTCCAGCTGTAGATCTAGCAGCCTGCTTATTTTTCTTCTTCTGTGGACAAATTGTGGCATAATGTCTGTGTTGGTGACAGTGAAAGCACTTCACCTTGGACAAGTCCTGCTTCTTGCCTTTTGCACCGGATTGAGAAGGATTTTTCTTTCCCTTCCCTTTCCTTTCTTTGGCAGCCAAAGTGTAATTTTCTTCATCTTAATTCTTCGATGAAGATCCATCCCTGGTACCCCGCCTTATCTCCTCCTGCACAAGATCCAACCAAAGTCGCTCCCATCCTGGCAGTTTCTCCCGACCATTGACAGAGTCTTCGTAACTATGCCAACTCTTTGGAAGCCCAAGGAGAGCCAAGCTCACCAAGTCTTCTTCATCAACAGTAACCCCCACACTTCCCAACTCATCCCTACACTGGACAAACTTCGTGAGGTACTTGGGTATACTGTCGCCTTTCTCCATTTTTATTTTCCTGAGTTTGTCTTTAAGCGCCAACTTCCTCTGGTCGCTTCTGCTTTGGAACAAGTCTGTCAAAGATTTCCACATCCATACTGGAGAAGCTTTACCATGAAGGCTGGACACAATGTGATCCTTCACACCTTCCAATAGAATTCTTCGACACTTTGTTGTCTTCTTTTGCCATGCGTCAAGTGCGGTTGCATCGCTAGAAGCGGGTTTTGGAACTTTAGCATCTATGAACTCCTTCAACCCATTATCATCCAACACCACCTCCATCTTGTCCTTCCATGCAATATAATTCGAGCTGCCCTCAAGGGCATACTCCAATCACAATCCGTTGAAAGGCATTTCAATGAATGCTCAACTTCGACACCAAGAAAACACTGTAGCAAATTCGAATTCCACCAGCACAAAACTCAATTGCTTCAATAATTGCAATCCACTCTGATCAATATCGCTCTGATACCATGTAGAAATTATATAAATAATATTTTATATGTCCAAGATTCTCCTGATCACACACTATTTTAACTTCGCACAATACAGAATCTATTCCACCATTGATCATCACATGCGGAAATTAAATCAATTGCAATGCACACATGAAACCATAAAAATTCACACACATTAACAAAAAAAAATTATGGGAAAGACTGAAGCTGAAAACCCCAACTATCTGTATATAATATATTTCATAGAGATCATGTAACAATCCTCATAAAAATCTGATCATATCAAGCTCTCAGTACAATACAATCGCTACACACTAATCAGGCCCGATCTTGCAAATCCATGCACCGATATTTGCCACCTACTAGCATGCCTCTACTGCGCAATCCCTACTGAAGAATGGCTCTGAAGGAACTCTAATTTCTCCAGAATTTCTCACACAATCCTCATTGGCATCTCCATTGAGTGTTGGATGCAATCAATGCATCACTATAGTCACAACTGATAGTCACACTTGCTCTTTCACCTACCTCTCCACTGGTCTCCATTGAAACTTCCATGCACTATAGTTAACTGATGTATTATTTAGTTGATTAATGAGTTATTATTTAGTGAATTAATTAATAATTAAGTCACACCACTCTCACTAGTGTATCAATCATTTAGAATAGATACAACTAGCTCAATTGTGTCTAACTGATTTAAACTGAACACAACTCCACCAACTACTTCTACAACTCCACCAAACTCTGTCACATGAGTTATAACTGAAGTCCTCCATGCATTAGCTCCAGTAAACCCTCAGGAATAGCGTAATTCCTTCTGTCAGCTACTGTACCACATCTGTGCCCTTAACTGAACTGCTCCAAGAAAATAAGATAATGTTTAGAGTCCAAATATTATTAAGAGCTAATAATATTTGGCATATCTATTTTTACACTGGAAATCTAAAAATAGATTCCGCCCAATATGTCTAAAAATAGAAGTCAATCTATTTTTCCAACTTGACCAGCCATCCACAAATAGCATCCTGCAACTCATAGAATATGATCGACATGTCTAAAAATAGACTTTGCGCCAAAAATAGCCTGCAGGCCCACTTAGTGAAGGCGACTCTTTTCACTAAGCTCATCATCTTGTTGAATCTCAACACTACTAAAGAAATGAGGAAAAAAATGGCGCAAGTCTGCTGAAGAAAATGAAGAAATCTGGGTAAGTTTTATAGATCTAGTCTATTCTACAAAATTTAATTTTACAGATCTATACGCTAGTTGGTCTCAGTAAAAGCGCGTATATACGCGGGTTCGCTTCATGAAAAGCGCGTATGGCAGTTAGGGTTTTTTGAAGAATGTATACACAGAAGTATACACGGACTGGTGTGCAGGAAAGCACATATGTACATAGATTCAGTGAAGCAAAGTAGCATATGCTATTTAAATTAATGACTGTTCAAGGTTGAGTGTGTATCTGCATATCTATTTTGAAGTTCTAGTTACAATATTTTTACTGTTCTAATTGAAGTATTGAGCAAAGTTTATGATTTTTGATAAAAATTTTGTGTTGAGGCTGTTTGATCCAGTATGAAAATTGATGAAATGTGGTCTGCAGTGGGTCTAAAGGTTGAAGCCTTCAGTATGGAAGTAGAAGTTGGTGTTCTGTTTAGGGGGTTGAAGCTCCCTTCCAGGAGTGGCTGGTAAATGAGATTAGGGGGTTGGAGCTCCCTTCCAGTAGTAGCTGGAGAACGAGAGAAGGTTGTAGCCTTCTGTAGGTAGAGGCCTGCGTACTGATATGAGTCTGCATCAGTACAAGATTGTAAGCAATTTTCTTTATAATAAATATTGAAGACAAAGACGACAACAGCGGTGGTTTTCTCTCGAATTGGGTTTCCACCTTAAATCATGTTGTTCATGTGTGTTGCTTAAGTGTGATGATTTATTTTGTTCTTACTACACATGTTTATTTCTTAATAAACATTTGATGAATGAATGATGCAATGATCTAAGTAAAGAGTTATCTGCATAATCAGATCTCTGGGCATACGCAAATTTTCTTAAAGATATCCGCGTGTATACGCGAGTTGAGTTAATTAAAGTCACGTATAGCATTCTATAAAAGAAAAAGTAAAAGTTTTTCACTGAGGTTTAAATACTGATTCACCCCCCTCTCAGTATTTTTTCCCAACAAACAGAACTGTAGGAGGCTGTTACACAATAACCTGCTAAGGATACTGCTGTTACACAAGAACCAATAGTTAAAGAAGATCCTCCTATAGTAATTGACCTAGAGGCCAATACACAAGAACCTGTGGAGGCCATTTCTATTACAGAATAAATAGCAATGGAAACAGAGGCTACTCTAGGCAGAAACGAAGGGGCCAATACACAAGAAACCATTAATGAAGCTATTGTTACACAAGAACCAGTAGCTGAGGTGGAGTAGACCTATTCAACAGAGGCTATTACACCCATTATTTATGTTGATATTGAATGCAAACTAATTCCAGGTCCCATCTCGAGATGGAGTTTTGAGAAAATCTTGTTAATTTCTGAATTGTAGAAGTGGAAACAAGAAGCAATCTCCCTTTGGGAGGGGACAATTTCGTTGAAAGAAAATCGGAGGGAGATAGCCACCCTACATGAAAATTGGATGAAAGAAGAGATGAAGAAAGGATGGGAGAACCATAAGAGGAAGGAAGCTATGAAGAAGCAGGAGGAACAGTTGCTGCTGTTACAGCAGTAGGTTTAGGACCTTACCATTGATAAGAAAAAAATTCATGACCTTACCCTCAATCTGCTAGGATGCAACTGACCTTCTCCATCCTACCCCATTTTTCTATGGGAACGCTACTTCCTTTTCCAGAGGAAATTTGTTATTGAGGATAGACCCTATCTATGTTCTTCCATTCGCACATTCTTAGATGTCTTTCGTGCCTCCGATTTTGACACGAAAATCTTGCTATGTGAGTTATTCATACACAATATCATTTGCAGGCATGTGATTATGCAAATGGTGGTGGCGATATTCTCCTATATGGGGGATCTGCAGTTGCGAGCTTTTGTGTCCTTCATGAAGAATCGGATTGAGTGGCATTTTTCCACCAAATATTTGGATATTAATGGAGAGAAGATGGCATTGTGGATTCGGGTAGAACTAGGACGGGCTGCCGAGTTAAGGCGGGAATTTAGAAGAATTTTGAGTACTCCTGGGATAAGGGAACCTGCTACCACCTACAGAAGAAGAATTTTGAACTTTTGTCTCAATCAATTCTCAATGATGAAACGTCGAGCCTTGACTGGGTGCTTGAAACACACGGAAGTCAGCAGTGTTGAGCTGCTGAAGGGGGACCCATTTTCATTCCAGAATTTTGTGGTGGTTGTTACACATGTGCCATCATATGCACAGATATTACATACCCTTGGTGCTTCCTGGCTCAGGTTAAGGTTCAAGTTCCCTTTGATCTGGCTGCCAATTAAGGATTATCAGAGTAAATATGGGCTGAACAAGTATGAATCATAGTTCTGGATACAACAGCTGATGGCTAATCAAGGGTACAGGTCTGTATATGAAGATACAACCAACACTTAAGATCTTACTGACCTGCACCGGAGATATTCCCCTAAGAAACGAGATTTTGCATGAGGACATGCAAGTGCTTTAGTTGGGGGGAGATGTTGGGTGCTAGTTTTGTACTTATTTCCTACATTTGTTTCCCCTATTTTACCTCATGACTATGACCATTGGGACTATATTTCCCTCTTTTTCCTACCATTCTATCTTAACTTTTAGTGTTTCACCTTATTTTCATTACTTTGCCATTTCATCAATTATTATGATGTATCATGTCTTTTTTATGACTAACTGAGGATGAATGTTTGGAGAAGATATATGGTATTTTGTTGTCTTTCTAGATGCTATTTGTAGCACAAAATATCTCGAGCACGAGGTGTACTGGAGCAGTTAAAGGTGTGTTTTTACAGTGAGCTGTTACACCATGACCTTGTTACACCATGATGTATAGACCTGTTGACGAACTGTTGTTACAGCTGTACCACTAACTGAATCTCGTCAAATCTTGATGCTGACCTTTCCTCTAGTTGTTATGCTATAGTTGTGATTTATCGCGATAGTTGTAGAAGTTATTAAGTATTGTATTTTTGGATAACAGCCTCTAGGCAGTTTTGATTTTAATCTATAATTTCTAGTCATACTTTTATTAAGAAGGGGTTGTAACTATATGTATTTTATTTTGATCAGCATGAGAATCATAAGATTCTCATGACTAATCCATCCCTTGTTTTTTTGAGATGTAACCACTATATAGTTCTTGATCCTTGATGTTGAAAGGTTTTTGAAGAACAACATTACTTTGGCTTTGTAATTTTTCTCATATTAATACAAGTTATCATGTTGTTTTTGTTGCATGCATCATCTGATTTAGTTTCCGTTAATTTCTTTCTGTACTTGCTCCCTGCTAGGGAGGAAGCTGGGCTCTCCTCTTTAGCAATTATTGTAGCAGTTAAGGTTGTTGTTTATATATATATACTTTATGTATTAGTGGAAGTTATGTTGCTACTATTTTAGCTATGAATAGATTTGCTTCAATTCCAATATTTTATATGTTGTTACACATGTGAAATTAGAGATACCAACTGGGTACTTATTGTGTGGCGTGCTAGGAAATATTAATTGAGGTGTGATCACAGTCTTATAGATCATTTTATTTCTGCATGAGTGATTTCTTTCCATCATTTACTTCAGCAGCGATTTCCTTTATTTGGATTTTCTTCTGGTTGATGTATTGGCATAGACAGTGCGGTTGACATTGAAATAAAAGACATCCTTGGATTGATAATTTATGTGTATTGTTTTAGTCATTTAATCGCGATTAATATAGCCAAAAAACCACCATTATGGAACCATTGTGCTTTTTAGATCTGGGTAATACAGTGATGAAGTCAAGTGTTATAACTTCCCATTTCCTCTCCAATATGGGTAGAGGATGCAATGCAAAATACCAAGAAGATGTTGATGTTCATCTTTAACCTGCTAACACTCTATACATTTTATTAAATATTATGCTATATCCTTGTGCATTCTGGGCCAAAAGTAGTATTTCCTAATTTCTGATAGCTTTTTTTGATATCCAGGATGAGCAACATACAGACTTCTGTGAAATTCATCTGGAAGTAACTGTTTTATGGTAGTTGATTTGGAATGTATGTCCTTCCCCAAAAGGTTAATAGTTTCCTATCATCAACAAAAAATTCTATATGTTTTTATTAATTTTTAGGTTGTCGCGCTTGCTACCACAAGAACTGGTATTCAAGGTCCTTTTGGGTAGCTTCTTTAATTGGCTCCTGCAAATTAAATTCAATTTTATTATAGTACACCTCATATATGCAATGTATTATTTGACTCAATGCATCTGCAACTTTTTCCTTGCCTTTTTAATGCTAAATCTCAAATTCAAGTTCACTCAGGAAATAATTCCATCTTGCTTGTCAGGCATTCAAGTTGGGTTGTTTAAAATAATCTGTCGGGTTGATATGGTCAATTTTAATTAAAAAAAATTGCCCCAAAAGATAATGCCTCGATACTTTTAATGAATGCACCACAGAAGTTAGCTCCAAATCGTAGTTGGAGTATCTTTTCTCATGCTCCTTCAAATTTCACAATTCATAAGAAATCACCTTCACCTCCTGGGTTAGTATTTCTCCCACTCCTTCCTGATATGCATAAGTGCAAACTAAAAATTCTTTATTCAGGTCAACAATTTTTAGCACCATATTTGTGGTTAGTAAATGTTTTAGTTTCTCAAAACTTTGTTGGAAACTAGTCTAATTGAGATTTCTTCCATTTTTTGTAACAATGTAATTGGATACATGATTCTAGAGAATCCTTCAATAAAATTTTAGTAATATCCTGCTAGGCCCATAAAGGATCGTATGTCAGCTACAATTTTAGGTACTAGTCATTCCATGATAG